>JAUNZO010000634.1:0-34015 GCA_031894775.1 Chloris gayana
GGGAAAATATTGTTTTTCTACCAGCAAGCACACATTATTCAGTACTAACGATATGGTTAGTACTGACATTGTGAAGTAGTATACTTCGGCAGTCTGCACACCACTTGACTTTGTTTCTCGATGAGATTGTCGTAATCTGTAAGTGTCCCTCTGACTAGAGGAATTTTGATTGCTTGAACCACTTGTTCATTGCCGACAAGGCGGCGGCTAATTTGCACCTATGAGCGCTACTGTAATTGTCCTTGAAGATTAAAATTTTTGTACCAAAGCTAATTTAGCAAAGAGGCAATGGAAAGAAAGTAGGGTTAATTGCAACAATCATTCCATATGTTAATTGCAAAATTTCTGTACCAAAGCTGAAAGTTGCCTTAGGGGGGGGTGAATAGGCAACCTAAAACTAAAACCTGAAATTCACAAAGAACTTCGCACCAAGTTAAATTCCAGGACAGAACTTCTATCAACCACGGAACTTCCTTCACCGACGGAACTTCCTTCGTTGACAGAACTTCCGTCAATCTCGATGGGATGCGGAAAATAAGAGGGAACTCACAAATCTACTTGAATAGAAATGTAGATCCAAGGTCTAGGAACCTCCTCCCTGCAAGGCTTAGCTAGCAAAGCAACACACAAGTAGATCGGGCACAATATGTGATAAGTAAAAACAAGAACAAGAGCAATAACAAAAACAAGCATACAAGGATGTATTTCCCGGAGTTCAACAACCAAGTTGTCTACGTCTCCGTTGAGGGATCCACGAAGGACCGAGTCTTTTTCAACTCATAACCTCACAAAGCAATCACCAAGATCAAGCTTGGGCCACCAAGCAATCACCAAGATCGAGCCGGGGCTTCACTAAGTTTGCTTCTTCCCTTTGGAGGCGAAGCCGACCTGCACAAACTTTCCCAATGGCTCATCACAAGATTGGGAGCTCTATGGTGACGCCTAGCCACCTAGGGGACAAATCCCCAAGAGTAATAAGTGAATCGAAGTTTGTGAGTGAGGGAATCAAGACGCTCAAGTTTGGGAATGGAGTTTGAATGCTTGGATGATTTGATTTTCCTCTCTTTTGGATTTAGATCTCAAGAATGAGTGGAGGGGAGAGCAAGGAGTTGGAGCACGAAACCTAGGGTTTCAAATGAAGTCTCTCACCTCTCTCACGGAGTGGAAGGGAGGTATTTATAGATGGGGTCCAAATAGAGCCGGTGCTAGGTAAAGATGGGGATTGACGGAACTTCCGTTGGTGACGGAACTTCCGTCATCCCCTTTGAAATAGGTAAAACGACGGTTAGGACGGAAGTTCCGTTTGAAACAAAACTTCGTCACAAACTCTCTTGAATCGACGGAACTTCCGTCGAATTCCACTGAACTTCCGTCATTCAAAAAGGACTAGGCTCGGACGTCATGACGGAGGTTACGTCGGGGACGGAAGTTCCGTCGAAACTCTCCGAAATTGACGGAACTTCCTTCATTGACGGAACTTCCGTCCAAATGTCTCTGGTTTCGACGGAACTTCCTTCGTTGACGGAACTTCCTTCATGACGGAACTTCCTTCACCGACGGAACTTCCTTCGTGGACTGGTTCACTAGTTGAATTTGACCCCCTTTTTGGTTTCTTTTGTGGTTAGAAAGTCATCCAAGACTTTTTGGTACTTGAGCATAAGGATTTCCAACAAAAACAAGATTAGTTCACCCCTCTTAATAGTGTGACTTGCCTAGACTCAAAGAAAGGATGGGAATAGAGAACAACCACTTTGAGCTTGCATATGGTTGATTTGTTGCCGCTTTTCTTCACCTAATATGATATTGGGGCTGCCACTTGTTTTCTTATTTCTTGAGCGTCATCACCTAGAGTTTGACTTGGAATTTCTCATCTTTGAGGATCATCTTCTTTATTGTATTCACAAGTCACTTGAGATCTTCAACATACTTGATACTTAGAAATATATAACTCTTGTTGCTTGGTACATCGACGTTGAGCTTCACCTTCCCTTCTCCTATGATCCTGTTCCTCGGCGCTAAGACACACTTGCCCTTCACTTTCACATGGTCCATTGGAATAGGTCATGCACAATTCTTCACTATCGAGCTAACTCAAGTCATACATAACTCGTATTCAATGTTACGCTTCTTATCGAAGATCTCCAATATTTATTTGATCAAGTTGCTTGAATCTTGAAATAGGTCTTGTCATAAAACTTCACTTGATCATTCCACTCTTGTTCATGTATAAGCTTGTGTTTATAGAACCAATGTATTTTAACCATTGTCTTTGTCCCATATCTTGAATTAGTGGACATATATGGACTTTTCAATATGTTCTTCATTCATGTACACTCATAAATATCTCACTGATCTTCATAATGTACATCCACAAATATAGTCCATACGAAATGCACTTACAATCTTCATTCCTGTTTAAGCATTCTCACAAGAGCATTAGACCTTTAATCATGTTGTCATTCAATACATCAAAACCCACAAGAAATCTTGATGCACTTTCAAAAGCTAATTTAGCAAAGAGGCAATGGAAAGAAAGTAGGGTTAATTGCAACAATCATTCCATATGTCACCGTGAGTTTGAGATTCCCACAAATAAGTCTTTTTGTTGCAAATCCATATCACCCACTAGATTTTCACTACTACAAATCTCTTCTATAGCGGCGGCATAAAAAAACATGTAGCGGCGCTAGTTATCACGAACCGTAGTTAAAAATCATGATGATTTTTTAGCGACGAGCCACTTTATGGCCCGCCGCTACAAATCTTTGTAGCGGCGGCCTACAAAGAGGCCCGTAGCTACAACCCAGCCCACACCCCACCGAAACCCTAACTTGCACCATAAATATAAATACACCTCACTCCAACCCCCACCGCATTCCCAACCCGTCGCCTCTCTCTCTCTCTCTCTCTCTCTCTCTCTCTCTCTCTCTCTCTCGGGCCCACCTTCCACTGCCGTCCCCAACCTCCATCGCAGGTCGTCGGCCCTCCTCCCCTCGCGTCCCAATCTTCCTCTGCCGGTCGCCGCCCCCTATCTCCACCGCCGGCCGCCGGCCCTCCTCCCGCCACGCCCCCACCCTCCACCGACGGTTCCCGCCCCTCCTCCTCCAACCTCCAAGCGGCGGCGGCGCAGCCACCTCCACGCGGCGGCGGCGGAAACCAGGTTGCCTCCTCCACGCAGCGGCGGTGCAACGACGGGGGCCGCGGATCCGGGTTGCCTCCTCCACGCGGCAGCGGCGCAGCCACGGGCCCCGCGGATCCGGCCCTCCTCCCGCCGCCCCTCTTCCTCGGCGTGGAGGCTCGCGGCTCTAGGACAGCGGCGCGCGGCGGCTCCAAGACGGCGGATTCGACTGCGCCTGCCCTCCCGACGGCAATGGCGACTCCATAGGGCCCGGATCCGGCCACACGGCCCCTCGACCCATTGGCGACGGTGCCCCCCACCCGTTGGCGGCGACGGCTCCTAGGGGTGCAAATCCGGTGGCGCCCCCTTCCCGACGACGAGCTTGATGCTTCTTCGAGGGCGGCATAAACCATGGCAACGTGGCGGGCAGCACGGGCCAAGCGCGGGCCTAGCGGGTCTATCTTCATGTTTAACGGCGGTTGGCGGTGTTTGCGTCGCTATTGATGATTGTTTGTAGCTGCGGAGCCGTAGCGGCGGGTAGGGCCGCTACGGTGGGTTTTGGCTCGTCGCTACGAGCCGTTTTTCTAGTAGTGTTTGTTGCAAAAACCACCCCAACATGCACATGTTTAGTCGATTTTATGTGTTTTCACTAACCTAAATTCAAAATAAATATATAAGTTAACTAAGTTCAATATGTTTTAAGTTTTTGAATGATTGTTTTCTTAAAAATTATTTTTGAATGATTTATAATCATTTTATTTTCATAAATATTTTTTCATATCTCAAACTCTAGGAACGCGATTAACCTCTAGTTTATTTTTTTTGTCACATTCTAGCTACAAAAGGATGAAAAGATTATGTTTCCAAAATATTATAAGATTATACGAGACACCATCAACCACCCTAAATGAGTCAAAATTTGTTGAATCAATTGAACATGTGTGAATTGGGGTGGTTTTGCAACAAAATCTAGTGGTTGGGTGTGTGTTTTCAACAAAATAGTTTAAAGGTGGGAATCTCAAACTACGAATGACTTATGGGGTGGTTTCTAAAATTATCCCAAGAAAATAAGAAATGTTGCTTTTGTCATACAACATCTCTTCTTTGATTGTCAAATTGCAATGTTATTATGGAGGATTGTACAAATTTTGTTTAATATTATGCCTCCGAGAAGTATAGATCATATGTTTAGATCTTGGCTACAACAGGTGGACACTAAATTAAAGTGTGTGATCTTGGTTGGGGCAAGTACATTATGCTGGGCAATTTGGTTTTCTAGAAATGACTTGCTTTTCAACAATACATGAGTTCTATCTTCAACACGGGTGCTCTTCAGAGGAATGTTCTGGATTCATTTCCGGTCGCTGCTACAGGAAGAGGAACAACGAGGCCATATAAAGTGGGTTTGTTGTGTTCTTAGACTACAATCATGGAGATTTCGCCAAATGTTGATGGTTTAGTAATAATAGACTGGCTTTTAAAGTTTTTTAGTGTCATGTGGACTTGGATGTGTGCTTTCAACCTTGTGATTATAATAATGACAACTATATGCATTTACGGAGCTGGAATATTGAAATAGAATTCTAATTCTAAAAAATGAGCGCTACTGTATCAGCCGAGTGCGAACAGGCCTTCGGCCTGGTGATGAAGGCGCCCGAGTGGCAGCCCACCGGTCCGGGGTTCGATCCCCGGATCTCGCACCGGCTACGAAAAAAATTCCTCGCCTTTCCCCATCAAAGCACTAGGTAAAGACTCACGCCATAGCTCACACGGACAGCTGAGTTCCTGTGTATGATTGGAGAGGGGTTTCGAGAATTTTCTCGACATACGTGAGAAGGTCTTCTTTTTAGCAAATACCCGGAGGCGTCATACCCTCCGCGGGTCGAGTTTTACTGTATCAGCCGAGTTTGGGCCGGCCAGCCTCAAACAAGCGCAGGCTTTCAGTTGGGCTAGATTACTCCATCAATCTAACTCGGATGCTGCCGAGTTTAAGGCCACGTTTACGCTTGCTAGTCATTTGTGGTCCATTTAGCTTGCAGTGTAGTTTTAGTGGGCTAGCATGCCTACACTAGTAGCTTATGAAAGTTAAGCCTCCCGTTATAAGCCCATTTTCTCTTTTTATTGGATAAGCCCATCTTAGAGTATATGATTTATTTTTCGGGTAAGAGTATATGATCTTTTTCTTTGCGAAAATTGGAAAAGTATATATATTTTTTGCATGGTTGAATTCTGGGTCAGACTGTAATGATCTGGTATCTCTCTTGTATCTACTATTAAAATACACCAGCCATACGACAGAAACAATCACGAAAGCGCCGGAAAAAAAGAAAAAAATATATCATGAAAGCACCGGCACATCAAAAGCCGACGTTTACCAGTTCCCGGTGGTCATCTAGACAGCGACTCATTTCGCGAGCAATACCTGGACCGAGCTCGCTAAACCAGCAGTCCAGCACGAGTACCGAGTTCTTCACATGCTCAAACTCGGTGACGGTGAAAGGTCAACGCCGCGCGTGTTCACACTTTATGCTAGAGGCTACGTGCCCCCATGCAATTTCCCAAACACGAATATGCCGCACACGGGTAAGGGAGGAAAAAGAGGGAAGAACCATCAAAGCACAAAAGCGAAAAAGTAAACGACGATGTCGGCCTCCGACGAGCACCGGCCGGCACCTCGATTGATCGACGAATTGATCCACATGGAATCGTTCTCGCCGCCGCCCAAAAAGAAGGTCAACTCGAATAAGCAGTCGCCACCACCGTACTACTCGCTCTTGCTCCTCCGCCCTAGAATTTGCTTCATCAGCGTCGAGGGAATAACTGGTGATGATTCGATTCTTGCTTAGCCATTCAAACACTTCCATATCTCTTTGCCGGGTACGAGTTCCCTTCCCTCCATAACTTTGTTATAAAAACTAGTATTATCGTTGACTTCGTGCAGATGTACTGGATCTAAGGTAAATTACACGGGTAACTTCCGGCGTTGGTTCATGATCATCATGACTCTCACGTGCATGCATGAGATCGTGTATGGTTAGGGGGAATAATTCTCTGCTCATATGATCAGATGGCAGAGATAAATTAAATTGAGCGCCATTCTCAATATTGACACGATGATGTACCCCTAGATTTGCCAAAACCATGGTGAGAGCTGGATCAAGGTCGACCTCAACGAGTCAAAATTGACACGAATTTATTTCATGATGGGTGGCAGAATGAACAGTAGGATTTGGATTATGATTTATGAACAACCAAAACAAACTGCAGTTGAGTTGGCATTGATTATCGAGAAGCCTTAGATCGAGGGGAAGCCTAAAATTGGTTCTGAAGGTGATGGTAAAAAAAAACTAAACATGACATGCATAAAACTGCAGTGACTGACCGTATGTTCAGCGCAGGCATAAAACAATTCGGAGTTTGGTGATCGCAGAAGGAACACCGTCACCACACTGGGAACCTGATCCGAACAGCAGGCTGGTGCGCACATCTCTAGAGCTGGAACATGGCATCGTTTCAGAGTTATGAATAAACAAGCAGTTTGCAGGGCGGAGCCAGCGCCAATCGTTAGGTTCTCTGACTTTCTCGATTTTGTTAATCCCAACATTTTCTAGGTCAACCGTTGAGCCTTCTCACTCTTCCACCCCAACCCCATGAAAGATCCCTTTGCGGAAAGAAACCTTGATCTTCTGTGTATTTGGACATGGAGACACTATGAATTCCAGCAAGACTGGAACTACTAGTCAGCAAGCACTGGTTGACTGTTACAAATGGCATTTTGCTAGCTGATTGCACGGCTACTGATGTAGTACTATTGATGTTCAAAGCAATGACTTGCTCATTGTTCCGACAATAATGGAGTTTTGACTAGGAAATTGTGAAAAGGGAGTTAGTTTTGTTGACAATTCTTACTTGTGTTATCTGCAGAAATTACAATGATTTCTCTTGTTCACTCTCAGCAAAACATCCACAACAACTGAGTTTCCCCCTCTGACAATTAATTGAACTGGCAAGATCGTAAAAGGGGTCTTCACCCTCCACAGAGAAAAAGTCAGAATAGGAATCCTACACAAAGTTTACTGCGTTTACTTCAATTCTTCAAACTAAAAAGTCAGAAGAAAGCAATATTCTTGAACGCTAACCAGCTCAGAAAAGTCAGCCTTGGTACCAAGGAGCCAATGAACCCATAGGACTGATCCTTAAATTTGCGGTGAAGCGATGGGCTAAACAAAAGGTTGAAGCACTGTCTGACCCAAGCGCGCGGGACGAGTAAACAAAGGTTCCCGGGGCATGTGAACACCACCGAACAGAGAGAAATGGGAATCCCCACCGGGCCTTTGTTAAATTAATCGACGACCATCGCCCCGCGTCTCCGCAACGCGCGCTTCTTCCCCTCCCCTTGCAGTTTCCAGTGCCAGCTCGATTGTGAAGCAAACGCTCGCCGGCTGTGGCCACCGGTACCTTATAAAGCTTGTTACTTCCGCCTCACACCTGCTCCATCGTCAAACCCGTAGGCACGAGCGCAATGGCGCTGAAGAGCGCGCCCGCCGAGGTTCCGTCCCACTTCCTGTGCCCCATCTCGTTGCAGCTGATGCGCGACCCCGTCACGCTGCCCACCGGCATCTCCTACGACCGCGCCGCCATCTCGCGCTGGCTCACCGGTCCCTCCCACGCCACCGGCCGCGCCTGCCCCGTCACCCGCCTGCCCCTCGACCCGAACCCCCAGCTCACGCCCAACCACACCCTCCGCCGCCTCATCCACGCCTGGCTCGCGTCCCTCGCCCCCGGGGCACAGGTCGACGACGACGTGGCCGCGATGCGGGCCCCCGTGTTGGCCGGGGACGAGGTGGCTTCCCTCCTCTCAGACGCCGCCGCGGCGCAGGTCAGCGCGCTCAAGCGGCTTCGTGAGCTGTTGGCCGAGTGCGAGGACAGCCGGGCCGTGGTGGAGTCCCAGGACGGCGTGTTCGACGCGCTGTCCCGCGTCGTGAGCAGCGGCGACGCGTGCACGACGGCGCGCGAGGAGGCGGTCGGGGTCCTCGCGTCTCTCCGAATCCCGGAGCAGGAGCTCGTCCGCGTCGTGGCGACGCACGGCGACAGCCTCGCCGACGCGCTCACCACCGTGCTCCGCTCGTCGAACCCCAAGTCGCGCGCGTGCGCCGCGCTGCTGGCGCGGTCCCTCTCCGAGGCGGCGTGGCCGGCCTGGGCGATCGGCCTGAGCGCCGACCTCCTCTCCGAACTCGTCCGCGTGGTCCGCGACCGCGTCTCGCCGCGCGCGACCAAGGCCGCGCTGCACGCGCTCGGCGCGCTGTGCCCGTACGGCCGGACACGCGTCAAGATCGTGGGCGCGGGAGCGGTGCCCGCGCTCGTGGACCTGCTGCTCGACGACCCGGAGCGGCGCGCGTGCGAGCTCGCGCTGGCGGTGCTGGACCGGCTGTGCACGTGCGCCGAGGGCCGCGCCGAGCTGGTGGCCCACGCGGCGGGGCTCGCCGTGGTGGGGAAGAAGGTGCTGCGGGTGTCGGAGGCCGCCACGGAGCGGGCCGTGCGCGTGCTAAGGTCCGTGGCGCGCCACGCGGCCACGCCGGGAGTGCTGCAGGAGATGGCGCAGGCCGGCGTCGTGGGCAAGCTGTGTCTGGCGATGCGGGCGGAGCACTGCGGCGTCCGGACCAAGGAGCGGGCGCACGAGGTGCTCAAGATGCACGCCAGGGTCTGGAGGACCTCGCCGTGCTTATCGCCAAAGTTTCTGGCGCTCTACCCGTCGTGATGACCTCATCGATTCATTCTTCTTTTCTTAGGATCGATCCGTAAGGCATGCATCCGATTGTGCCTGCTCAGGAGGAACTATCTGGCGTATTTGCTTGTTGGTTACCCAATTTAGTTAGGATGATGTAATCTTGCTCATCTATTCAATTCAATGCACTCTCATTTGTGCAAAGATCTTCTTCAGACGGAAAAGAATTTGCCTGGTCGCTGAAATCAGATCAAGTACTAACCCTGGAAATATTGATCATTTTGATGCTGATTTTTCTAACAAATAAACAACATTTTTTATGCCGGGAGTCGCTGAATCAAGGTAACAATGAAAAGGCCAGCTGGGCTTTGCCAACGCGCATGCCTGACCTGAAGCTGAAGCGAGAAGCGTGTGTCCATTCACCTCCATCCCCACGACTGGTTTAACTTACCGCCAAAAACCGGCCGGTTATTACCGCGGTAACCGGACTAACCGGTCCGGCTCGGTACCAGCGGATGGCCGGTTTATCGTAAAAACCGAGCTAAGTTACTGTAGCAAAAACGGTAACCGCTCGATTTCTTCGGTTTACCGTTCGGCTTAAGCTGGACATTGCACGGGCCTTTGATTCAGTCTCTTGGCCTTTCCTCCTGGAACTTCTTCTTTACATGGGATTCTCCAGAAAATGGTGCAATTGGATTTCTATCTTGCTTTCCACCGCTAGCACCAAGGTGTTGATAAATGGGGAGCCAAGTCGTCGCATTTGCCATGGTCGTGGACTCCGGCAAGGGGATCCCCTCTCACCCATGTTATTTTTATTGGTAATGGAGAGCTTGAACAGGATGATTTTGGTTGCGGAGGAGCGTGGCCTCTTCCAACCCCTTGGAGCTCCGGCAATTAGATACCGAGCCTCCTTATATGCGGATGATGTCGTAATTTTTCTCTCGCCGCAGGTCGAGGACCTACGAGCAATCAAAGCTATATTGCACTCGCTTCGACCAAGCATCGGGACTCTCTACTAATTTGGAGAAATGCACTATCACCCCTATTTGCTGTGCGGAGGACCACATCAATCTTGTTCAGGAACACTTCCCTTGCCCGGTCGCCAGTTTCCCAATTCGGTACCTTGGGATTCCTCTCTCAACAACAAAACTGAAGAAGAGTGATGTGCAGCCTCCGGTGGATAGGGTCGCCGACCGTCTCCCGACTTGGAAAGCCAACCTTATGAACTCGGGTGGGCGTCTTATTCTTACCAAGGTCACATTGTCGGCTATTCCAATTTACATGTCCATGGCCCTAGCCATGCCGCCGTGGGCATTAAGAGCACTAAATAAGCTCATGAGGGCCTTCATTTGGCGTGGGTCGCGTCGGTCGCAGGGGGCACCGTCTCGGTGGCCTGGACGAGGGTGTGCTGCCCTCAAGAGCTTGGCGGGCTTGGCATCCTGGACTTGAAGACCTTTGGCTTCGCGCTCCGCGCCCGCTGGGGGTGGCTCCAACGTACGGATCCCACCAAAACCTAGTCGCAGCTACCAGCGCCGGAGGAGAAACAGGTGGTCGCTATGGTCGAGGTCTCTCTTTCGGTTCAGCTTAGCAATGGAGAATCGGCACTCTTCTAGCTGGACAAATGGCTGGACGGCCAATCCATCAAACAAATAGCACCGGACCTTTTCCAAGCCGTCCCAAGACGTGTCACTAAAAACAGGACAGTCGGGGATGGTCTTCAAGGGCGTCGATGGACACGAGACATTAAAGGAGCTTACACCGATCCGGTGCTGCGGCAATACTTGGCTCTTTGGACCAAGCTACGCAATGTGATGCTACAGGTCTCTACACCAGATCGTTTTATTTGGAAGTGGTCTGCCTGTGGAGATTTTTCAACGGCCTCCACATATCGAGCCTTCTTCCATGGTCGTACCTATATGGCGGGTGGTAAATACCTCCGGAAAATTAAAGGCCCATTGAAGTGCAAGTTTTTCTTCGGCTCGCGCTCTATCGACGCTGCTGGACCTCGGAGCGGCTCTTCGGGCATGGACTACGGGATGATGCCAAATGCGCGTTGTGTGACCAGGAACCAGAGACCATTGACCACCTTGTGCTCGACTGCGTGTATAGTCGGGAATGTTGGTACAAACTCCTCCGGTTCTTTGGTTGGTATGATATCCTACCACAAGTGGATGAATGTCTGGTAGACTGGTGGCTGCTAGCAAGGAAGCGGGTTGCTAAGGGGTTGAGGAAGGGCTTTGACTCATTGGCCATCCTCACTGTGTGGTCGTTGTGGAAGGAAAGGAACAATAGGGTCTTTGACAAGGCTGCAACCTTGCCACATACAACCATCACAGTGATCTTGTAGGAGCTTAAAGTTTGGAGCACGGCAGGCAACGCAGCCGTTAGGTCGCTACTTGCTGCCAATGGATAGATCAGTTGTAGGTGGTTTTCTTTTTGTAGGTCGTAGGTCGCTTTTTCCTGTTTTTTTGTAATACACAACCTTTGTACTCACGGCTGGTTAGGCCTTCCTGTTTTGAAGGTCTAGTTCTCTCTTCTCCTACTTAATGAAAAGCGTGCTCAGGCATATTCTCGAAAAAAACGGTTTTAAAAACCGGTACTGTAGCGGTTTTGTTCCTGCTGCTGCGACAGAAACGAACTTTTGTGGCCTGCTAACCACACGGTACACGGCGAGACTTTGAAATGACAAAGTTTCATCATCAGAGTTAAAAAGACATGGGCGGTGACAGGCGCTATCTGACGGAGAGGACGCGCGATCCAAAATCCTATCCTGATGAACAGATCGAAGGCGTTTTTTAGAGCGCTTTACCATGCAAAATTCCAAATCAAAGAAGCACGCCTACTCCTCCGGCCTGCAGAAAACTAATAAAATGCTCGACTTTCGCGACAAATCGTCGCTATCCAGTATCCAGGCCTAGCCTTGGCACAGCAGAGAGCGTAGCTTTGCCAGTATTGTTCAATTACGAGTGCAAGATCCCAAAAGGCAAAAATATGGAGTATTGGTAGAAGTGCCATCACAAGTAAACAAAAGGTAAAAGAATCAGGCCCTAAATAAAGGACTACTCTGCAGTGATAATGCGCAAGTTAATTGCGAACAGTACGGGGTCCTAGGTCGGTCAACTAGCGCTGCAGCAAAATGGAGCTACACGACACACAAACACACACACGTTGCTTGCTTCATCAACTCCTCGCAGTTCAGAACGGAGAGTTTTCATACCGGCACACTTCGCATTGCAACATACTAGCAAGCATCTTCTCCAGTCCCATTTGAAGCAAGCAGCTCTCCGTCTCCAAGACGCCATGGACACCAAAAGCAGCAGCATGCACATCGTGATGGTGCCATGGCTGGCCTTCGGCCACATCCTCCCCTTCACGGAGCTCGCCAAGCGCATAGCACGCCAAGGCCACCACGTCACCCTGCTCTCCACGCCACGAAACACCCGTCGCCTAATCCGCATCCCCGCGGACCTCGCCGGCCTCGTCCACGTCGTGGACGTCGCCCTGCCACGCGTCGACGGCCTGCCAGAGTTCGTCGAGGCGAGCATCGACCTCCCCTCCGACAACCTACGCCCGCACCTGCTCCGCGCCTACGACGCCGCCTTCTCCGGCAAGCTCTCGGACGTCATGAACAACCCGAACCCGTGGAGGCGCCCGGACTGGGTGCTAATCGACTACGGCGCACGCTGGGCGCCCGCGCCCGCGACGAGGCACGGCGTGCCGTGCGCGTTCGTGACCCTATTCGGCGCCGCGGCGCTCAGCATCATCGGCCCACCCGACGCGCTCATGGGCCGCGGCAAGTACGCGAACCGCAAGCCCGAGCACGTCGCCGCGGTCCCGGACTACGTGCCCTTCCCGACCAACGTCAAGCACCTGGTGCCGGACGGTTCCGGCCTGTCCGAGGGTTACCGGTTCGGCAAGTGCATCGAAGAGAGCCAGCTCGTGGGCGTCAGGAGTAGTGACAAATTCGAACCGGAATGGTTAGAGCTGGTTGGCGAGCTCTACAACAAGCCCGTGATCCCGGTCGGGCTATTCCCTCCGGCTCCGCCGCCGATGCAAGACCTTACCTGTCACGAGGAGACGTTGCGGTGGCTGGAAATGCAGGCGCCGGGCTCCGTCGTGTACGCTGCGTTCGGAAGCGAGGCGAAACCAGTGCACAGCTGCGAGCAATAGCGCTCGGTCTGGATACTTCCGGCCTGCCGTTCCTCTGGGCATTCAGGGCGCCGCCTTCCGACTCCGTAACCGGAGAATGCACGGGCGACGGTTTGCCGGAAGAATTCGAGGACCGGGTCAACGATCGGGGACTTGTGTGCCGCGGCTGGTTAACTCAGGTGGCGTTCTTGGCACACCCGCGTTAATCGGGGGCTTCCTGACGCACGGCGGCTGGAACTCCATCACCGAGGGACTCACGAGCGGCGTCAGGCTGGTGCTGCTGCCCCTGGTGTTCGAACAGGGCCTCAATGCCAGGCATCTGGTGGAAAAGAACATCGGCATTGAGGTGGCGCGGGAACGAGGACGATGGCTCGTTCACCGCGGAAGGGATCGCGGCCGCTCTGAGGAAGATCATGGTGGAGAAAGAAAGCGAAGAGTTGGGGGTCAAAGTGAAGGAGCTCACCAAAGTGTTTGGAGATGATGAGATGAATGATCGGTTGCTGCGAGATTTTCTCGAACGACTGGCGGAATACAGCAGGCGTAACAAGGGTAGCATCTGAACTATTTTTTCTCTTTTTCTTCATTTTTTTCCTTGGAACAATGTTCCGGCGCTCAAGATATAGCATGGTGCTGGGTATCCTTGACCAATGAGATTATGGACCAACAATTTCAAGAGCAATTTTTAGGTCGGCATGGCCATGCCGATTATCTTATTCTACCTAAACTATTGGTTAGGATGAAGAAAATTAAGACTCGTAGCTCGAAAATTGGTTTAATATTGTTAAGCTACTATGTACTAACCAGTTGTATCCAAAAGTATAAGCTGATGGAAAAAGATGTACAAATCATTCATGGTTCAACACTCCCTCTCACGTGAAGCTCTTGTGGGCGCAAACGCGAAAATATGAGTGGTGTAGTGGAAACTAATCTTGTCGGTGTTATGAAACCGGCCGACAAGTAAATTTGTGTTTGGAGGGGATCGACGCTACTACTCGGATGGGCCTTGGATGATTTAGGAAAGTGTGGTTTATACTGGTTCGGGCAATCGAAGCCCTACGTCCGGTTCGAGGGTTGTTCGTGTTTCGTCTTGTGAAAAGAGCTACAAAGGATGCGAGGGAGGAGGGTTGCTCCAAGCCTCCGTGTGCAATGTGCTCTAGGATGTGTATACGATGAGTTAGATTAACTCGATCCGTGGTGTGTCTCTCCCTCCCCTTGCGCGTGTGCGTGGGGTCCCTTTTATAGTCCAAGGGACCAGGCCACTTACAGGTGGGGTCGGAGTTACTACATGTCGTCCCCAAGCGGGGCCGGAGCCGCCGTGCATCACCCTCGCTCGCATGCGGGCCGCTCGGCGCTCGGTCGCGCGGCGCACGGTCGGTCTTGATCGGTAGCGCCGGTGTCAATGCCACGCTCGTCATCGTGGCAGCCGTCCTGTCGCATGCCGGTCTCCATCCGTCACTCCCGTTCATCACGGCCCCGGCAGAGATGGCGTTGACGCCTCCGTCTTGTCGTCGTGCCGGGGTGTCGAGCGACGCGCTAAGATGAGACAAGAGGAGCTGCGCGGATCTCACCCGATCCCCGAGGATTGGTGAGTTCCCGAGCGGAGTTATGGCGATCCCTCGTTCACCTCGTTTAGTGTGAGGCTTCATGAGGAAGCCATTTGCCCCCGAGTCGGGCGAGGCGGGGACCGCCGAGCCCGCCCGAGTCCCGGACGGGAGAGGCGGGGACCGCCGGGCCCGCCCGAGTCCCGGACGGACGAGGCGGAAGTGGTGCACCTACCCGACCCGGAGTCGGGCGAGGCGGAGGCCGCGGGCCCGGCTTTCGTAGCCCTCACGGGCCTAGGCGGACACCGTTGGTCAGCCACGGGACGGATTACGTGCTATTGTCTCGTCAATCGCCCGGCCTCCGTCCCGGTCCACGAGCCATCATGGGCTTGGTAATGATCACGCCGCTCTGCAGCTAAGCTAGCGCTAGCGTGCGGCGCCGCGGAACGGGACAGGAGGGCACTCGCGCCGGTCACATCACGTCCCGTTGGTGAGACGAGTTCCCGTGCGCCGTAATTGCGCCTACCGGCCCGCCGTATTTCCTCCCCATCCGGTGGGTGAGGTCGCTTCTCCGCGAAGCAAAGGCAAACGCGGCAGGGATTGCGGTCCCCACCCGACGCCGAGTCGGGCGAGGCGGAGATCGTGGGCCCGCCCGCCCCGGGGTCGGGCGAGGCGGAGATTTATGGAACCACCCGCCCGGGGTCGGGCGAGGCGGAAGTCGTGGAACCGCCCACCCCGGGTCGGGCGAGGCGGAAGTCGTGGACCTCGCCCGACTCGGGGTAGGGCGAGGCGGAGGTTTCGGGCCCCACTTCGTATCCTTTATGCGTACAAGACGGAGCCGTTAGCCGCCTATGACGGTGATTAAGTACCCCGATTAGGGTACCCTAATCTAGGTACCCGACAGTAGCCCCGAGCCTTGGCGGTGGCCGGGGGCAAATGGTCGCCGTCGAGGCTTTTTCCGACAAACCCTCGGATTTTCCCGTGTATTTGTTTTCCGGTGGGTGCGCGCGAGCGCACCCGCCGGTGTAGCTCCCGAGCCTCGGGGCAAGTAGAATACTTGCGCCGAGGGTTAACGATTTTGAGCGGTTTATCGTTTATTTGCGAAAGCGAGCCCCCGAGTCTTCGCTCGTTGCTCGGATCCGTCCGAGGGCTGTTTCGTCTTTTTATTTCGTTCACACCCACGCGTCTTTGCGGTAAGACGAGGCGTGCGGTGAGCGGCCACGTCATTCCTCGATGGTTCGACGCGTGGTGCTCGTTTAAGCTCCAAACGGGAATGTCCGAGTGATGGCCTCGGCTTGCCCTTAGCGGGGATCCGATGGAGACTAGCGGGAGTCGGCCTCATTCATATCCGAGTGCTCTGTCTTTTGTGATCTCCGACCCCTTTCGATCGGGGTCGGCGGGCTCGTTGCCCTCCCTTCGCGGGATTCAAGACCACGGCTTTTTCAACTCGGACTCGGACGCCGTCGCAGAGGCCCATTGTGCTACGGTGCACGGGTGTTGATCGCTAGGGATCCCTCTCCGACAACCCCTCACTTAATTTTGTCCAAGGGCGGACGTCCGAACCCTTTCGCAGGGCCGCCCTTCGAACCCCCGGGTCGGAAACCGGGCGTCAGGGCGTCTTCATCCCCTAGCCTTATCTACTCGCGGGCCTCATGGGATTCCAAGCCCAATCGGCCCGTCATCGGGCGCCGTCGAAGCGCAACGGTTCGCCTTCCATGATGGCGCGCATCTCGCGGCGGTTCGCCGTAGATGCGAAACTCGCGTTCGCATTATGGCTGCGCGTCGAGCGCGTGCGGCGGCCTCTCGGGTCCCCGCACCCGGTTAAATCGCGAAACGATAGCGGCGCGGGAGTCGAAGCGCCGCGGGGCGGTTGACATGACCGCTATTTAAAGGGAAAGGGGGACGCATCCGGTTACCTTTCTCTCACCTCGCGCTCGCGTAAAACCCATCCCCTTCCTTTGCTCTCGCGTGCTCCGTCGATTCGCCTTTCTTCGCCGCGTCCGCCGCTCGCCGCATGACGAGTAGATAGTGTAATGTGTTAGTTGAGTCGGCCGAGTGGCCGGTAGTCGAGTCGGCCAGGTGGCCAAGATGTAAAGAAGAACTCGCTTATTTTGTAAACAAGTTATCTGTTTTAATTTCGTTCCAAATTTCTCACATGTTCCCCTTTTGTGGCTTCCTTCTCGTTCGGACCGTCTAGTAGCCTAAGATTCCTCATTCGATTGATCGGTGACTTAGGCCGCTCTTAGCCGCCGGGCGTCGAGTCCCGAGTCGGCCGCTCGGATCGGCCGAGTGGTCGTTGGCGTTCCGGGTCCTGTCCGAGTTGGACTTGCACTATGGGATTAAACTTCGTTCGAAATTTTAAACTCTTGCCCTTTCGTGACTCCTTTCTCTTTCGGACCGCCTAGTTGCTTTAGATTTTTCATTCGGTTGATCGACAACTCGGGCCGCTCCTAGTCGTAGAGGCGTCGAGTCCCGAGCCGACCGATCGGACCGGCCGAGCCATCGTCGGCGCTTAGGTTTTGTCCGAGTCGTGCCCGCACCGAGGGATTTTCGTGTGAGTTCCGCAGCCGTGGGCACAACCGGGACCCGCACACGGCCTCCTTTGCACACCCGCCGGTGGAGCCCCGACTCGGGAGAGTCGGGGTCGGCGGCCGGCAAATTTGGACTTTATTCGTCATTTGTCGAAAACAACAAGAAAGAGAGAAAGGTTTTCTCTTTATTTCATTTGCATAAATAATCGAAACAACAAGCTAAGGGTAAAAGCGACGTAGGCTGCTCGATGTTCCATGCGTTGGTGAGCACGTTTCCGTTGGCGTCCTTGAGCTTGTACGCGCAGGGTCGGAGCACCTCGGCTACCGTGTAGGGCCCTTCCCATGGCGGAGTTAGCTTGTGCCGGCCTTGATTCCCCCGGAGGAGTCGAAGGACGAGGTCGCCGGGCTCGAAGGCGCGCTTCTTGATCTTGCGGTCGTGGTGACGGCGGAGTGCTTGTTGGTATCCGGCCGAGTGCAGCGGTGCGGCTTCCCTTGTTTCGTCGATTTGGTCCAGCCGCATCTTCGAGATAACGCTTATTGAGTTCCGGATCGAAAACTTGCACGCGCGGAGCTCCATAATCCAGATCTCGTGGGTAGCACGGCCTCAGCCCCGTACACCATGAAGAAGGGAGTGTGACCCGTGGCTCGACTCGGCGTCGTCCTCGGGCTCCACAACACCGCACCCGCCGGGTGTCACACCCGGCGGGTGGCGGCTGTGCGTTCCCGGCACCGCCGGTGTTTACCGCCTCGGACGGCGGCGCTGCCTCGGCCGGGAGCCCGGCGGCTGCCGGGGCCGCGCGGCCCATGTCGTTGATGCCGTCGGTGTCGCCGGCGTCCCCGACCTCCACCATCATGCACTCCCGCGAGGGGTGGTGGCTGCCGGTATCGGACCCGCCGCCGGAGTCCGCCATGCCCGCGAGCTCCGCGCCGGCGGACACGGCGGGAAAGTGGTGTAGTGGCCGGGAGGTCGGCGGGAGAACGCGCGACGAGGCTCCCGGCTCCGGTCACGATGAACTCCGGGCTCCCGAAGTTCACGAGGGCGCCGGAGTCCGGCCGACGGTGTGGCTCGCCATCTTCAAGATCGTCGAACGCGTCGAGGTCCCCCGCTCGGCGCGCCAACCGTCGGTGTTATGAAACCGGCCGACAAGTAAATTTGTGTTTGGAGGGGATCGACGCTACTACTCGGATGGGCCTTGGATGATTTAGGAAAGTGTGGTTTATACTGGTTCGGGCAATCGAAGCCCTACGTCCGCTTCGAGGGTTGTTCGTGTTTCGTCTTGTGAAAAGAGCTACAAAGGATGCGAGGGAGGAGGGTTGCTCCAAGCCTCCGTGTGCAATGTGCTCTAGGATGTGTATACGATGAGTTAGATTAACTCGATCCGTGGTGTGTCTCTCCCTCCCTTGCGCGTGTGCGTGGGGTCCCTTTTATAGTCCAAGGGACCAGGCCACTTACGAGTGGGGTCGGAGTTACTACATGTCGTCCCTAAGCGGGCCGGAGCCGCCGTGCATCACCCTGCTCGCATGCGGGCCGCTCGGCGCTCCGGCCGCGCGGCGCACGGCCGGTCTTGATCGGTAGCGCCGGTGTCAATGCCACGCTCGTCACCGTGGCAGCCGTCCTGTCGCATGCCGGTCTCCATCCGTCACTCCCGTTCATCACGGCCCCGGCAGAGATGGCGTTGACGCCTCCGTCTTGTCGTCGTGCCAAGGGTGTCGGGCGACGCGCTAAGATGAGACAAGAGGAGCCGCGCGGATCTCACCCGATCCCCGAGGATTGGTGAGTTCCCGTGTGGAGTTATGGCGATCCCCGTTCACCTCGTTTAGTGTGAGGCTTCATGAGGAAGCCATTTGCCCCCGAGTCGGGCGAGGCGGGGACCGCCGAGCCCGCCCGAGTCCCGGACGGGAGAGGCGGGGACCGCCGGGCCCGCCCGAGTCCCGGACGGACGAGGCGGAAGTGGTGCACCTGCCCGACCCGGAGTCGGGCGAGGCGGAGGCCGCGGGCCCGGCTTCGTAGCCCTCACGGGCCTAGGCGGACACCGTTGGTCAGCCACGGGACAGATTACGGGCTATTGTCTCGTCAATCGCCCGGCCTCCGTCCCGGCCACGAGCCATCATGGGCTTGGTAATGATCACGCCGCTCTGCAGCCTAAGCTAGCGCTAGCGTGCGGCGCCGCGGGACGGGACAGGAGGGCACTGCGCCGGTCACATCACGTCCCGTTGGTGAGACGAGTTCCCGTGCGCCGTAATTGCGCCTACCGGCCCGCCGTATTTCCTCCCCATCCGGTGGGTGAGGTCGCTTCTCCGCGAAGCAAAGGCAAACGCGGCGAGGATTGCGGTCCCCACCCGATGCCGAGTCGGGCGAGGCGGAGATCGTGGGCCGCCCGCCCCAGGGTCGGGCGAGGCGGAGATTTATGGAACCACCCGCCCGGGGTCGGGCGAGGCGGAAGTCGTGGAACCGCCCGCCCGGGGTCGGGCGAGGCGGAAGTCGTGGACCTCGCCCGACTCGGGGTAGGGCGAGGCGGAGGTTTCGGGCCCCACTTCGTATCCTTTATGCGTACAAGACAAAGCTGTTAGCCAGCTATGACGGTGATTAAGTACTCCTGATTAGGGTACCCTAATCTAGGTACCCGACAAATCTTTTTCCTTTTTCTTCAATTTTTTTCGTTGGAACAATGTTGAGGCGCACAAGCTATATAGCATGGTGCTCGGTATCCTTGACCAGTGGAGTGGAGCAAGCGTTTATTCCCATCATTCTTTTTTCTTTGGTGTGATTATGGACCAACACTTTGAAGAGCAATTTTTAAATTCACATGGCCATGCCAATTATCTTATTCTATCTGAAGACTCGAAGAAAATTAAGACTCGTAGCTCGAAAATTGATTTAATCTTTTTAAGTTACTATGCACTAACTAGTTATACCCAAAAGCATGCATAGACTAATGGAAAACACGTAACTCATATTTTATTATCCAAGTTGCAGTCACAAGTGAGGATAAGTAACGTTCATGACTATTCAAAGCATAACTAAAATTATTCATATCATAGACTATGTAGAAATTTAGAAATAACATCATAACGAGCTGGCTCACAAACTGAACCATCTGAATTCAGCTAGATTTTTAACTTGTTTCGTTACCAAGCTAAGTCGAGCCAACTTGATATTGTATAAACAAGCTGATTGGGAGGCTGCAGGTTGAAGACGATGGCTTTGTTCATGAGCTGGGCTCGAATTGGGTTGCATGACCAAACTGGCAGTAGCCACTAGGCAGTATCAGTAGGCCTAAGAGCCTAAGTCCTAATGTTTTTTAGCCCATTAGCTATTAGCCCAAACCATACGACTAAATGGGAGATGATGAATGGCCGAATGAACGATTTGTTACACTGAAGCGCATATTTAGACGAGATATTTAGGGGCAAGTTCGTAAAAATTAACACACCCCTAAAAAGAACGCTGAAAAAAGACTCAGATATTTAGAAGGTACTGTTCTAAGCTTGAAGCACGTCATCAATTAGTGCTAAAAAATAATGCAGTGTTATGCAATCATTCTCTATTTCTCAATTCTTTTGAAATAATGCAATGTTAAAAATAATATTTTTATCACTAATTTATTTAACATTTTACAGAAAATTGTTACTTATGAGAATTAATATGCTAAAAGATTTTTGTCTGCTTTTATTTTTCATTGTGTATCGAGCTTGTTTGAACAGTCAAATTTCAAATTTAAATTAAAATAATTGAACTTGTGTTTAGGGTCAGCCGAACCCCACAATTTTTGTCTAGAATTCTAGATCTGCCATTGGGCAAGCGATGGGCAGTCTGTGACCTTTTATATGGACCTTATAATGGCGAAAAATATAGGCCAGAAGGTTGATCCTAGCCAGCAAGCACATCATTAGATTCTCATAAACAAAAAAAAAACATGCGCGTCGTTAGAGTAACAATTGTTAGTTTGATTTTTTTTCTCTAGAGCATATATTTATTGTTAGTTTGTGTACAACGACATGAAGTTAAGTTGCGACACAGTGGAGCCCCGACACATCATCGGTGACGAAGGCATGCTACTGAGATTCTGATCGATCGATTTATGTGCACATGGTTATGGGTTGCAACAAATTTTTTTGGGAGAGAAAGTTGCAACATTTTATCACAGCAAGTAGCTAAGGAGGAGGATGCTATTTGGATTTTGGAACGAACGCATCAGAAATGCGGTGATTGATACAGTCGCAAACAGCCCTAAAGAAAACGATGCAATGCCAAAACATCCCGTCGTCATCTGTGACATTGCTATGCCACTGATTGTTCCAGCCCATTTTTATATTCTTATTAGTTGCCATATTTGACCGCGACAGTAGGAAGAGGGTTCAAACGGGCGGACGCCCTTTTTTTTAAGCTAATAAAAAAATTCGAGCTAAGAGGTGGACGGCTTCAAACTGAAGAGCAATCATATCTGCCAGTTGCTCCAATCTGCTCAGACGAAATTCTCTCGGCGTCATTACCAAAGCCTGACGAATGGGGGACGCCAACGGCACCGGCATGCACGTCGTGATGCTGCCATGGCTGGCGTTCGGGCACATCCTCCCGTTCACTGAGCTCGCGAAGCGCATAGCTCGGCAGGGCCACCGGGTCACTCTGCTCTCCACGCCAAGAAACACCAGTAGGCTCATCCACATCCCACCCGAGCTCTCCGATCTTATCCGCGTCGTGGACGTCGTCCTGCCGCGCATCGAGCGCCTACCGGAGGACGCCGAGGCGAGCATCGATCTCCCGTCCGACGACCTCCGGCCGTACCTGCGCCAGGCCTACGACGCCGCCTTCTCCGGCAAGCTGTCGGAGATCCTGCAGGGGCCATCAAGGCCGGACTGGGTCCTCATCGACTACGCGCCGTACTGGGCGCCCGCGGCCGCGGCGAAGCACGGCGTGCCGTGCGCGTTCCTGAGCCTGTTCAGCGCCGCGCCGCTGGGCTTCTTTGGCTCCCCGGAGAAGCTCATGGGCCAAGGGAAGTACGCCTGGAAGAAGCCCGAGCACCTCACCGTGGTCCCGGACTACGTGCCGTTCCCCACCACCGTCGCGTTCCGGGGCCACGAGGCGCGCGAGATTTTCAATCCCGGTCTCGTTCCCGACGACTCGGGCGTATCAGAGGGGTACAGATTCAGCAAATCCATCAGCGGGAGTCAATTCGTTGGCGTCAGGACCAGTAACAAGTTCGAGCCAGAGTGGCTGCAACTGCTCTGCGAGCTGTACCAGAGGCCGGTTATCCCGCTCGGGCTGTTCCCGCCACCACCAACACAAGCCGCCGCCGGACACGAGGCAACGTTGCAGTGGCTGGACCGACAGGCGCCGGGCTCCGTGGTGTACGCCGCTTTCGGTAGCGAGGTGAAGCTGAATAACGAGCAGCTGCGCACGATCGCGCGCGGCCTGGAGGCTTCCGGGCTGCCGTTCCTCTGGGCGTTCAGGGCGCCGACCGATGCCGATGCTCAGAACGGGTTGCCGGAAGGCTACGAAGAGCGCGTCAACGGCCGGGGACTCGTCTGCCGCGGCTGGGTGCCGCAGGCTAGGCTGCTGGCCCATCAATCGGTCGGGGGATTTTTGACGCACGCCGGTTGGAACTCCGTAACCGAAGGCCTCGCGCGCGGCGTCAGGCTGGTGCTGCTTCCGCTGATGTTCGATCAGGGCCTCAACGCCAGGCATCTGGTGGAGAAGAAGGTCGCCGTTGAGGTGGAACGCGACGAAGAGGACGGCTCATTCACGGCCGAAGGCATCGCAGTTGCTCTGAGGAGGGTCATTGTAGATGACGAAGGCGAGGAGTTTGGTGCCAAGACCAAGGAGCTCGCCGAGGTGTTTGGAAATGATGAGGAGAATGATCAACTCCTACGCGATTTCCTCAGGTGCCTGTCGGAATACGGCAACCAGCACCAAGTCTAGTTTTTCTGTTTCGGGTGTGTACTGTAGTGCCGTACTTTTTTTCAGGTGGGGGATTTCCCAACCGTTGTTTCCTTTAGAAAAAAAAACAAAATTATATTGTGTGCCTTTCTACAAGATAAAGATGGAAATGTAGAAACAAACCTTTGTTCTTGAGTTTTTCCATAGTTCCACTGACAAGCGCAAGCGGCTCATGGGGCCCATCCTGAGGCAGAGTCCAAAAATTTCCTATGTTTCATTAAACGAGAAATTGTCACAATGCGTCTCTCAACATCAAACTTGTCTACAATGCTACTTCGTTCCTAAATTATTATCGTCGTTGACTTTTCTCATTACCTATGATCATTCGCTTTATTCAAAACAAAATCATATATTTTATTAAAATATATTTTATCACTAAAGAAACTTGAAATATAATCTATAATTTTTATATTTGAACAAAGTTTTTGAATAAAACAAGTGATTGAACATAACAAAAAAGTTAATAGCTACAACAATTTAGGAACATAGGGAGTAACTTCTCTACCGGTGGAAAAGGAAGCAGAAAGGATAAAAGGTCACTCTCACTCCCCATTATGATACAATTCAGTTATGAAACTTGATGGCCCAACCACTACACGTAAAGTGATTATTAGAAAACAAAATACCAACCTTCTTTGCAAGTGGTGATGGAAATCATAAAAAGAAGAGGGCCTCTGGCAGGAAATTGTTAGAAAAAGTATGTTAAATACGGGAGCATTTGCCAGATCAAAAGCAAACAAACTAACTGATATTAAAAATTAGGGGATATTACCTAGAAGGCAGTACGATAAGAATAGGTAATGGCCAGTGCACTGACTTTTAGAATGATAAGTGATGTGGATCCTTCTCCCTCTGAAAAATTCCCTATGCTACACGAAATTTATCAAGAGCAACAAATATCAGTAGCCAAGTTGGCTAACAAAAGATGGCACTTGACCTTTAGGAGATGGTTAAATGAAGAACAACAAACAGAAAGAAGAAAGTTACACTTCAATCTGTTTGTCACAGGATACACCTGTATGGAATAAAGGGAAGAATGGTATATTCTCTCATAAGTCGAAATATGAGCAACTATGTGAGGGACTTTTATTTGAAAATCTAAAATTCCTCTCAAAGTTAATATTTTCACGCAGCCAGCTCTGCAAGAGGTAATATCTTGACGAATGATGCTCTAGCATGTAAATAATGGAGGCGAGATATGACTCGTGCCTTTTGAAATGAACAAGAAATGACTGCTCATTCATTCCGTGAATGCAATGTGAGTAAATATATGTGGAGTATAATTATGCTCTCAGTGGGTGCTAAATGATACCATAATCACCAGACAAATACATGGTTTGGATAAGGCATTACCTTCCAAATGGTGATGCTTTTCACTTTGTTGGATTATGTCAATTTACTAGGCTATTTGGAAGTTACGAAACAAATATGTTACGAGAAGAAATTGATCCATTCTCCAACTGAAATAATATGCCACACCCATGTGTTTTTCTCGAATATTGGGCAATTTACAAAAGGAGGGGGACAAGAAGGAGACAGGATCGTGCAACACAATGCATTAGTTGTGCATCCAAGTCACGAGAAGAACAAAGGTGAAGAAAACACTAGCAATGACAGGACCTTGAAGGCTGAGGAGGTCGAATGAAGCTAAAGACTAGAGAAATTCTAACCCGGAAAAATTGAAATGTCACACATAGTTTGTTAGGCTAAATTCCCTCCACATGAATAAACAGTTCAAAAATGATCCAATGCGTGTGAACCGTTGATTGTCACCTTGATGAACGATGGAGAATGCTTGGAGAAGAAAACCCTAGCCCTCATATACCTTATTCAAGTTGTGAAGGAGACAAGGGAGTGAGATAAAGAGAACATGCAATAATAATAGAACACAAAGTGAAGCAAGAGAGGAAGAAAACAAGATTTGTTGTCGAGATTCATGCATCTCGTGCAGACGTATTCTTGCACCTGATCGGAGGCTGAAACATGGTTGGATTCGCCCTAAACATGGTGAGCTCGTTCTCCACTTAGAGTACTATGCTTTGGTCAGTTGGTTTGAGGATTGGATTAGTGAAGCATCATATTTGAGGAGGAGTTTGTCGGTTCTGTTACCAGCAGATTCAACAGTGAGAAGTTTTTGATAGATGAATTGTTTGGGCAGTGAAACGATGTCGGATTGAGCTGAATTTTTATTAGTGGATAGAGGACTAATGGAATTGTTTTCATACCAAATTTCGTGGTCATTGGATCTGTGATTTGCTCGGTGTGAGGTGAACTCCTAAGGAAACAGAACACAATCATCTATGCAGTAGCTGAAAGTGCTAGCTCTTGTTGTATTGTACTCCCTCCGTCTCAATTTACTTGTCATTCTAGACTCATCCAGATTTTCCAATTTACTTGTCATCCTCGCATCCCAATGCACCTTTATCTCTTTCCAATACATCCGTATCTCTATCTCTCTCCTCCTCGTTTTCTGCATACCTACCTTATTCACTTCTCCTTAATTCTTGTGTCCAAGTCTAAAACGACAAGTAATTTGGGACTGGAGGGAGTACTTGGGTGTGTTATTATTGTTGTTGTATCGTTGTAGCTACACTGTTGGTGTTGTTGCTGTTGTGGTGTGTCTCTAGAGTTATGAAGAAGACTCCTTACATTCGTTATCGTTTTATAGTGGAGAAGGTTGGAGTGGGTTGGTTGTCCCGTGGTTTTTACTTGTCTTGTTTAGAGGGTGTTTTTCATATAAATCATTGTGTCAATTATAAATTGTGATTGTTGATTCCGTTGCAGGTCTGTTGGTGAATATTTTTCTCAATATTCAACAAAATGATGAATTATTTGTGTTGTTAGTGCTAGTTTTTCGAACAGACGTGCCTTGTAAAAAAGAGTTATCAAGACCAACGCTCTCGTGGCCAACCGATTAGATGGTTGTGCGTCACTAGTCACTACACCGACTCCTACCTTAATTACTTCCTTGTCTGGTTAGCTACCGAGGGTTCGTTCTTTTTTAAAGGTTTGTCAAGTGACTGAAGCGAGGGATGATGTGGTTTCTTCATTTGTTGGTTCTAGATTCAGACCTGTCTTCTCTTCTTTCAGTCATTTTTAAGGTTTGTTCAAAGACTGCAAACAGGCTCATGTAGTTTCGTTGTTTCATAAGTAATGAAATTTCTGGGAGGATGACCTGTTATGCAAAAAAAAGAGTAATTGATAGTTTTGAGGTACAATTCAAAATATAATTTGGGGAATTAGAGCAACACCAGCGGAAGGAAATCAAAGTTCACGGGGAAGTAACCAGGGGAAAAGGTTCCGTGCCTGCTCACTTGCAGCCCATGTATTTTTTTAGCTCAGCAGCCCATGTATGTAAACTGGTCCAAAACAACAGCCCGTATACAGGTCCAGTTCGTGATAAATTCATCCCCAACAAGTTCTCTCTCTCTCAAATAAATCGCCGTGGTCCCTCTCAAAGAAATAAAACAAAACAAAAATGTTCTCATGGTTTGTTCTACTACTACTCAGGACTCAGCGTCCTTGTTTTCTTTTTCTTTGAGATAGTCACCACTTTTTAGGGAACAGTCCACATCTTTGTAGTAGTAGAATCCTTTACGCAAGACCTACCGGTACTACTCGTTGCTGTGGAACGGGCGAGTGGCGACAACTGGGACAAGAAGCTTCCCCGACCAGCGCGTCAGCGCTGCATCGGTATGTGTCAATGATCATCCGATGATTCAGCGTCTACTGGATCGTAGTGGAGTGGAGTCCGGGACAAAAATTATCCCTGTCACCGAAAAGGAGCACAATCCGAAGCGGCAATCGTGAACATCACAAACAGTGGGCTGCAGCGGTTACGGGAAACTGGGTGCTGCGGGATTTGTACAAAAACGATCGAAAACCGTGTGCAGGTACCACAGGCAATGGCTTTCGGGAGTAAGAGCATCTCCAGCAATAGACGTCAAATAAAGCCCCTACTTTTCTACATGAGAGCCGGCTTGCAAATCTAGGGTCCCAAAATTGCTCTTCAACTCCAGCAGTCGCTCTCAAACTAGGCCCACATCCGGTCCGTCAACGCCTGCTCCACCTCGCTGTTAGAATTTGGGCCATTTATGAGGCCCATTCAAGTGGAATTCCAAAGAGCAAGTGGCTGTTGGTACAAATCAGTGTTTATTTTTGCCACTTAATACCTCCATTAACCTGACCGTTTTGCACTAATTACGAGAGAATTAATGCACGGTTTAATGCCATAAACGGGATTAATTGAGCAGCAATGAATTGCCTGCCAATTAATGGGTGTAATTAGAGGAATTGACTGCTGGTGAGCAGCCACGCCTATATAAGGCGCCCTAGAGACATCCAGGAATTCTCTACACCGTGAAATCCACGTTTTTCTTCTTCCTTCCTTTTGGAGAGCTGAGCTGTAGTGTTGTGCTGCTTCTTCTCGTCGGCCCTGTTCCTTGGCGTGCACCGAGGAGTAGGGTGAGCGGTATCTCCGAGCCGTTGCCGTCGTGAAGCCCGCACGAGGGCGGCAATAAGGTTTCGGGCAGCGCAACTGCGCGACCGCTCGTTCGCTGCCTTGTCGTCGGTTTGCGAGGTCTTCATCGACGGTCCGCTTCGACTACTCTTGTGCTTGAGAAAAGCACCGACAAACCCGACGTAAGTCAATGTCGCCTCTTCTGTGTTTTGTTCTTTTCTACCTGCTGCGCGAGCTAGTTTGCGTCGTTTTGTTTAATGTCTATGAAATATGCCTCAAACTAAAATCTGGATATAGAATAATTCGCATATTTCTAACAATCCGGAAACCTTATTTATGCGTTTATTCTATTCTAGCAATGGCTGGTGCTACGGATGCAATGAAACCCGAGAGGTTTAGTGGTGGGCAAAGCTTTCGTAGGTGGCAGACAAAGGTCAAGTTTTGGCTGATGTCTATGGGGCTGTGGTGGGTGATCCACCCAGCGATGCCACTTACGGTTGAGCAAGCCGGAACTTTTCAAACCGCTAGTGATTCTGCACTCGGATGCATTTTAACCCTTCCGTCCGACAATCTCTATGACATTTACATGGAGATGACAAACCCCACGAGTTGTGGGATGCACTTGAGCGCAAATTTGCTGTCTCCGAAGCCGGTCGCTTGCTGTATACCTGCGAGCAGTTCTATGACTTCAGCATTGACGCTGCAAAGTCCATAGTAGAACAAGCTCATCGGATGCAGCTACCGGCCGGAGAGATTGCAAGTTTGGGATGCGCTTTGCCCGACAGGTTTGTGGCAGCGGGCATTATTGCCAAACTCCCTGCTTCATGGAGGGATTTTGCCACCGGCCTAAAACACAAGAGGGAAGATATCTCAATGGAGAATCTTATCATTGCCCTCGACGTGGAAGAAAAGGCAAGAGCAAAGGATGCTCCAAGCACATCTGCTGCTGCAGAGAATGGTGCTAGTGCAAATATTGTTGTTAATAAGAAAAATTTTAACAACAAGAACAAAGGTAAAATGCAGGCCGGTGGGAAGCCTAAGAAAACCACTAATTTTAAGAAGAAGAAATCTGAGAAAGAGGACAGAGCTTGTTATGTGTGTGGCAAAGAAGGGCATCTCGCGAAGAATTGCCGCTACCGCAAAACAAGTGATGATGGACAGCAGAAGAAGGCTGTCAATGTGACCATTGGCAAGAACAACGGTGATGAGACCGATCCCTCGGGGTATGGTAATTTACCATTTGTTTTTTCAGCTATTCAATCTTGTGATTGGTGGGTTGATTCAGGTGCCAATGTTCATGTGTGTTCTGACTTGTCCATGTTTTCTTCTTACCAGGGGCGCGGTCTTCCTCCATCCTGATGGGAAACGGATCCGCTGCTTCGTTCTTGGTGTTGGTACGGTCGGATCGAAGCTGACTTCGGGCAAGACTGTCCCCTTGAAGAACGTGCAGCATGCTCCGACAATAAACAGGAATTTGCTTAGCGTTTCCTTGTTATGTCGGGATGGTTATAAGTTAGTGTTCGAGTCCAATAAAGTTGTAATGTCCAAGTTTGGAAACTTTGTTGGTAAAGGCTATGTAAGCGGAGGCTTGTTCCGCTTGAGTACTTTTGATTCATATTTGAGTTTGAATGTTGCATCCATGATTAATAAAGCTTGTGAGGCTGATGTGTGGCACTCACGTTTTTGTCATATTGGGTTTGACACCATTGCTAGAATGTCCAGATTAGAGATAATTCCTAAATTTAATATTGTCAAAGGATCAAAGTGCCAATCTTGTGTGCAAGCAAAACAACCTCGAAAACCTTTTAAGAGTTTAGAGGAAAAGAGAAATTTGGCACCATTAGATCTTATTCATTCAGATCTATGTGAAATGAATGGATTGTTGACAAGAGGAGGCAAGAGATATTTCATGACTTTAATTGATGATGCTACTCGTTTTTGCTACATTTACTTGCTGAAAACAAAAGATGAAGCTTTACATTACTTTAAAATTTATAAGGCCGAGGTTGAGAACCAACTTGAGAGAAAAATCAAACGATTACGCGATGACCGTGGAGGAGAGTATACCTCCAATGATTTCTCTCAATTCTGTGCTGAGCATGGTATTATCCATGAAGTGACACCACCATATTCACCTCGGTCTAATGGGGTGGCTGAAAGGAAAAACCGAACTCTAACAGATTTGGTGAATGCCATGTTAGAGAGCGCCGGTATGCCTTATGAATGGTGGGGGAAGCTATTTTAACAGCAAATTTTGTCCTTAATCGGGTTGTGACTAAGAACAGAGAAGTCACTCCCTATGAGGGATGGAATGGGAGAAAACCCAATGTCAATTTTCTAAGGACTTGGGGCTGTTTGGCGAAGGTAAATTTACCTGAACCGAAAAAGAGAAAGCTTGGACCCAAAACTGTTGATTGTGCATTTTTGGGATATGCACAACATAGCACAGCCTATAGGTTTTTAGTAGTTAGATCCGACACTCCGGAACAAATTGTAAATACAATCATGGAGTCGAGAGATGCTTCATTCTTTGAGGATATATTTCCCATGAGAGCAGCAGGTAGCATTTCTCGGAGTGAGAATAACCACACTCATGTGGATGCTCCCGAGAATCACACACCATCTCAACCGAATGATGAAACATACACACCATCCGAAGAAGAAAATGATTTAGTCAATGATGCTCCTCGCAGGAGCAAGAGGCAAAAGATTGCGAAATCTTTTGGTGATGACTTTATCGTTTATCTTGTAGATGATGTACCAAATACTCTTTCGAGAGGCTTATGCATCCCCGGATGCAGAGTATTGGAAAGAGGCAGTCCGTAGTGAGATGGACTCAATAATGTCAAATGGGACTTGGGAGATCACTAACTGTCCAAGTGGGTGCAAACCGATTGGATGTAAGTGGATCTTCAAAAAGAAATTGAGGCCCGATGGTACTATTGAGAAGTACAAGGCTAGGCTTGTGGCCAAAGGATTTACACAAAAAGAAGGAGAGGATTTCTTTGATACATACTCTCCTGTTGCCCGGATAACCACCATTAGAGTGCTCCTTGCGCTTGCATCTTCCTATGGTCTACATGTCCATCAAATGGACGTAAAGACGGCTTTCCTATATGGAGAGTTAGAGGAAGAAATATACATGGAGCAGCCGGACGGTTATAAAATTCCTGGGCAAGAGAACAAAGTGTGCAGATTGGTAAAATCCTTATATGGTCTTAAACAAGCACCCAAACAATGGCATGAGAAATTTGACACCACTTTAACATCTGCTGGATTCAGCGTGAATGAGGCGAGACAAGTGTGTGTACTATCGTTATGGTGGGGGTGAAGGAGTAATATTGTGCTTGTATGTCGATGACATATTGATTTTTGGAACAAGCACAGGCGTAATTAATGAGATCAAAATCTTCTTGTCTAAGTGCTTTGACATGAAAGACTTAGGACCAGCAGATGTAATTCTGAATATTAAGTTGATAAAAAGTGAGGATGGGATTACTTTAAATCAATCTCACTATGCGGAGAAGATTCTGAGCCGTTTTGGCTTTGAGGAATGTAAAATCTCTCCAACTCCCTATGATGCGAGCATCAAACTTCGAAAATTCGAAGGAGAGGGAAAAGATCAACCGAGATATTCTCAAATAATTGGGTCCCTTATGTATTTAGCCGGTGCCACAAGACCCGATATCTCCTATGCTGTGAGCAAACTTAGTCGGTTTACTTCAAACCCAGGAGATGATCATTGGACGGCACTTGAGCGAGTGTTGCGCTATTTGAGAGGCACAACCTCACTCGGAATTCACTACTCGGGATATCCTCCTGCGTTGGAAGGATATAGTGATTCCAATTGGATCTCCGATGCGGATGAGACCAAGGCCACGAGTGGCTATGTGTTTACGCTTGCTGGTGCTGCAGTTTCGTGGAGGTCTTGTAAACAGACCATATTGACAAAGTCTACCACAGAGGCTGAACTAGTAGCACTTGAAACAGCTACAAATGAGGCTGAATGGCTAAGAGAGCTACTCGATGGACTTGCCTTTCATTGAAAAGCCGGTACCGCCTATCCTTATGTATTGCGATAACCAATCAATGCTAGCTCAGGTTATGAATACAAAGGATAACTCAAAGTCCAATAAACATATTAAGCGTAGACTCAAATCTGTCGAGAAAAATGAAAAACTCCGGAGTTATAGCTGCGAGCTATGTGAAAAGCGAAAATAATCTGGCAGACCCCTTTACAAAGGGATTACCACGGAATGTGATCTCCGTGATGTCTAAGAACATGGGTATGAGGCCCACATAAAGTTACATCACAATGGTAACCTATCCTTATGATCGGAGATCCCGTGATTTTGGTAATAGGAAAAACAAGTTGATTGGTGTGACCCAAGAGTACATTACAAATAAGTAAATGTAACCATGTTCAAATGACACCTAAGTACTCTTGATTGTATGGAAGGTTGGCATAAAGCCTTAATGTTTTCCGTTGTAAAGATATTAGCCTACAGGATATCTTGAAGGAAAACACCTACTTGAGCTTAACCGAAGGTCGCGATCGGTGAGAATTGGGCGTTCTCATAAAAGCTCATGAGAAGATACGGGAGCAGACCTTAAATGCTCCGGTTAGGCGAGGTTGTTTGGCAGCCTAGTATCGGTTAGATTTCAAGTGAAATCTGCCCACACATAAGCTGAGAATTCAAGGCCTAGTCCATTCTTCAGCTGTGGAAAGATGAATCTTGTTATTCTAGGTGTAAGTTCAACCCGTATGGGACTCACACCGAAAGACCGGTATATTAACAATACTACGAGCATAGTGATCCTTTGTCCTCTATTCCTTGCTTTGGAATTGGTGGGGGATTGTTAGAATTTGGGCCATTTATGAGGCCCATTCAAGTGGAATTCCAAAGAGCAAGTGGCTGTTGGTACAAATCGGTGTTTATTTTTGCCACTTAATACCTCCATTAACCTGACCGTTTTGCACTAATTACGAGAGAATTAATGCACGGTTTAATGCCATAAACGGGATTAATTGAGCAGCAATGAATTGCCTGCCAATTAATGGGTGTAATTAGAGGAATTGACTGCTGGTGAGCAGCCACGCCTATATAAGGCGCCCTAGAGACATCCAGGAATTCTCTACACCGTGAAATCCACGTTTTTCTTCTTCCTTCCTTTTGGAGAGCTGAGCTGTAGTGTTGTGCTGCTTCTTCTCGTCGGCCCTGTTCCTTGGCGTGCACCGAGGAGTAGGGTGAGCGGTATCTCCGAGCCGTTGCCGTCGTGAAGCCTGCACGAGGGGCGGCAATAAGGTTTCTGGGCAGCGCAACTGCGCGACCGCTCGTTCGCTGCCTTGTCGTCGGTTTGCGAGGTCTTCATCGACGGTCTGCTTCGACTACTCTTGTGCTTGAGAAAAGCACCGACAAACCCGACGTAAGTCAATGTCGCCTCTTCTGTGTTTTGTTCTTTTCTACCTGCTGCGCGAGCTAGTTTGCGTCGTTTTGTTTAATGTCTATGAAATATGCCTCAAACTAAAATCTGGATATAGAATAATTCGCATATTTCTAACACTCGCGCTCGTCGTCCCTGGATGAGCTGCGCGCACTCGGTCCCGCTCGGGCAGAGCGTGTCACGCAGCCGTGATGGCCTGCGGAGGCGGAGGCGCGACGCCGCGGCGCGGCGGCGTCGTCGAGCGTGGCGTAGACGAAGAAGTCCCGGTCTCGGACGCGGCGGAGCGCGGCTTCGAGGATGCACGGGACGAGAGCGGGCGACGGGGAGGGCGGCGCCCGCCGAGCCACCGTGGCCGTCCCGCGCCGTCGCTTGGAGGACCACGTCCGCGACGAGCTCGCCCGGCTCGCGAGAGGATTGGCGAGAGGCGGAGCGCGTGGGTGGACGATGCGAGAGGGGTGAGCTCGCACGGCCGAATCGGCGGCGGCCTCGCTTGGACCAATCTGGAGGTGGATTGTGAGGAGGCGGCGAGAGGAGCGGGCAGGTCTCGGAGCTTGACGGCGACGCGGTAGCGCCAGCCCGCCCGCCGTGGCCCGGCCCTCGCCTTGGGCTCCGCCGTGGCCACGCCCGCCTTGACACGAAGAGGGGTGAGCTCGATGCGGGTCTCGGGCCGAGCGGCGGCGGCGCGCCGGGTCGAGCGGTGGCGCGACGCGTGGCGACGCGCGGCCGGCACTGAGCAGGCCGCCCGGGCTGGAGGTGGCGGGTTCGGAAGGGAGGCGAGGCGGTGGCGCGGGCGCGGCCGTCGCACGGCGGCACAGCAGGCCGCCTGGCCGGGAGGCGGCGACGAGATGCGCCGACCTCGCGGCACGGTAGGAAGAAGGAAAGAGAGAAAGAAAGGAAAGGGAGGAGAAAGAGAAGAAAGAAAAAAAAAGAAAAAGAAAGAAAACGGTAGGACCTATAAATGAGAGCCAGGTCTTGCAAGGCCCTAGGAATGGGGGTTTGGGCTTGCAAATTGAGTGGGCATGGAAAATAGAGGGCTCAAATAGAGTCTCTCTTTGGAGTTTATTTTTGGACCAAAGACCCTAAATTTTAGAATAGGGTCCCAACTAGGA
>JAUNZO010000635.1:0-468208 GCA_031894775.1 Chloris gayana
GGAGGTACGCGCCTTTACTCTCCCAAGCGGCCGTCGGCCTTCCGCTCACCAACCTTCTTTTTGACCTATAGTCGCCGACAATGGGTCCCTTGGTCAAAAACCGGCGTCAACAACGATGACATGACGTTGGGCTCCCTAATTTTCTCCAAGAAGGGTGTGTTCGTTTCCTCCCTCTAAAATTTAGCACTGTCACATCAAAGAGAATCTTATTATTTATGAATATTTCGATCAATTTAATGACAAAGCCGACAGATTGGTGCTAATTTTCGAGATGAATCTAATGAGCTTAATTAATCTATATTTTACTAAAGTGATGCTACGATGAATCGTCTTCTAATCACGACTTAATTAACCTCATTAGATTCGTCTCGTAAATTAGTCTAGGGGCATGTAATTTGTTTTATAATTAAACTTTATTTAATACTCTTAAATAATAAAATTCTTTTTGATGTGACAGCTCTAAAATTTAGACCCCGGGAAATGAACACACCCGAAGTTAGTATAATGTTAGAGGGGTAGCGTTCATCACCGCCGCTAAAATGGTCGTCGGTCAGAATAATGTGTCCCTTGACGTCTGCTAATCGAATTTAACAAGACTTGTGAATCCGCTCCAAAAGGCTCCAATAGGCCACGATTCGTTGCGATTTTGGGTGTGTTCGTTTTCCGAGGTCTAAACTTTATAGCTGTCACATCAAAAAGAATCTTACTATTTAAGAATACTAAATAAAGTTTAATTATAAAATAAATTGCAGGTCCCTAGACTAATTTACGAGACGAATCTAATGAGGTTAATTAAGTCGTGATTAGAAGACTGATTCATTGTAGCACCACTTTAGCAAAATATAGATTAATTAAGCTCATCAGATTCATCTCGAAAATTAGCACCAATCATCAATAGAGTTTTGTCATTAAACTGATCGAAATATTCTTAAATAGTAAGATTCTCTTTGATGTGACGATCTTAAATTTTAGAGGACGGAAAACGAACAGGGTCTTTATAGTAAAATTGAAAAACGAATACGGGATCGTCAGCCCCCAATATTACGGCCCATGCAGTACGAAACTACAGAAGTTGCCGGTTGCCCGAGCACGTTCGGAGCCAGCCAGTAGGAGCGTGCAGTGATGATGCACGCCACTGCTATATATTCTTTGTCTAAGATGCAGATCCAGACGCCTTGATGACGAGTTAAATCCTGCTCGTGTACATTGCTCTTCCCTCTCGCCCTTTTGCTCTTCACTAGTGTTGTCTCAGTTAATTCCCATAAGCAGAGCAAAGTACTACTTGTACGATTAGAACCGTAATCCGAGAGGTCCAGAGCGAGCGAACAAACAGCCCACCAAAGCACCGATGGATGGAGGCAACCACCGCGTAGACTGAAATGAATACCGCATCGACCACAGCGGTGGGAGACGGAGACCAGTAAAAGTACTGCGATCTGGCGTAATGGCGTCATCAGGTCAGGCGGCGGCCTCGTCACCCCGGCCGGGGAAAAAGATCAGCGCAAGTGCCGGGAGCCCCTGTGGCGTCGTGGGGTCAGGGTCAGGTGGCCTGTGCGCACAGTGGTGGCGCGCGGGGAAAGGACGTGATACCGACGCGCAGTGGTGGCAGTGGAGTGCACGGGTTCGCTTCAGTTTCAGCAGACTTGCTTGGAAAAGGGGCCGGGAAGAGAGGCGCCCGCCCAACGGCTAGCTCGGTTTGAAGTTGGAAAAGGGGCGGGCGGCCAGCTCACAGACGCAGGGCGAGGGAGGGCGTCGTCTCCGGCTCGGCATCGGCACTGACCCGACAAAACCACCGACCTCGGCAAGCACTTTCCAGCTGCGAACCCCACCACCAGCACCAGTCCACCACGACCGCGACGCCAACGCTAATGTCGGTCAAGCCTCAACCGCGCGCCGCGGCGCCCCTACTATTCATTCCTCTTGGTCACGCTACCCGCCTGGACGCGCGCTTGGCAACGGCGCCGGTCAGATACTCGCAGCCTCCGTCTCCGCGCGCGCACGCGCACACACACGATTTGACGCTGGCTACTGCTACCCCGTGCTCCGTTGAATCCTGTGGCTGGATTGACGTTTTCGGCCGACTGCTAAACTTAAACACGGGCCAGCAACGAGCGGTAAATGCCCGACGCGGTATACGAGCGCGCCGATGAACATCGCTCGCGGAGGACGCACGTATAGTGGATTCGAGACCAACGTACGTAGTGCGTGCTTGCCACCTATGAATGCGAGGGATGTCGCCGCTGGCAGACCAAGGAGCGATCGATCTAACCACCCCGGTACACACCAACGGCTACAACGTATCGATCGAAAGCAGAGGATGATCATATGCTCGCTACTAGTACAATCGAACAATGGCAAATTCGCAATTCATCGTCAATTTGCCCATAATGGCCGTATCCTGGATCAGAAAGAAACATAATCATGTGCGAATTACCCCGCCTTCCCGTAGCATTTACAGGCTGATGATGATAACAAGCCGGGAAAAGGCAGTAGTACTGCTACGACCGCTAAAGGCGCGCGCGGCACGATACCTGTAACTTTACTGTGCGCACGATCCGATCCAGCAGCGAGCGGCAGGCAGGCAGCGGGTGCACAGGAGCCGTGCCGCTGCGCCCGAGCCCCACCACCACCATAAAACCCACCTCCTCTCTCTACGCAGCACCCACCTCGCCGCGCCTGCCCATTTGAATGTGAGAAAGAGAGGAAACCGCCCGCCCCGCCCACTACCACCACCCCACCCGGCAGCAGGGGCAACCATGCCGAGATCCTCCTCCGGGTCGAAGCCCATCCTGGGCCGGGCGATGGCCATCCTGGCGCTGCCGCTGACCCCGATCTCCAAGGCCAAGGGCAGCCTCGTCCAGTTCAAGAAGCGCGCCGCCTCCGCCGCCGCCCGCCGCCGCATCTACAAGCCGTTCCGCCACTACAACTACGCCTTCGTCGGCGAGTACCAGTTCTCGCCCTCGCGCTCCCCGCTCCTGCCCTGCCCGCCGCCCGGCGTCACCGCCTGGCGCAGGGCCGCCGCCAAGAAGCGCCGCAGCAGGGCCAGGATGATCCTCGCCTCGCTCCTCTGCGGCGGCCACGAGCTCGACGTCGCCGTGCTCGACGGGTTGAGTCGCCCCGCCGACACCGACGCGCGGGAGAGGAGCCGCTGGCCCCGGCTCTGGAGTGGGGACGCGACGACGATGCCTACTCCGATGACGAAGTGAACGAAGAGTATTACGACGCGGAGGAGGAGGAGGACGGGGACGAGGAGGTGGACGGCCGCGCGGAGCGGTTCATCCAGCGGTTCTACGAGGAGATGCGGCTGCAGAGGCAGAGGTCTCTGGTCCAGCGTCTCCTCTGACGTACGTTGCGCGACCGTCGTCTCCTTCCTCCAGCTTCCTTAATTCTGCCGGGAATCAATTGTTGCTATCTTAGCTGCAGTTCATTTCTTGCATCTCAAGTGTTACCGTTGTGTTGTTGGTTTGTTATCTGAATTCGGAAGCGAGTGATTATGTGGGGGAGAGCTTCGTCTCCCCTGCCGTAGCTTTTACCCAATAGTTACCTACCCATGTGTTGCGTTGTTTATCTGCTTCTTGTACTGCTACTTTTCGAACAAAATTGGTGCTATCTTTTTGTCTCGGCACAACTATACATTGTACTAAATGTTTTGTTGTTTTGCATTGACCACTTCGAGTCCGGAAAGAGTGGCCATTGTTAGTGCTTGTTTGTTTCTAATTTGGAAGGTGCGGCCACAGCAGGTGGACGAGCGCCAATCAGGGAAAAGATATACCATTTGTAATTTGTCGCATATCCACGAAATTTGAAGAAAATGGAAGGTCAAGTGCCTTTGTATATCCACAGGATAAATTAAGGTCACCGAGGAGAGCCTTTTGACAGAATACTGCTTCGAGAACTGGCGCTGATTTTGTTCTCTAACTCTCGCCTGTTTCCTGCCAAATTATACTCGACCGTAGCCAGGCTGTTTCAGGTCCATGAAACGTTCTTCGAAAATAATGCCTTAGAGCAACTCCAGTAGAGGCCTCTAAACGGTCCTCTACTCTAAAATTTGAAGGCGCTTATAAAAAAATGTCACTCCAGCGAGCCTCTAAAAGAGCCTCTATTTTACATATCACTCCAAATTGCAACACCGCACTCTATTCCTGGAGGCCTCCAACCCACCCTATAAACAGTGGGTCCCACCACTTTTCTTTATTTTTTCCTTTCTTTTCCTTCTCTCCTCTCTCTCCCCTCTTTCTTCTCCCTCTCTCTCTCCTGCCGGTTGCTCGCCTCCCTGCCGGCTGCTCGCCGCGGGGCCCCGCACCGCTGCTCGACTACCCCTCGCTGTTGCTCCCCGCCTCCCGCCGACCGCGAACCCACGCCGCGTAGCCGCCGTCGATCCGCAGCCGCGCGGTCGGCGGTGCAATCGCCGGCGAACGGGGAGATTTGCTCGGCCGGTGCAAGCGCGACTGCGTCGACCGGACGCACTACACGGTGGCGCAAACGGCGGCGTAGCGGGCCTCCGGGTCCGGCGCGCACGACGAGAAGGCAGGTCCGCACCGTGGACCTCCCCGTCTTCGAAGGCGGCGGACGCACCTCCGGTGAGCAATCACCGCCGCACGAAGCTGCTCCGCCATGAGCACGAAACTCGCCGTCGGGATTGAGCAGCCTGCCCCATCGAATTGAGGTCTCCCGCTACCACTGCAGCGTCGGCGCGTGGTCCCTCATGCGGGTCTCTCGTGTGAGGACTTCGCCGGCTTCCTCTTTGTCGCCGCCATGGCTCGCGCTGCGCCATGGCCGCCGGGCGAGCTCGCCAAGGCCCGGATCCTCTCCGTGGCCAAGCTTGTTTGGCTGGCAGATTGGTCCCACCGGATGCAGGCCAGCTTCGAGCGAATCCGCTGGAGTTGGAAAGAAATACGTAGGACTCTAAATTTGCAGTCGGCCTGGAAATTTGAAATACAGGGTGTGTTTTGCAAGCTCCGGCTGGAGTTGCTCTAATGCAGAACGTCTTCCAGGTCGCTAAGCACTGGGGACTCATTTGCAAATCACATGGCATGACGACGAAAAGCACTGACACCGTCTTACAAAACATTAAGAAAACTGTATAATCTAGAGTGGAACATGAGAGTATCGGCAACCTAACGGTCTCTCAAGTCACTGCTTAACAGTAGATCCATCAGAAAGTGGCTTTTCATTCGTCACACGCAACAAAACGTACCCCAGCTTTGCAATGCCGCAGTTGGGTGAAAAAGATCGAAGAAAAGGTCACTGAGTATTTAAGCTCTAGTAGGACGTTAGAAGTTCAGGACAAGATACAAAGGGAGGAAAAAAGAACTAAAGGGGCCTTCAATCTTACATACATGACTCTGTACAAAATTTCCTGCAGAGGAATACAAACATATCTGCAGGTGTGTTATTTGTAAATGATCATGTGACGCAGACAGAAGCCCATGATGGTAATATCTTATCTTACATGTAATGTCTTCACCACAGATCCAATGCCAGTTCGACAACAAGCGCCTCAAGTATGTCATCCTCAACAGCAGTGCTAATATCAAATACTTCAATTTCACATGCATCCCAGCTGGTAGCCGACTGGCCCAATTCTTTTTCAGCAACTCGACTAGGAGCAGCCCCTGATTCCTTCCAAGTGCCGATAACTTCCAACAAATCCTGTTTCAGCAGATCTTTACTCAAATTAAGAGACAGTTTCAACCAAGACCTGTATCCGCATTTGCCAAAATTGCGGAACTTTGAATCCAACGACTCTACGATGCAGTCAAACAGGAAGTTAGTATGTTGATACTTCTCTTCTGTAAGACATAAGCTCTCTTCTTCACCAAATACAACTACACTAGTTTCCAGCATTTCCATGATAAAAGGACGGAGTGCAAGGGCTGATGTTGTACTGTCCATTAGGTCACTTCCCAAAAGCAATCCAACATTTGAAAGAGCTTCTTCGATGCTGTAGAGCCGGGATTCTAAGAACTTGAAATCATGTGCAACAAAATTCTCTAAACCTGATAATATTCCATTGCCACGAAAGATTTCTACAGCAACAGCTTTCGTTGTGTCAGTTGGCATTGATACAATGTCAGACTCCAAATTAAAGAGCTCTTCAATCTTTCTCTCCATGGACCAGTCTTTACCTTCTGCAAGCAAGGAAGAGCTCATCAGTCCACAAGTTACTTACAAAATTACATGCAACAATTTATTTAGTTTCACAGTACATGCCAAAATTTTACAAGCACAATCCATTTAGACAGCCACAATAAATTTTATACTAAAGATACCAAATTTATCTAGAACCCATATTATAAACAAATCCTTTTTCTGGCTGACTGCAGATTGTTTCAACACCCTGAATGACCGTAATTAAGTGTTCCCACCTAAGGATGTGCATGGTTTTTTATTGTCAAGCACTTGACACGCATGATGCTGGACTCGCATTACACTGCATTAATCAGTTTTGTGGTAGGTTCTGACTTTTCCCCTTTGAGGTTTCATCGACTTCAAACACAGAATCCAAGTGCTCAAGTAAAGAAATAATAGAAGTGTCTAATCCAGCATCCAAAGAAAATGACATGCTTACCATTCTTTTCAACTGGACTTCCTAAAGAAGAAGTATCATTTGAGAAGCATGGTTCAAGAACTGACACTGGACTCGGCTGATTGGGCTCATTCTCATTGTTTACAGATGCAGCTGAAGAATCAACATCCTGCTCACTCTGCACGTCAAATGGAGGAGGGTGAGTAATCTTTACATACAAAAGAGAAGTAGTCCCGACAAAAACTGCACAAACTACTAAAAAACACACTATAAACTCCAGTAAACTCAATTATTTCTCTAAACCAAAAACAACATTTAGAGAACACAGAATGAGAAAGCTCTGGACTTTCATAAAACGAAAGAATTGTGGCTGCGCATAAATTATTCAGATATACAAAATATTTCCAATGCATTTTATGATGGTCAAGCACAACGATAGAGCGAACGTCACAAGCAATATATTAACTAATCTTTTGTATTGGACCAGAAAAGGAAAAGTTCAATGTCAATAACTGCATATGAATGCATACGGAACAGTTATCTAAAAACTGTACAAGCAAATGGATGCACAGATACATGTACCCTACATAGGTATATCATATAATAAAGTGGAAGGCGGTACATGCTGCTCTACGAGTAACACAACTACATGATCTATTAACCGTAAATTGGAAAAGAAATGAAATACATTGTGAATGTTAATATGATAGATCAAAAGGCAGCACTATTGAAGAGTAACAAATCAGAATATCTAAAATAAGAATAGCAAGAATGAAGTATCAAGGAAGCTTTAAACTCACCTGAAAACATTTATGATAAACAGGTGATCGGTCGTCGGAGAATGCATAACCTGATTGATCAGTGCATCCGGCATTTCCATTGCTATGCAAGGGCGCTGATTTATCATAGTGGTTGCTACTTTGGGAAGCTGGTGTGTCCATGTCATTAGTAAGGGCAGAAATGAGCTTTTGCAGCACTGGTGGAGGCAATCTTCCTGACCGTGCATCACTTGACTCCAACCTATCTGACATACCAAGCTCATCAATTTTTGCTTTCAATAGCCTCCTGAACTCATCGTTCTCAGAAGCAGCCGTAACAGAAGCTGAAGCTTGAATGCATTCTAGATCTGCAGCTGGCGTTCGAGCACAGGCATTACTGGATGCTCGTCTACTTGGGCGCCCGATCTTCGACGCATTGCTGTGCGGTGAAGATCTGGCTCCTGGCTTCACGGATGGTCTAGAAGCAAACGCAGCTGCACTTCTATCATCCGTGTTGCTAGCTGCGGCAGCACGCCCTGCATTCTTCCTTGACACCCTTTTCGGCTCAGGTCCGTGGCTAGGAATCCTGCTTCTGCTTGCAGATGGCGACCCACTTCGGTTCAACACATCTCTGCGGGTGCGGTTTGTACTCCCTTGCCCAGTGACCGAACCCAGGCACTCTCTTCTCGGACCAGAACTACTGTACGCTATTCTTCTAGTACCTGCAGATATCAAGTCATGGGCACGCCGAGATTGGCTCGCCGTCGAACTGGCCAAGCTCAGTGGATTAACACTCGCAGAAACCTCAGGACGAGTAGGCGTTCCACGCTTACGCAACCTCTCGTCTCCAGCTCTGCCGCTAGGACTGCTCGATCTGACCTTGGCACAGGTGCTCGTCCCCTCGTTTCTTGCCCTCCTCTCTTTGCGCGCGGCATCAACATCAGAGCTGGATTTGCTCATGCCTGCTGCACCGAAATCCATTCTTGGCAACACTACTGTGCTAATACTAGCACCGATCACTGCATCGCCACTGCCAACGGGTTGATGCTCGTGGTCGTGCCTACAAGGCACAGCAGAGCGGTCACACTCCGCCTCCTCCGCCGGAGGATCGGGAGGAGGCTGGAACCGCGTGGAACGCTCCATTGACATGATGCCAGAACGGGACAGGAAGTCGTCGGCCGTGCCCGAACCCGAGCGGTGCTGCGGCGACGAGCAGGCGTACGCGAGCGCCAGCCTGGCGCTGGCCCGCGAGGTGCGCGCGCGCCGGGATCCAGCAGCTTGGCCGCCGCCGCGTGCACGAGCCGCGTCCGCCGCGGGCTCCGCGCCGGCAGGTCGGACCCGTGGTGGCTCCGGGGCGCGGCCGCGGGAGCCAGAAAGGGAGCAGGACGATGCCGGCTCCTCGGCAGCACCAGCACCACCGCGGAGTCAACCTCCGGTGGCGACGGCTCCACCTTCCTCTGCTTCTGCGGCCGCGGCGCCCCGGGCGAGCCGCCGCCGCCACTGTTGCCGGGCCAGGACTCCAGGCCCATGAGGCGCGCGACGACGCCAGGCGCGGGCCCATCGGCGGGTGAGGCGGGGTTCGGAGCCGGAGGCGGTAGTGGCGTCGGAGGCGGCAGGGCCGGGAGCCTGCGGGGCGCGGAGCGGAGGGACGCGGGGATGAGGCGGCGCGGGGAGAGGAGCCTGCGCTTGCGCGCGAGGCGGCGGTGCCAGTCGAGGAGGTGGAACAGCACGCCGCCCGCGCAGCCGCCGCCATTCAGCGGCGGCTTCTTCTCCACGATGGCGAGGCTGCTCATCGTTCCTCTCCTCCTGCCAGCTCGGCCGCGCTCTCTCTATCTCTCTCTCTTCGCTGCGTCTCCGTTCCCCGTGTCAGGCCGTGTCACAACGTCCTTTTACCGACCCGTGCTTCGGCCCGCGCGTTGAAAGGTGTTGTGGCTGGCACGCCACGGCAGCCTCGCGTCCACCTCGGCACGCGCGGCGAGGAGGAAGGTCCAGGGACGAGGCGGCAGGATCGAGCGCCGTGGTCCCGCCTGCCAGGGGGAGCGAAGGTGGCGACCGAGTCTGTTGCTACGGCGCGCCTGCGGTGGTAAAAAAGACAGGTGGGGCTACGAGAAACTGGGACGAGTTGTCAGTGGAAGGAGGCGTGCGTGGGCGTGAGACGGACGCGTCCCGACGATGAAGCCAGGCGAGAAAGCGAGAACCGAGCAGCCTTCTCTGCTCGCGCGGCAGCTCGGCACGGGGAGCGAGGCGGAGGAAGGGACCGGACCTGAAGGCTTGTGACGAGCGGGGGCTACTGGTGTAGGCAGGGAGATGGGAGTGAAAGCTCGCTTGTGACTCGTGTGGACTCGTGGATTTTGTAGCGCGGAGGGCCGAGCAGTACAGGACACTGCCGACGGCTTCGGTGGCCGTGCGACAGGTCGCCTTGTGTAAACAGTAGTACTACCAGGAGGATCACAGGACGCGATGGACTTTTACCGGACGAAGGAAGCAAAGATGGCAGGTATCTCCGCTGCCGTTTTGCCGCTCGGCTGCCCTTCCGTCGAATTCTTTTTTTTTTTTGAATAACCTTCCGTCGAATTCGATTCGAACAAGATGGGGCTAGAGAAGGAAAAAACGGGTTGATGCCTAAACTAGTTTTGGCCCTGAGTGGACAAATTCGCGGCTTTCCGATTTTCCCCTTTCTGATCCCATCGGCAAGGCGGTGCGGAGGACAGTCAAAAGCTCCGAAACACTCACCAGTTCCGAAAGGCAACAAAGACGAATGAATAATCCATTAATGGGCGGAAAAGGCGCTTGTCGGACCACCGACGGGCACTGGGGCAGGAAACCCGTCCGTTTCTCCATAACCATCACGATAAATGCGTGCTAGATCATGGCACTGTGCGCTGCAGCGCTTTTCAAGTGTAACAAGACAATGCACGGCGGCCCGGGTACGGGTGGTAGGTAGGTGCCGCGAAGACGGGAGACGAGAGCTCTCCGCGTGTGCGCGGATGGCGGATCTCGTCGCCGGACGAGCTGGTGGCCCGGCGAGGTCGAGGAGAACGGAAGATTAGATAGCGCGTCTTTTTCCTGGGCCTGGCGCTCGTGTCCCCGCATCGGCGACGAAGCCTGCGCGCGTGGTTGGCAGGAGCAGAGCCCCAGTCCGTGCCGCGTGGATAGTCAAACAAATGTGGATGCGACTCCGTGACGCGGACGGCGGCTGGGCCACGGGCGAACAGTGTGCCTGCCTCCACCGGCGCGATACGCACCCATCGGCGCCGACACCGCCGTGTCACTCCACTGACCGAGCCACACCGGCACCGCTTTTGTGCCCTGCTCGTACCTCGGCCATTGCTGCTTCGGCAAGCAAATGTTGCGCTTCCGTGCTCTCGCTCGGGATGCGTTTGTTTGGGAGCCTGTGGTTGCCGTATTTTTCTTGTCCCGTCCCCTCGACATCTGACCTCACGTCAACTCGGTTCAAAAGTTCCAACAGGACAACACAGGGCGGACTCTTTCCCGTAGACCGACAAGCGCAGGCGCCGGCAAGCGCTAGTGATGATTACGGGAGTCGCCGTGCCAAAGCTTTCGGGCCCGTTCGTTTCCGGGTCTAAAGCCCAATAGAGTCTAAACTTTAGAGTCCAGGCACCGAACGGGCCTCTAAAAATTTGTGGGTTCCGGCCTTTAGATGGGTCTAAACCCTAGACCCGGGGGGATCAAAACCAGGCAATCGACCCCCGGACAGCGCTGCCCTTATCCATTCGCCCCGTCTCGAGCTGCGCCGTTCTCTCTCCCTCCCGAGCGCCGCCCTCCTTCCCCGGCGCCGCCTACCCGCCCGCTCCGCCGCCCGGTCCCGGTACACCTTCCGCCGCCCCCGGCCCCGCCCGTCGGCCGTTGCGCCGCCTCCCCACCCGCGGCGGCACGTGCTCCGGTTACCCTTGAACGCCGGTGTTCCACGCTGCCGGGTCCGAGGTGACACGACGCCGGCCGCCGGTTCGTGGTGCCTTTTCCATCCACCGCCACCTTCGCCGGCGCCGGTGACGGGGCCGCTCCACAGAGAAAACCCTCGCAGCTGCACCGGCGCAAGCGACCGGGTGGACGCGCGACGGTAGGAAACTTTCCTCTCTTTTTGCTTAAGCCGCGTGCTTGGTATGCTGCGTTTCGTCTCACCGTAGGTCGATGGCCGTGAAACGTATTCCGATTTGCTTTGTTTGTAGGAGTGTCCGGATCGAGCCGGACCCGGACCCGGTCCCTTTAAACCCCAAGGTCGCCGGTGCCCCCGCGCCGAACCCGGACGTCGATCCCGTTGCCGTTGCGGCTCCGGCGGCCGGAGCGGAGGACGGCGCGGGAGGGGCGACGGGTGCCCCCGAAGAGGTGGCCGCGGGTGCCCCCGAGGAGCGAGGTTGCGGCACGGTCCCGCGGAGGTGGCCGCAGTGCCGCCGGAGAGGAGGCCGCGAACACTCCCGAGGAGGTGGCTGCGGGTGCCCTCGCCGGAGAGGAGGCCGCGGGTGCCTCTGCCGGAGTTGACCTTGGCCGGGTGTCGCCTCCTCCGCCGGGAACGTGCCGGTGCTTTCCCAATCGGCGCCGCCGGCGTCCGCCACGGTCTTCCACTCCACGGCCGGGTGCCGGCGCCGCCGCCCTATAGTGCTCTGGAGGGGAATGACTCCCCTCCGCGCGTGTGGTCGGAGCCGGGAGCGGTGGTCGGCGGAGACACTTCGTCGACCGCTGCCGCCGGTAGGGGCCGTGGGCGCGCCGGACGCGGCCGGAGCGGGTCACCTTCGAGTCGCTCGGGCGGCATGGGGCGCCACAAGATTGGCGATGTGCTCGGTGAGGTCACCCGATCGCTCCTTGCCATGAAGGCGGCCGTGGAGGAGACGGACGCGTCCCCGGACGACCGGGAGGCCGCGTTGGCCGAGCGCGAGGCGGAGGTGGCGGAGGCCCGGCGGGCCCCGGAGACGGCGGTGAAGCCGGCCCGGCGAGCAGTATCGGCGCCGCATGGAGGAAGTCCAGCATGAGCTGGACCAAGCCGCCGGCATCGGCGATCGGGCCGCCGAGAAGCCGCGTGACGCAAAGGCCCGCGAGGCTGAAAGCATGAACCGCCTCCGTGGCGTCCCGGAGCGGGAGCGTGCTCGTGCAGCTCCGCGGCGCGCAGCTGGAGGAGGCGGAGGCCGACATGGCACTCCGCGAGGCGGCCGTGACACGTCGTGAGGCGACCGCGGCGGCTCGCGAGGAGGAGCCGAAGGAGCGTGCCGGTGCGCTTGCACTCCGGGAGGCCGCGCTTGGCGAACGGGAGCGGGCCGTCGGCGCGGCCGAGGCAAAGGTCCGGCGCTTCGGCGACTCCGTTGCCTCCCGGGAGATGGGGTTGATGCGGCGCGAGGACGCCCTCGCTACCCGGGAGGAGCAGGTCCGGCTTCGTGAAGACGAGGCCGCCGTTCGGAGGGAGGCCTTGGAGACGGAGGCGGCCCGTCTTGCTCGGTCCGAGGAGCAGGTCCGCGGTATCGCCGGCGGGTTGGCACATCGCGTGCGCGAGGAGACTCTCGCGGAGGCTCGGGTGAACTTCACCGCCGAGCCGAAGGCGGTGGAGAAGAGCCGGGACGAATACCGCCGTCGCCTCGAGCTGCCGGAGGCCCGGCGAAGAAGTCGGGCCGTGGCTCTTCTCGCTGCAGCCGATGGCGATGACCTCCGGCGGCAGCTCGCGGAGGCGCGGTCCCGGCCTGAGGAATCCGAGCTTCGCCGCGTTGAGCCGAGCGAGCGGGCGACGGAGCCGGCCTCGGCGGCGCGGACGCAGGCCGAGATCGCCGTCGAGGTGCACCGGCGGTTTCGTCAAGCACTGTTCGAGGCGGGTCCGCCTCGTCTTCCCGAGCCCCTTGACCGCGGCGCGGCTGGGTATGCATTCGCCATGCGGGGGTGGTTGACTCCCCGAGCAGCTCGAACACCCGGTGGCGGAGGTCCCGGAGGAGGAGGGGCGGCAAACCATAGCCGCGGCCCCGGAGGAGGTGCCGGCGAACGCGCCGGTGCTAGTGCCCGGGTTCCCGCTCCTAGCCGTGGTGAACGGCGATGTCCCTCGCGGGTGAGCACGCCGAGGCCCGGGCGCAGGCACGCGCCGTCGCTCGGGCCTTTGCCGAAAGCTTCAAACGGGGCTAAGTGCCCGCTTCCTCCACTCGCGCGTGGCTTGCTCGGCGCCTCGTGCCTTTTTTGTTTTTATTGAACATGTTCTTCCGTGTATAAAACAAGTTAAGTTTAGTTTGTAATGTTGATGAAAAGCTTAGGCCCATCGTTCCCCTTCTCGTAAGTGCGATTGTCGCCGTGTGCCATTTAGTCGTAGGCCGTCCGGTACTTTGCAGCTATGTTTAGGGCGCGATTTCGGGCGCCCGAGCCTTAACCCAACGTGACGCTTTCCGACTTTGGGCCTAAGTCATAGACCTTCCTTACCCGTTAGAGGAAGCCGGGTACTTTGACACATACAACAGCGATCCTGCGAGAAGTAGGAAAAGAAGCGACCGGGCGCTGTTTTTATTCACAACACGTTAGTACGAGTGCCGTGGCGATCGTGGCCGTGGCGATGAGACTTCGGGTACTACCCGGACCATTGGCTACGGAATATTCTAAGGGTAGAATTTCTTTAGGTGCTCAATGTTCCAAGCGCTTGGTTCCGGTACCCGTCCTCCGACTCCGCACGAACGGATCCCGGACGGGTGACGGCAGTGGACGAGGAAGGGCCCTTCCCACATGGGAGTTAGCTTATCCTTGCCTTCACGCGTCCGAGCCCGCCGGAGGACAAGGTCTCCCGTTTGCAACTCCCGGGCGCACGCGCCGCCGGTGGTAGCGGCGCAAGCCCCGGAGGTACCTCGCGCTTCGCGAGTAGTACTCTTCGTCTTGCCTCCTCGAGGAGGTCTATGTCGTCGTGCCGCCGGGGCTTTGGTCGGCATCGTCAAACGCGGCGACTCGGGGGCTATCGAACCGGATCTCCGTGGGTAGCACCGCCTCCGCACCGTACACGAGGAAGAAAGGCGTTTCGCCCGTGGCTCGACTCGCCGTGGTGCGCAGGGACCGGAGCACGGATTGGATCTCGCTTACCCACTTGGAGCCTTTTTTCTTCAACGGGTCAAATGATCTTGTTTTCAAACCCTTGAGGATTTCTCCGTTGGCGCGTTCGACTTGGCCGTTGCTTTGTGGGTGGGCTCTTGAGGCGAAGCGCATCCGGATGCCGAGGGAGTCGCAGTATGCTGCGAATGCGTGGCTCGTGAACCGGGTCCCGTTGTCCGTGATAATCCGCTGCGGTACCCCGAATCTTGCGATGACATTCTTCATGAATCCGACCGCCGAGCCTTGGTCTATTTTTGTCACCGCCTCCGCTTCTACCCACTTTGTGAACTTGTCGATGGCCACATATAGCCATCCGTACCCACCCGGGCAATCGGAAATGGCCCTACAATGTCCAAGCCCCAAACCGCAAACGGCCAGGATAAGGGGATTGTTTGAAGGGCTTGAGCGGGCAGGTGCGTCCGCTGGCGTGAAACCGGCATGCCTTGCATTGTTGCACCAGCTCGGTGGCGTCCTCGGAGGGCCGTCGGCCAGCAGTAGCCCCGCCGAAAGGCTTTCCCGGCCAGCGTGCGGGGAGCATGGTGGCTGCCGCACTCGCCCTCGTGGATCTCAACGAGTATGTCGTTGCCTTCTTCCGTCTTGACGCACTTCGGCAGAACGCCGTTGGCGCTACGCTTGTGCAGCCTCGCCATCGACAATGGCATATCGCTTGGCTTGGCGGGCTAGGCGGTCCGCATCCGTGTCGTCCTCCGAAGGATGTCGTCACGCAAGTACCCGAGGATGTGGTCCATCCAACAGCGTCCCGCGGCTCACCGGCGAGCGCTTCTTCGCTATTCTCGCGTGTGCTCGCAGATCCCGCGGGTGCGCCCGCGCTTTGTTGTTGCTGTCTCGGAGCTCTGGTCGGCGTCGAGGCCGAAGGGGATGTCAAGATCTCCATGAACGTCCCGGTGGGATTGGAGCTCGAGTGGAGGCCACCCGGGATAGTTCGTCGGCAATGTGATTGTCGCCCCTAGGTACGTGAAGCACCTCGAGGCCGTTAAACTTCTTTTCCATCCGCCCGACCGCCGCGAGGTATGCAGCCATCTCGCGGGTCGTTGCACCGGTACTCCTTGGATACCCGGTTGACGACCAGCTGCGAATCCCCCTTGGCGAGGAGGCGCGTGACCCCGAGGTCGGCCGCGATCCGCAACCCCGCCAGGAGAGCTTCGTACTCGCCATGTTGTTGGTGCACCCGAAGTGTAGCCGGACCGCATAGCGCAGCTCATCGCCGGTTGGCGACAGTAGCAGCATCCCCGCTCCCGCACCGTTGAGGGTGAGGGAACCGTCGAAGAACATCGTCCAGTGGTCGCCGGGCGCGTCGCATCGCCGCACCCGGTGCTAAGCTCTTCCCGCTCAATCTCGGGGGTGGGCGTCCACTCGCCGATGAACTCGCCTAGAGTCCGGCTCTTGATGATGTGTGTGCCGAGGAAGGACAAGTCGAACTCCCCAGCCTCCACGGCCCACTTGGCCACTCGCCCGGCCGCTTCCTCGTTGCGCAAGCATGGTTTCCAGCCGGTGCCGTGGTTACCACCCGGACGGGATGGCCTTGGAAGTAGTGCCGTAACTTCCGGGATGCGACAAGTACCGTGTAGAGCATCTTCCGTACCGTGGGTACCGTGTCTTGGCATCCCGCAGAACTTCACCGATGAAGTACACCGGCGTTGAATGTGCGCGTGCGGGACTCGCATTCTAGAAGCTCGCTCTCGCTCGTCGTGGGAGACGGGGCCGGAGCCCCGGGTGATGCGGTGGTGACGCGGTGCCGACGTCGGGGGTAGCCGGAGCGGATCCCGCCCCGCCCATAATGCGAGACGTGGTCGGAGCCGGAGCCCCCGGTGGGGTGGGATCAACGCGTCCATCCTTGCTTTTCCTGGCCGTGGTCCCCGCTTCGCCCAAATCATGCGACGAGGTCGGAGCCGGAGCCCCGGGTGAAGCCGGGGAGCCACACCGTCCGCAGGAGTCGTTGCGCCGGGGACGGCCCCGGTGCCCCACCCGGCAGGCCGGAGCGGGCGCATCGCGTGCCGTGTTGTGAATGAAAGCGCTCAGAGCCCCCGGGTGCCCCAATGCCCGCGAGCTGGTCGCAGGCGGAGCCCCCGGTCCGTTTGGGCCGCCACCTTCGAGCCGTCGAGGCACCCGCGTTTGCTGGTTCGCCGAGAACCGCGAGGCGCCCGCTCCAGCCCGCTCGACCACCGGAGCCGCACCGACCACTTGCGGGTTGGCCGCTATGTACAGGAGCAGTGGTTCACCCGGTTCCGGGCGACTAGAACGGGCGCAGAGGACGGTAGCGCTTGAGGTCTTGCAAAGCTTCATCGGCTTCCCGGTCCACTCGAATTTGTCCGTCCTCTTCATCAGCCTTGAACAGCGGGAGAGCGCGTTCGCCTAGGCGCGAGATGAATCGGCCAAGGGCCGCCATGCTCCCGCCAGGCGTTGCACGTCCTTGAGCCGCCTTGGGGGCGGATTTCTTCGATGGCCCGGATTTTCTCGGGGTTTGCTTCGATCCCGCGGTGCGAGACCAGGAAGCCGAGTAGCTTCCCCGCCGGTACGCCGAAGACGCACTTCTCCGGGTTGAGCTTCACCCGGTTGCGGCGCAGATTGGAGAAGGTCTCCTCTAAATCGAACAGAGAGACGGTGCTTTGCGGCTCTTGATGACCAAGTCGTCGACATACGCCTCCACGTTCCTCCCGATTTGCGAGTCCAGGGTTAGGCGCATGGCTCGTTGGAACGTGGGGCCTCGCGTTTTTGAGGCCGAAAGGCATGCTCACGTAGCAAAAGCTCCATGCGGGAGTCATAAAAGCAGTCTTCTCCTCATCCTCCTTAGCCATACAGATTTGGTGGTACCCGGAGTACGCATCCAACATGCAAAGCAGGTCGCAGCCTGCGGTGGAGTCTACTACGTAATCTATCCGGGGCAATGGAAACGGGTCCTTCGGCACGCCTTGTTCAGGTCGGTGTAGTCCACGCACATCCGCATCTTGCCGTTATTCTTGGGCACGACCACCGGGTTGGCGAGCCACGTCGGGTGCGTGACTTCCCGGATGAACTTGGCCTCCAGTAGCCTCTTGACTTCGGCCCGGATGAAGTCCTCGCGCCGGGGCTTGGCGCCTCGCCCGCCGCTTCACGGGTCTCGCGACGGGGTCGACCTTGAGTTGGTGCTCAATCACCCTCCTGGGTATGCCCGGCATGTCCGAAGGATGCCGGGCAAAGATGTCGCTGTTTGCTTGGAGGAAGGTGATGAGCGCGAGTTCCTATTTCGGGTCGAGGTCGCCACCGATGGTGGTGGTCTTGTCCTCCGAGCCCCCGAGTGAGATCTTCTTGGTAGACACCTCTCCGGAGCCGAAAGCTTTGCCCGCTTGGGGCCGGATTGCGCAGCGGGCTCCTTCGGGGTGTCGCGCGCTCTCTTCATGCCGGTGTCCTCCTCTCGCTGCCATTTCGGCCGCCAAGATGTCCTCGAGGCAAGCCATCGCCTTGACAAGCATCCGCCCTCTCCACGATGACGCCCTTCGGGCCCGGCATCTTCGCCGTGAGGAATGCGTGATGCGGGATGGCCATGAACTGGTTTATGCCGGTCTCCCAATGATGGCGTTGTAGGGGAGGCCGATGTCCGCGACGTCGAAGAGGAGCTTCTCCGTGCGGAAATTGTCCCGGTGCCGAAGGTGACCGGGAGCTCAATCCTACCCAAGGGGCGGGAGCTACCCGGGAGCACGCCGACGAAAGGGCGCGAGGGCTGCAGCTCGGCACGCGCCCACCGCAGAGAGTCGTAGACCTTCGGGGTGATGAGGTTGAGGCTCGCGCCTCCATCGATGAGGGTGCGCCCCACCTTCTTGTTGCAGATGGTGGGCGACACGACCGTAGGGATCTTCCCCTTGGTGTTGTCGGGGCCCACCATGTCGCTCTTGTCGAAGGTGATGGGAACGTCCGCCCACTTCGACAGGGGAGCCGCGGCCTTGCCCTCGGTGATTGCGAGGACCTCGCGGCGGAAACGCTTGGCCTCGCCTTTGGACGTGAAGCTCGAGGAGCCCCCGCCGATCACGGCGATGGAGTCGTCCGCGCTCCGGTACGCCTCGACTTCCTCTTTCTCCTCCTCCTTCTCTTTCTCGGCCTTCTCGGCCGCCCGCCGCTCGTCGCGCCGCTTGATGCTCGCTCGGATGTAGCGACACTCCGACCGGTCGTGGTCGTTGGTGCGGTGGAAGTAGCACGCGAAAGTACCCGGGGATTTAGCCGGCGACTTGCCGCACCCGCGGGAGGTGGGCGTCGCGCCTCCCGGGGGACGGGCCTCCGCCCGCGGCCACTTCTTCCGCCTTACGCTTGCGCGCGAGGTTCTTCTTCTCGCTTCTTGGAGAGGGTGTCCCCGGACTTGGGAGAGGAGGTACCCGGGTTGGACTTCGCCGGCGGGTCGTGCCACGCTTGGGCTTCCCGGCGGCGGGCGCACTTGTCGGCCAACCGGAAGAGGTCCGTGACCGTCTCCGGCCGGTGTACGCCCGGCTCGCCCGAGATATCCTTGTCCCGACGCCATGGCGTAAGGCGGAGAGCTCCCGGGAGGGGTCGATGCGCGGGATGGTGTTGCGGACTTGACCGAAGCGCCGCATGAACGCTCGCAGCGTCTCGCCCGGCTTCCGGACGATGCGGTCCAGGTCGATCCGGCTTCCGGACGCTTCGCCGTTCCTTGGAAGTTGGCCATGAACTCCCGGCACGAGCTCTTCCAGGAGCCGATAGACTCCGGCGCCAGGTTCATGAACCATGACCGAGCCGAGTCCTTGAGGGCCGGTGGAAGTAGTTGGCCATAATGTCCTCCGAGCCACCAGCGGCTTTGACAGCGGTGGAGTAGATCCGTAGGAACTCGTCGGGGGAGCGGTGCCGTCGCACCTTCCCGGAAGGTCCGGCGGAACTTGCCGGGCCACGTGACGTTGCGCAGTGCGCTTTGAGAGGGCCGCGCAGCCCCCGAGGAACGAGGGGTCGAGCTCCTTTCTCTTACGCCTAGGGTGGCGCTCGGGGACGTCTCCGCCTCCGCGCCGTCGTGGTTGTGGGCGGAGGTGCGCTCACGCTCGCGTCCGCGCCGCGCGAGCGCTCAATGCCGACGCGTGCATCTTCCCCCTCACGGCGGCGCTCGTTGAGGTCGTTGCGCAGGTCGCGGCGCCCCGCGCCCGCGGAGAATGGACGGAGAGCGAAGCCGCCGGCGGGTGCGTGTCCTTGGCGCGGTTGGCGCGGCGGTTGCTCGTCGGTTAGTGGCCGCCGCGGTTGGCGCGACGGCCCCGCCTCGGCGCTTGGCTCCGCGCCGTATCCGGGAGCTTACCTACTCCGGTGAGCCACTCCTTTGCCTCGCTCTCCCCGCCGCCCCGCCGGCGGGTTGTTGAGCATGGTCTTCACGGCGGTCAGGGGTCGTCCCCTCTTCTTCCCGGAAGAGGCGACGCGCGCTGGCGCGCTCGGACGCGAGCGGCGTGACGGCTTGGGCGCGGCGGTCGGCGCCGCGCCGGTCCTCTCGCTGCATGCTCGGCCGCCGAGGCGCCGGATGGTTGTCGTGAGCGAGCGGCCCGCGCGACGACGGTCGCGGCGACGGCGCCCGTGGACGCCTCGGCCGGAGACGCTATCTTCCGTCCGCGGCATGTCCGAGGATCTCTGCATGGTTGCGTGGAAGTTCCGCAGCGCGAAGCGAAATCTACGTCTTCCCCTACCCGGCGCGCCAAATGTCGGTGTGTGAGTACACCTCCAAATGGGGGCCTCGTCAAGACTCCCTTCGGATAGGTTCGGGGAAGAACGGATTCGCTCGTGCTTTAGCGTAGAGGGTTCAAGCGAGTAAGAACACGGTGGAGTTATCCGGGTTCGGGCCGCAATGGGTGCGTAATACCCTACGTCCCGCCGGTGCGTATCTTCGGATGTTCTTCTCTTTACACCGGAGTCTCCCTCCTTTTATAGGGTAAGGAGAAGAGCACCGTACAAGTACCCGGGGGTACCCGGACACCCGTGGGGGTCCGGTCCTTCCCGAGATATCCCGACACGATCCCGACTAAATCCGTTGCGATCTCTTCTCCTCGGTTCGTGCTCCGAATCTCTTCCATCCTATTGGTCGAGAGCCCTCCCGGCACCGTAGCCGCGCGGCTTCCCGAGACGCGGCGCACGGGGAAGACGCGCGCACGTCCGGTCGGGCTGCGGCGTCGCCACAGGCACTCGAGTGCCGCATTAACTCCGGGTGGTTGGGGCGTCGGAGGAAGCTACCGGAAGCTTCGTCCCCCGACGCTCCCGCTCCTCCGGTCTTCATGGGCCTCGTGGGCTTCATGGGTCTTGTGGACTTCCTCATCCGCGGGCGCCGTCTTCGTCCGTGGGCTGGAAACGGCCCATGCCCGGTTAGGGGACCCCGATCCCCCTACACCGACGGCGCCATTCTCTCCCCCGCATTCACTTCGCGGCGACGACGGACCGCGTCGACGGTCGTCCGAGCGGGTTGGGGTCCGGTCTCAACTTCGACGGCCCGGACCTCAACTCGCGATCGTCGGGCTTCCTCCATCTTGGGTCGTACCAAGAGTACCTTCAAGATGAGGGGCGTTTGGAGGCTCCCCGCGTTCGGATCCGGAGGCGGTCCCCGATCCGGAGGTCCCCGGGCCGAGCCGGGAGATCCCTACGGCGCCGGCGTGCCGCGCCGCCTCGCTCCGCGCTCCACTCGCGGGGGCACCCGCCGCGGTACGGGGCATGGTGCCCGTCGTCCACGGGCATCGCCTCGCTGCGAGCGCCTCTCGCGGTGCCGGGGCCGGACCGAGTCGGTCCGCGGAGGGAAGGAAGTGGTGCAAGAAGATGATGCCCCTCTTTGCAATCAGGTACACAAAGTTTATCTCTGTCGTCATGCTTCATACGTGTAGCTAATTTAATAAGACTAGCAATTCCATGTATTGTAGTCCGTTGATAGGGCTAATCGGACAACACGGAATACATATACTACGTGTGAAATAATTCCGGAGCAAAAGCGCCGTGGTAACTACATCAATGGAACTATGATGAGTCGTGGGTATGACCTAGTAATTGCCGATTACTGGGCAAAGACAGGGTTGAAGCATGACAAGTATCGATTCGGAACAAACTAGGTTTATTGAAAACCATGTACGATATCTGCTGCTACCTTAGGAAGAAAACCGGGCTAGGATCCGGACCGGATGGATGGCTCGTAGCCGGTCGTTGCGTGGTGGAAGATCGAACTTGCGAGTGAGTAATTCATTTCATTCATTTCGTTCGTTACTTGACTATACATACTATTTCGCTTAAAGTTTTACTACCTAACTTGATCTTCATTTCATTGACAGAAAGCGCCCTCGACCGCAAGAAGTTTAATCACGGACCACCACCTTATTTGGATATGCTAGATGAAATTTTCCATGGTGTTGCTGTAGACGGAACGACGACATTTGTTCCCGGACAAGATGAGGAGGAGGACGTGCCGGATGAAGAAGAGGAGGACGAAGAGGACGAAGATTACCCGAGCCCGATGCCTACCTTCCCTGTGGAGAGCAATCCAGCAAGCTCGGGTAGCCGGAAGAGGGGCAGCGAGTACAAGCACGTCCGCCACTAGCCCCGCAAAGAAGAGCAAAAGCCCTATTGTGAGGGCATTCCAGAATTTGATGGCAGAAAACAAGGCAGCCCACCAAGACAAGATGAACATGATGCAAGCACAGGTGACAGCGGTGAGCTGCAAGGATGGATAAAAGTGACAAGAACCAGAAACGGGACTTGCAAATCGGCACTTGCTAAACAAAGGGCTCTTGAAACAGGTGTGCGACAGGCGGTGATCGGTGGATGGTGCTCCGAGACCTTGCAACCGACCCGTCATCGGATCAGCCTTTTCTTGGATATAGCCGATCCAATGGACCGAGTTCTTTTCCTTGACAACTATATCAAGCGTTTCGGGATTGATTTGTATCAACCGTGCACTCGTTGTTGAATTTTTTTCCCACTTGTCTTGGACAATTCGATTGTGGAACACAAAGTTTGTAATAATTTGAATTACGTGCCATGTATCATATGATTTGGTTGTTCATTAGTATTTTGACTAACTGTTTGCACATTAATTAATTTTGCATGTTCATACAATGGTCACCGTTCTTTTGATAGTTCATTTCTGCACTAATTATTGTTCTTTCATTGTTTGCAGAATTTGGACGATGTTTGGCTTCTACAAACTTGGCAACAAATGATTGAAGATGATGAGGAACAAATGAATCGGCAGATGCCTCTACTCGATGTATGGTATGATACATGACCAACATCACTACAACAAAAAAACTAGGGTTAGGAGTCGGAGTCCGCAATTCGGAAAATAGAATTATTCCTTTCCGATGCTCACCACTGCCGCACCATGTTTAGAATGAACCCACGGTTATTTTATCAACTTCATGACACTTTAGTTAATGCTTATGGGCTGCAATCATCCACCAAAACTTCAAGCATAGAAGCTTTAGGCATTTTCTTGTGGATGGTCGGATCCCCACAACCTTTTAGACAAGTTGAGAGCATTTTTGGAAGATCTCTAGATACCACGTCTCGCAATTTTGCAAAGGTCCTGGATCGTGTCGTTAAGCTAGCAGCAGATATTATAAAGCCTGTGGACCCTAATTTCAGCACCGTTCACCCTCGGTTACAAGACAGTAGATTTAAGGGGGTTTTCAATAATTGCATAGGGGCCATAGATGGTACTCATATAGAAGTTTATGTGCCCACACCAAAAATAGCGCAATACATAAACAGAAAGGGTAAAACATCCCAAAATGTAATGGCCGTATGTGACTTGGACATGAGGTTCACATTTGTGCTTGCTGGTTGGCCGGGGTCAGTTCATGACATGCGAGTATTCAATGATGCAATGACAAGATATGCTCGACAAGTTCCCACATCCACACGAAGGTATCATTACTTCCCTTGTCAATTAATTTTCTGTTTTGTATCTATGAGCAAGTTAACGAGTGTCAACTGGTTCTACATGTTTATTGCGAGGCAAGTACTATTTGGTGGACTCCGGGTATCCAAATAGACCGGGATACCTTGCACCGTACGGAGGAACGAAGTATCATATTCAAGAATACCGTCTAGGAACAAGGGCTAGAGGTATGAAAGAGGTTTTCAACTATGCACATTCCTCCATTAGAAATGTTGTAGAGCGTTCTTTTGGAGTACTGAAGCGAGAGATGGAGGATGCTCTATAATGTGCCAAGTTATCCATTGAAGAAACAAACAAAAATTATAGTGGCAGCCTTTGCCCTTCACAATTTCATCATTGACCATGACAACCCTTATGAAGACTTGCATGCGTTGGAGGAAGAAGAACGGTCGAATGGTCATGGTGCATCACGAGCAGGATGGGCAGGCAATGGAGTTTGAAGATGTTGACGAAGAGGATGTGAGCATGAACGCATTTCGAGATCAGCTTGCCCATGATCTTTACTACAATTAGTTCATTGATTTCACGGTTATCAGGTGTGACCTTTGTCTATGTTTCTCTTTATTGAACTATTTCAGTTTTGGATTTCCAAATTGTGATGTGGTCTTCATTGTGAAACTGTTGATTTTCATTTTTAGGTTATGAACTTTGTGTACTGTTGAATGGGTTATACAGCTTTGTTTATGTTTTTTTGTTTCATAAGTATTCTGTTCCGGATTTGTAACTGGCCTTGTCATGTACAATGTATAATTTTTTGTTTTCAGTCTTGTGTTAAAGAACTTTAATTTTAATGTTGCATGTGTGCATGGTGACCAGTCAAAATCAGGGGCAAATCTGACATTTCATGATGATTTTGAACCTTTTTAGAAGGGTCAACGAACAAGTCATCTAAAGTTTAGATCCAAGGTTGTTTAGATGCTTACATTTGCATTTGCACTCTAAACTTTTTAGACCAGGGAAACGAACGGACCCTTCGACGGAGCGGGGCCATGATGCGCGCGTCATTGTCGGCAGAATCATTTGGGTTCGAGTGGCAGCGCCACCGGCCACGGCTGCTTCGAAAGGGCCATCAGACGGTGATGATGCCACGGTGCGGAAATTAACCAACCCGTCTCTGTGTTACGGGGTTCACGGTGGCGCATGAACATTATCATGTTGTTTATCATGGTGACATTCATGACGGTAACTTTCTTCCTACTCATGTCTGCCTGAGATGATCCGAGATCCAAGGTGATATAGTTTCTCAAGGTGTGTGAACAATGGACGATGAGGTATTATAAAAAAAATAATATTGGACGATGAGGTGTGAGATGCCATCCTTCCTAGAACGAGGAATCAAGTCTTCACGTGCTTAGGCCTCGCTGTTTAATAGTTTTAGACATCACAATTTAACTAGTTGGGAAACGTAATTGATTCCAAAGGATTACCGCTTCTGTTTTTAATAGTTTTTATTATTTTCGTTAAAACAAGAATTCTGATAAAATATGAATTAAATTAACAATTATTTGAGAGCTAAAGGAGCACCATGTTTTGAAACTTTGTCAAAGCTCGTAGGTGAAGAATCCTTCATGGACTCAAAACATGGCAGCTCTGTCTCAGAGTATAAAAAGGAGCTTTGAACCTACAAATCATTTTAGCTGAAGTTTTCATTTTTCCTCTATTTTTTTCAAGCGATTTTTCCTCTTTTTTGAAGACACGGATGACGGATTCACCTTATAATTAGGGAAAAGAGGGGAAAACAAATGAAAACTGTGTGAATCCAAAACTTATAATCTAGCCCAATGAAATACGGCCCAGATGATTCAGCTCACAAAGTTGATGACCAAATCCTAATTCAGCCCATCGCAACATAGCTGCTGCTTTTCGTGGGCTATCAAACTCCAGCCACTTCTAGTACCTCTTCCAGACCTAGTCCAACCCACATATACTTCTGGCCCACTCAATAGTCACCAATGCTTCCGGTCCCCTCTCGAAGATATTTTCCATTTTTCTCACTCACAGAAAGCCAAAACCCAAACCAAACAAGATCAAAAAAAAAAAAAAAAAAAACCCAAACCAAACCCGTGGCCCTATCGGTTTGGTTCGCCGCCGCCTCCTCCCCCTCGCTCGCTCGCGCGCCATGGCCACGCCCACCACCTCTTCCCACTTCTCAATCTTCCTGCCCTCCGCTCCCACGCCCCGGAGGGCCTTCGCTGCCCCACTCCGCCGTGTTCGCCGTCCGCGTCTGGTGGCCGTCGCCTCCGTCCCCGACCCCGCTTCGGGGCCGGTGGAGTACACGCCCTGGCTCATCGCCGGCCTCGGCAATCCAGGCGACAAATACTACGGCACACGGCACAATGTTAGCTCGCCGACGACCCCGCGCTCGTCCCGTAATTTTTCACATTTCACTCCGCTTTAGGATGGTTGTTCTCACTCTCCTCTTGCTTTGTGTGTGCGCGCCTCTGATTGATTAGGTGGGGTTTGAGATGGTGGATCGCATAGCGCGGGACGAGGGGATCACGATGAACACCATCCAGTCAAAATCCCTGCTGGGAGTAGGTACCTAACATGCTTACACTCCCGGATTGTGTCTACTTAGCTGCTACTTTCACATGTATGATGTCTTCTATCCTTACGGCTTTGTTTGGGGATTCGAAGGTAGCAATTTATCTAATTTTGTTAATTCGAAATCACTTCGATTCGCGTTTGCACATAAGCTCGGTAGCATGCAGTCTTCCGTTGTTTTTTTTTGAGTGACTGCAAGTCAGCAACTAAACCTATATTTGAGCTGGATTAACAATATTTATCGAGCCAGAATGACATGTTTTATTCGTTGACTTCGTATAAACTTTCTTTTTGTGTAAGCTTAGCATAATAAAATAAAGCTATTATTTGGTAAGGAACTAGGATTCAATGCGATAAACATAGACATTGTATTTTTTTTTCGGGTTACCTGTGACTAAACGCAATTATACAGCATGCATTTGTGCCCTATTGATGGGAAAAGTATGTCTGGGCTGTTCTGAAAACTTTTGGCGCTGCCGAAGGTTTGCTGTGGCAGCTTGGGGCCAGGGACAAACAACCCCTAAATATAGTCATTTTCGTGGAGGCACAAGCTGTTCATTCATGAGGAATGCTACACTTCACTAAAACGCTATCAGTCCACATATCAGAACAGTGACATAAACTAATCATTCCTTTATCTTTATTACTATTGCCTATACCTCCTTTATTTTTTTCTATTTTGTACTGTATTCAAATGAACATAAAGCAGTCTGGGTGCTTAGAAAATTAAGGAAGCCAACATATAGCTAGCAGGATTTGTAATATCATTTTGACCCATCCATTGGGTGAATTTTTAGTGCAGGTTCAATTGGTGAGGTGCCAATCTTGCTGGTGAAACCACAGTCGTACATGAACTACAGTGGAGAGGCAGTGAGTTATTCCTACTCATTCTTGGTTGAAATTGTAACTTAAGAAACTTTACAAGGAAAGCATGTTACTTAAATACCTTTTTTAACGAGCCAAATACTTGTGAGAATATGTGCATTCCTTAACACGCATAGCTTATGGCTGTTTGATGCCTTTCTTTTCAAAACATGTCAATATCTGAGTCCTCTTGTCATAAAATATTGCCCGTTTGCAGTCTATACAAAAGCACACCATAGGAATGTAGCGTTTTTAGTAAATCTTGGATGAAGTCGAGTTTTAGCTTAATTCAGGGAATAGTTGTATTATTTATTGGTAAGAAACCTTGTGATACTGCAGGCACCTTTAAGTTCTTTCTCTATCTATACACATTCTGAGGCTCTATAATCATTTGTCAATGATTACTGTTACTGTTCCAGTTGAATGAATCATATACGGGATAATGCTAATAGTTCAAGGATTTAATCTCAGCTCTACCTAAAACAAATCACTACTGGTTTGCCTGTTCGTGCTAAAGCATATAATGGTTTGCACAATGTGCTGCTAGAAAAGCTAGAACTAGTGGAGCATCTGTCATCATTTGTCACTAGTTCACTACCCTAATATGTCCTTTTTTTCATGTGAAGATTGGACCGCTTGCTGCCTATTATCAAGTACCATTGCGACACATCCTTTTGGTATCAGTACCCCTTATCATTGTTCTGTTTATTATCTACTGTTGCCAACAGTTACCATAAACTCGAAAGTTAACTGATGTCTGTGGGTTCCTTTATTGGCAGATTTATGATGAAACGAGTCTGCCCAATGGTGTTTTACGTCTTCAAAGGAAAGGTGGTCATGGCCGCCATAATGGGTAATGTTGAAAGGTCTTCATCTGAATTGATTCATAAGAGATTCTTACCTCTAGTTATATATATGTAAAAAACATTCTTATGCCACTCACATGCAGAAGGCATTTGATGAATCCCATGGTTTCAGGCAGAATTTTATTAATGCAAAGTTTAATGCACTAAAATCTAGCCTAGTATATTTGCCAATTGCATGCATAGATCTAAATGTGAATCTCTGATATAAATTATATATGTCCTTGTCTTGATCTGTGCTGGATCATCTGCTATTTGGTTTACAGTTTCTGCTGATGACTTCAGATGGTTGTCTGAACTCTAAAAACCTTGAAACTGAATTCTATAAAAGTTACTGGTTTGAAAAAAATTATGTATCAAATTTTAATACATTAGTATTGTTGATGCATATGCCAGTTTGATAATATCGAGATTTAAGGTTAGGTCATGTTTGTGAAACTTCAAAGTTTTATTGGAAGAAGCTATGGTATATAATTTACTTACGGGCATGTTACTTCTGAAGTAGCAGTCTATGTAATCTTATAATATTTATGGTCCATTAGCTTACTTCATAATAACCATTTTTTTCCAAAACAGGTTACAGAATGTGATTGAGCATTTGGATGGCTGTCGGGAATTTCCACGTTTATCTATAGGTACACCATTATGATTGTGATATGGCCGTACTTTTTTTACTTCATGTGTTAAGTTAATTAAATTGCTGAGTTGTTGGCTGCTGGGTGTAGGCATTGGTAGCCCACCCGGAAAAATGGACACACGAGCTTTTCTTCTACAGAAGTTCAGTTCAGAGGAACGACTCCAGGTATTTCTTTGCTCTATTTTAAAGGCTTTAAGCATCCGAAGGACGACATAAAAATTATGAAATTTTCTTTCGCTCTCTTCCTCTGACTGCGGGAAAAAGGGTGAAACTTCTTCCACAATTTGGTTTGGTTCTCATAATGGGACATTCTGCTAGGTTGTTATCTTGTTTTATGTGTATTGTTTATTGACCCAGGATGTTGTTAATAATGGGACATTTTGCATTTTCTTTTTGGGAAAGAATAGCAGTAATCTTTACTTCATCGTCCTAAAGTTTTTTGGCCTTTAAGCCTCATTTTTCTCTTTTCTTTTTGGTGATCCACCATTTTCTGGTAGGAACTTTCTGATGTAGTGATTCTACTTGGATTGTTGATTGAAACCTGTTTTTATAAATTTGATGAAGATTGACACTGCTTTGGAGCAAGGGGTGGACGCTGTAAGGACCCTTGTGCTGAAGGGTTTTAGTGGAAGTATTGAAAGATTCAACCTGGTACAGAAGTACAAGTTCCACAGGGTTTGACTGTTTTTGAGGATTCATTAGTGGCTTGATTTTAACTTACGCAAGGATAACATATATGCACTGATATCTTTGGTAGCCCTGTTGTGGTAATTTTCAGTTTTGCATGACATGCTTAGATAATTGTGTTGTTTTCGAAGTGTTGTGCAGTCTCAGAGATATTAGGAACTCAGCAGGGTGTACATAAGGGACGAGGCTTATTGAATTCAGAATGTAAAACAAGTCTGTAGAAACACTTATTTATTCTGCAAATTAATGACTAAGACGTTTGAGTTTGATGTAAAAGAGGAAACAGTGACCATTCTGATTTTGCCTTTTTTCCAAGTCTGATTTCTTCGATGTGAACAAATAACAGCTGTCCTTGTTGGCGGTTCATAATTTTCCTGCAAAGTGATTGCATAGGTATATCTTTTTTAATCTCTGTCCGTACCACTTGCTTTCATCAACTTGATGCGCCAAAGTTGTTTAGTAGTTTGCCATGATCTGGTTAGAGATGTCTAAGCCTCTACGTTATCTTGTCCTTTAGAAAACCATTTAGAAGATTCCCAGGACTTATTTGATAAGGACATGAAAATGAAATGTAGTTGTTATTTTCTTATTATAGTATGTAAATATGAACTGGTATGTCCCAAGAGAGGTAGATACTCATTGGACCGGCTAACCTATAACACCATCTAGAAGGACCAGGGTGAAACTGATGTAATCCTACTTTTATATAATTCATGACGAACATAGAAATTCTTTGTTATGAGCATATGTTCTCATGGTTAAACACCATTATATTGGCATTTACAGTTTCTTGCAACCAGTGCTTAAATTAACCTTAGAACTTAACCTTGGACAATGTGCTATGTGATAATTTAAGGAGGCAAGGCCCCTCTGTTAGACTTTTAGGTGCTGACTGAATCATTGGACTTCCAGGTTGATAGAGCTCATCGTGGAGGTAATAATTGAATCACCTTTTCATTTCATGCTTGGTTCACATATACTTGCTGCATGCTGATCTTCCATTAAGTGCATGCAAAATGTATTAAAGATTGGTGGATTAGCTCCTAACCGAGGACTATTACTTTTATTATGACAAGATGTTATAGGAACTGTATTAGCAGTAAACCCAACACAGTAAGTAGCGTGGAGCATAATCCTAGGTTACATCTACTGTTTAACAGGCCATTTATTACTGTTACCATTTTACCCTTATGAAGAGGTACATATGTTTTCTGATTGTTTCTTTATTTATCATCACCTTTTTCCACCTCACTTTACTATGCTTCATAAAAAAAACTTTAATGCTTGAACCTTATGAATAAAAAATGTGATTGACATTTAAGCATATGAAATAAAAATATAAGCCCATCGTTACTTATTAGCTTGATAGTGATTGGTCACCTACATATATGTTCCTGTCTTTCCTGCATGCTGCTCCCAGTATAGCTGGAAAAATGACTACCACGACAATGTTTGATGCTTTAAACATAATAAACAAGATAATTGCTTCTCATGGAAAGGGCGTATGCATTTTTTGTTATTCGAACCTAAATTTATTTAACAGATCATCTGTTTTTATCTTGGAAGTATCGTTATAAGGGATCTTCCAGATTTGCTCTATGCAGGAGGTTCCGTTCATTAATTACAGAAAAAAGAGATCTCAACCATCATTAGAAAGAGAGCAGTAGCCTAATGTAGTTTTGTATCTTGTGCCTAGGATCTGGTGATGCTGATTAATCAAGGTAGTAAGTACTCGTCCGTTCTCGAATTGTTGACATCGGCCAGTTCATTTGTGAACTGGCCTGTGTTAACAAATTAGAAACGGAGTGTAGATATTAAAGTTGTATAACATAAGTAAGGAGAGCAATATCCATAAAATGGATATAGGTGCTCTTAGCTCTTTTTTATTCTTGAATCTTGATACAGATGCAGAATGCCATTGGACTTGCATGCTCACTTCCCAAGACACCTATCTATCTCTTCCCAATACACCTCTATCTCTCTCTCTCTTTCCTCGTTTCCTGCGCACCTACTTTTTTCCTTCTCTTCTTAATCTCCATGCCCAGAGCTAAAATGCCAAATATATTGGGACGGAGGGAGTACTATATAGTAGCTTCGAACGTCTATCATTTCATATCAGTACTAAAAACACTACTTATTGGTGAAAGAACTGTCTGGATATAAAATAGAGAAAAAATGGTCTGAGTAGGATGATTTACCTTTTTGTTACGTTACCCATGGAATAACAAAGTGAAATAAAAAAAGTGATTTACTCTGATTACAATACTGCTCCCTCAGGGTTTTGTTGATGACATTACTCATTAGGATAGCATTTTTAGGCCATTTGTAAGCTAAAAAATGTTGTCTAACATGATCAGTTAAAAACAGAAGGAGCAATTTAACAAGAGCATCAAATTAGAAAGGGATAATTTAATTTGACTGCTGTGCTGCCTATAAGCCACTAAGGCAGCATAACTTGTAGTGTTGTTAAGAATAACAGATCAGATGGCTTATCTAGCACATCACGCCAGATATGATTTTTGTCAAAGGTTTAGTTTTGACTTTGGTTTCAAGACCTAAAACAATAGTTTAATAACCTCACTTCCCACTACTTTTTGTTAAAAAAAACCTTGTGTAATTCTTTTTAAATCACTAAGTGGATTCCAAAGTTTTAAAGATCAGATTGTATAAAGCTCTTCTCTCCACCATCTTGTTACCTAAACTGCTTGCTTATCCCTTTCTTAAAGCTGTAAGGCAACTAGGGCATGAAGTAATGATACATCTAATCCATGTGCATCCATCTGTTGATCACTCGCTTGCTGAGCTGCGTTATTTTTACCAAGTGTCAAAATCATAGCTGCATTAGCTTATTTTTGTGCTACACTGTATCCATGTGTTTGGTTTATTCTCTGTGCTATATTGCTTTAGACGTTCTAGGCTGTTAGATTTTGGTCTAGGTTTTTCTTTAGTATCTTCTTGCAAATTAAAGTATATTGGAGAATCACTTCACATGACTTTAAGTGAAATCCACCCAATCTTAAGTGTTTAGTTTTATGGAGTAGGTAATGTCACTTGGAATATAGGACATAATTTAAAGTCCTTGCCCACATTGCTTGAGTTTGTTAACTACCTTTCAAACTTGTTCTGAAGGAAGACATCAAACTCAATTATTAAGCCAAGCTATTATTTATTCTCTGGTGGTGGCCCAAGAAGCACATATGGATAAAATAAAGAAATATACTTACTGATTGTTAAATAGTATGTTCGTATATGTGTATTTCGTAGGCTTGAAATGGATGAGGTCACCCTGGGTATTAAACTATTCGCTAAACTTGTCATCATGAGCCAAAAAGAAGGATTTTCCTTTGAGAACACAATTTGGGGTGGGGCCCTGCTGGGATTCGGGTGATCTTAAATGTTGCCAACTTTGTGCTTGCAATCGACTAACTAAAAATATTGTAGATGTGACCATGACCCTTTTTTGAGGCAATACAGCAAACTCAACACAAACTTGAGACCTAGTGACTTGTCTAGCTTTAATCAAATTCAAAGTGATGCACATGTACCTTATTGATCAGCACACTGCTGTTTTGATTTTTCCCTGCTGTGATCAAATCATCCACATGTGTTACTGCAGTAGGTACTATACAACATAAGGTGCCAAGTTTTGTGACTTGTGAGAGACACTCTAAGTTGGCACACTATCCACTCTTTATCATGCCTTGAGACATACCTAAGATTTGTTTGTGCAGTAGTTGTGTACCACACATTCAGGAATGAATCATTTCATTCTTTTTAGCTATAAAATGGTAGCTTCGAGAAGAAAAACGTGCATAGCCAGTTTTAAGCTAAAATATTCCTGACGAACTCCATAGTAGATTTTAGCAATTTGGCATGGGATAACGGTATGAAAGAAATAAGTGTGCATAAGCTGTGTTCCTTTTGCTCTGCGGTCTAGAGAACCCGTAGAGGTATTCTGCACCTTAAGGTGGAGACCACTGCAGCAAGAGAAAGTTATTGACCTATGCAACACCCAAATGAAGTTGTCCCTTGTAGCGTAGCCTGTAATGTTTAATCAGGGGAACATTGGGATGATTCACTGACCCTATGGTTGTTTTCATCATAGACTAGGTAATGGCTACTGGAAAGATACAAAAGCAAAATAGATGCACCTCGCGTTTGATTCCTATACGTTGGATAGGATAGAATCATCATCAAACAGGGGGTTGCATCAATCAGCAGACAGATAATTAACAACAGTTTCCTATACTAGATGCAATGTACGGTCAGAGCTTCAGAATTATAATAGATAATTTAATAATACACCATAAAAACTATGAATAATATTTCTGTTTGAACATAACTTTGTCATTTTACTTTATAGCTACTTCTAACCGGTGATTATAAATTATAACTTACATTTCTGGGACCAAACATAAGTACTCTGCAGTAAATGAGTATTGTGACCGTGATAACGTCTTCTTTGAATAACTTAATTTTTGGATTAGGGCCATGAGATTTTCATAACTGAATAATCCTTAGATATACATGTATAATTCATATTCCTCTGTTCTTTTTTTTTTTGGGTATGTTGCTTGGCTCAACTTTGACCTCACCTATCAGAACGGAGTGAGTAGCATATTTTAAGGAATGATCTTACCTAGTACATAATCAGATAAACAGTAACGGTTTGAGAAATGATCTTAACTGGGACATCTATAAATTTTCATTGCACCAATCCACTTCTTGGTTAATATCTATGTGATTTTTTAGTTTATTTAATGAGTAATCAAGAGTTTTAACTTATAGTGTTTCTCTATGTGCTGATCAATTAACTTGCATGTTATGATTATATTCTGTGGGCATAAACTAAACACAACAGCCCGGCAGAACTTGTGTATTAAAAGAAAAAGACCATGTCCTTTGTTGCAAATTGCAGTCTGTGAGGAAAGCATTTGTGATCCCTCCTCACCCGTCAACCATTCAAGCATCTTTTAGACAATTTATCCTGGAATCAAAACACATTAGATTTTCCAAAACAAGTTAGTATCTTAATGGGGTCCTAGAGTTGCTCATCCTATAAGGAAGCTCAGAACATGAAGAAAGGGACAACTAGATGAGGACTTTCGAAGTTAAAGAGGACAAAGGTTCTTTATAGAACATAGCAACTTGGCTTCTTGACATTTCTTGGATTTTGATATAGGGTCACCCCACTAGCATGTGGGCTGGGCTGGTGGCACCGACTCGAAATACCACCAACTTTAAACGAATATTTTTGCATTAAGTTTTTTTAAAAGAAAAGGGATGAGAAAACTATGAGCTATTAATTGGTATTGGTCACGGGGAACATCTATCATTTCAAGTTGGACGTTTGGATTTGTTACAGATCCCATTATTGTATCTTATCAAAGGTATAAAGCTTTTTTCTACAGATGTACAGAACTACAGATTGATTGAAACACAATTTTATTATAACTCTAGACTGTTTGGAGATTCTATCTATTGCTCATGTCATTGGAATCAAATCTTGCAAATATTCGCTCGGTCAAGGTGTGATTGGTATCATTCCATGTCATCTTGGCGAGTTATCAGGCCTTAAAATCACAGGATTACGAGATGATATATGATTATGAACATGAAAGAAACACCTCAACCACTCCATTGAGGTTTCCTGATAGCAGAACAAATGTGGTAGATAAGACGCAAGCTAGTTTCGTGTTCCTAGCAGTTCAAATTTGGCCTATGTGGAAGTGGGATCTCTCTCAAAATATTGCATGCATGGTAGTCATATTCATACACTTTTCATTTGTCACATGATTGCTGTTTTGAAATGTGCATCACATATGTGATATGTTTTTACTTTTTGAAGAGATGGTGTATTTGCCATGCACTAACTTACAGGCTATGAAAATGTTGCAACAGTACGAAACGTCAATTAGGGAATCGTTTCTAGCTCTTGCCCCCATGTTTCTCCTAGTCATGTAGGCACTCACGTGATTGGAGCCTTAAAGAAACTATAAGAACCTTTGGACTATAGCAAGCTGGACTGATAGCAAGTAAGAATGATCTACAACAACTTCAATATATATGGCCATTGATTGAATAACAAGGTTTATTGTAAGTTCTAACTTTTCTAGAAAAATGTTATTCCCCTGTTTGTTGAGAAACTTCAACCACTATACATATCATGTCAAGGAAGCTTTCTTAGATCTATGTTGGTAACTGTCTTAAGCACAATACCAGACATGATCCTTATTTTTATCATTACGTAGTTTGCCACAAGCAAATATACTCATGAACCACTGGACTCTACAATGCGTATCTATAGCATTACCTATAAAATAGGTCAACAGGGAAGTGGCACAAAATTCTACGTGTGTGATTTCTTATTTAAACTATGCATGCCTTAATAAGAATTTATTTAAGGAATTGCTAATTTTTCTGCATTTGTGTGTGTATATATTCTTTACGTTCTATACAGGATTTGCATTTAGATATGTCAAAATCAGATGAAAGGTGTTCTTATCCTTGGGAAATGGGTTGTCACGTTAACGGATTCTCAGGGCACCCTCAACTCCTTTTAAATGGTTCTTTGACCCTTGATCTGTTATGAATTTAAGCATGTTTATAGAAAATAAAAGGTGCAGATTGGCATACTTTACGGTCAACAATGCAATCAAATAATTGCTCCTGAAACCATTAAAATAGAATAAAAATCTATAAAGCATGGTTAAAAACTAGTGAAAAAGCTTGGACCAGAATAAAGCCATCATATGTGACAGCTACATAACCACGTCCGCTCTAAGTAAAAAAACTCGACCTGCCGGGGAAAGAAGCCACCCCGACGTCATTATATAAGGAGAAGATCCTTCTCACGCAGGTCGAGAAAACCCCGAACCTTCCCCCAACCATACATAGGGACTTAGCTGGCCTTGTGAGCTGTGGCGCGAGTCTTTACCTATGCTTTGATTGGGGAGAACGAGAGGATTTTTTTGCACTGTGCGCTTACAACAGTATCTGCGCGCTGCTACAGTGCCTTGCACGGTGCGCGCTACAGTGCCGCGTGCGGGATCGGAGATCGAACCCCCGACCAGTCGGCTGCTGCTCGGGCGCCTGACCACTGGGCTACAAGCCCATCCGCTCTAAGTAACAACTAATGGTAATATATTATTAAAGATATCATCTGATTTAGCCGCAGCAATTGCGACCTCCAAGACATGTTTGTTAATTGAAAAGGATAGAAGGAATCGATGGGAGCAAGTTTGGGAGACAGGGTGGGCCTTGTTTGGATGTTGGAGAAAGACTTGAAAGAGGAGCGGTGAGAGAATTTCGGGTTAAAGACACACACAAAGAAGCTTTCGCAGATGGTGGAGACGAGATTGCGTTGGAAAAGGATGTAAAATTCTAGCTTTTTCTGGGGTTAGTAGGATTTGGAGAGATTTCTTTCCAACCGGGTTGAAGCAAAAGTCTAACCCAAAAAGTTTGCTGATCTGAACTCATATAGCTGCTGGAGATACTGGCTTGATGAGTTGTGCTGTCCCAACTAGTTTAACCACGTGAAAGCGCACAGAAGGGGAGGTTGATCTTTGCGCACTAGTTACACTTGAGATCTGTAAAAAGGGCTGCACACTCCTGATCCTGCTGGACACTACAAAAGTTACATGAACTGAAATGCATGGTTGTTCCATTCTCCTTTTAATTTAAGTCATACATGGTATATATTCATCGGACAAATCAAGTTGTAATTAGTGTCACTGGCACGCTCAAAGCGGTGTGATGGCAAGCACACCGCAGGAACCACGGCATGCATTAGCCATTGCCATGTTCTCATGTAGCATGCAAATTTTTTTTCTGGGTAGATATGAAAGAAGTGATGCACAAGAATACCTGATAGTTCCGTCCTTGCTTGTGCTATATATAATGATATGGGGTGTGCTGCACGGTGGTCACTAACTAGCACTAGCTAATGTTCTACTCAAGTACAGAGGAAAGCCACCGAACATGATTGAGAAATTTATGTCTCACAAACAGTATACGTTTTCTGTGTCGGCATAATTTCCGCTTCTGTCGTCAGTATTATATATAGATTAATTTGTTAATTTGTAGCTTATGATAGTTGTTTTTTTTATATCCTTCATCGATCTCAGCTGTCGCTGTTGATTAATTCCCACTTATGGTAGCAGTACAACAAGTGGAACTCTTTTCACATGAGTAGACTAACAATAATTAAGGAAATCGTGAGATGACTCATTTCTTGGACAATGTAAAATATAATAGCTGGCTGATTAGCCAGGTTGGTAAGGTATGTTTTTCACTTCTTCACGCTTTAGCTATTTCCGTTTTCTTGTGCCTTGCGTTTTTGTGGAGGTTGATTAAATTTCATGTCAATAGGAAAGGTGATCCTAAAGATCAAGAAACTGCTTCGAGTTTGTTAGCTGCAAAGACTAATCTGACGAATTGTTTTGCCCACAAAACTTGATGATTCATGCAATGTATATACATATTAGTTGGCCACGTAAGGTATACATGAAGACTAAGAAAAAACACTGCACCAATATTACATACAAGCTGTGGTCATTAGAAATTGAGCTTGCATTTGACTCAATCTGTTCGATCCTAGATTCCTTTTTGTTTAACTTTACTCAATCTCTTTTGCAAAATAGTAATATATAATCTCTGTGTATGCATTTTTAAATATATAGCGATGGACAGCTTGAATTAGTTCCACGCTCGAGGAACTGCATTAATCAATGGATGGATCACCGCACATTAATTGTAATTAGTTCGATTTTTGCACTATAGTTACGATATCATGCTGTTGATATATAGTAGTAGTATGCTACTCCTATAGCTACTGATGATATCCCCGATCGAGTATTCTATAGCATGATAGGAATCATTAGCTGAGCACTACGTCGTTATTATCGATTGACTATGCAACTATTTCCCCGCAGCAATGATTTTTTCCCTCAACGTTAGTGCGAGTTTGTACATCGTACATTCAGATTATCATCCAGAATATACGTAGTAGAGATCGTATGGTGGTGGACGCTCTATTTTGCCTGAATTTGGAGAATCAGTATTTTTCTACTACTAGTACCTTTTTCTTCCGTAAGCACAGCATGGTTTTTTTATTTGTCTGGCAAGAACACAATAATGGTTGGAGTGATGGGACTCAAAGGCAGGCGATTCTTTGCCGAGGTCATCTTCACCATCATGACAAGAAAAGCCAAACACAACGGAACAAATATGCATGGGCAGATATCTGTAGACACATACGTATACATTCCAACATACTGTTTCGGGTATACTACATCCATCGGGTACATATAATACTAAAGACAGATTTTTGTATGTGCTGCGACTCCCACATGAGCTTGGCAACTTTAATTTGGAGTGCGGAATTAATAAGAAGCTAACAATCAAGAGGAAGCTAAGTGGGCCTGCACATGCACGCATGTGGTCCCTCTCTCTTTCTCATTCATCTAGTATTCTACATATATACACATCCTGATCAGGACCTAAGCCATAATAATACACACATAACTATAGTTATATACGTGCAAAACAACAAAGAAGGCTGCATTATTGTATCCCCTGCCTCGCCACTGCACAACAACGCGACGCTGCCTGGATAAAACTATCGCATTACGTACGCATAAAACAACACAATTGAGGCATCCTTGTCACTGGGACGGAATAAAGAAGTGCGCCCCCTAGTACGTATTAGTTGGGCAATTCATTAGTTCGGTCCAGTGACATATATTAGTCTATAGTACTACTATAGTTCACTGAGCTAGTATCTAATTAATCGGAAGAGGTTTCTTAAATCCCATGATGCGTGTGTCGATCATAAGACACCAAGGAAGGAGAGGGAGGGCATATAGAATACTGCAACATGCAGCCGGGACAAGCGCAATCTAGACCTCAATGCTGTCTTTTGTGACCCATGAGTTGCTTCTCCTGTTCACAGCTACGTACTCTCTCGCCCTCTCTCCTCTGATCAAGAAGGGGGGTCCTTCTCTCTCTAAAGCGCAGGTGCAAAAGAAAAAGCAGGAAAGGACGGAAACATAGCCACAGGAAAGGATATAATATTCCAGAGTCCTGTAGAGGATGCCTGTATTCAAATGATCCAGCTGATATATCCACTCGGGTGTCCAAGCTCCGGGTCTTATATATACTGCCCCTTCTCACCTGACACAACCCATGCATCTCTCCTTCACCTTTGACAGCCACCTCTTTCACTTTACCCCTCTCTCTCTCTCTTCCCTTCCCCCTGTAGTAACTGCTCTTTCTTGCTGTACCGCAAAGCAGCAGCAGTCATGAGTATGACAAGCCCCAGGCTGAAGCTCTTCGGTTTCCACGTCTCCGAGGAGGAGCATGGTGATCAGCCGCTTCTGGACATGGAGACGACGGAGCCCGAGACCGAGGACACCCCGGCGTGCGGCAACGGCGGCTCCGACTCCTCCTCCTCCTCGACCACCACCACCACCACGGCTGCGGCGGCCGGCGGCGACGGCCGGCGGTACGAGTGCCAGTACTGCTGCCGCGAGTTCGCCAACTCGCAGGCGCTCGGCGGCCACCAGAACGCGCACAAGAAGGAGCGGCAGCAGCTCAAGCGCGCGCAGCTGCAGGCCGCCGCCGCCGCCGCCGGCCGCGTCGCCGGCGGCGCGCTCTACCCGCGCGCCAACCCCATGGTCTCCGCCTTCACGCCGCCGCCGCACCTCCTCGGCGGCGCCGGCGAGGCCGGGCCCACCAGCTGGGTCTACTTCTCCCCGCGCGCCGCCGCGGTCGCCGGCGGCCAGCAGTTCCACGTGTCCCACGGCTGCGTCTTCCCGTCGTCCCGCGGCGGCGGCGCGGTCCCGGCCGCCGCCGTGACCGCCTCGCCGGCCGTGTTCTCGTACACCCCGGCGGCGGGCTCCGCGGCCTCGGCGCCGTACGTGGCCGACGACCACAGCGGCCGGAGGGCCCACTACCAGAGCCCGGCGGCCGCGCTGACGAGATATCCCGGCATGGCGGGCCCACCCGGGATGGTGGTGGCGGAGCCGGTGGCCGTGGCGCCCAAGCCGGAGGACGCGCTGGGGCTGGACCTGCAGCTCAGCCTTGCGCCGGCCGGCTTGTGACTTGCCTCGCACGATCAAGCCAGGATGTGCTTCGGTAAACAAGAATTAATCACCTACTAGTAGTACTACTGCTTGAGCCTGTACTAAGTACTAAGATCCCCTGCTGCCTAGGTAACTAGCTCTAGTAATTAATTAAGTACTATCTTTCTAGTTGCTGAGATTTGGAGAGCGAGCTGAATGTAAGCAACCTCTTGTAAACTCCTTGGGTAATATGCATGATCTGAGATGGGCATGCACGCACGCCATGTAAATTTTTGGTCGATCCTCCTTCCATCTCTCTACTCCCATTTCCATTGAGTTGCCACCGAATGATCTGAGACGAACTGTCCACCTAAACTAAATTAAATCGGGCCAGGCCGTACTTGATTTGGTTCTCTGACGACCGGGATGTGATGGGCAAGTATATTCTATACTAGTTAATTTGAACATGCAGAAACCTCCCAGGGGGCTTAGTGCTCCGTGAGTCATTTTCCTCTTCCTTTCCTGATGCCACCTTGTTAGACTTTTGTCCCTTTTATCCCCCTCTTCTCCCTTCAACTAGTTTTTTACTCCTAATCAATTCCGCATGCATCAACGCATGGTACTAAAAGAGATCACGCCTCTCGATCTCAAACATTTAACTAGTGCAAAGCTACTTTTGCACTGATAGCTACCCCTCCCCTCGGTTAGCTTTGGGTTGCTGGTCCTGGTCGCAACACTCACAACACTGTGCGACACATGCGCCTCTGATTGGACGAGGTGGTACAGCAGGGAAGGGAGGGAGGCTGGCGTTGGAGCGAGTGCGCTCCGATCCGGTGCAAGCTCGGGTCCAAAAAGCATGCGCCGCTGTGCGCTGCGTACTTTGCCATCGCAGGGATCGAAGACGCGTACTTGTCGTAGGGCACTGGTGAGACTTACGTGTCGAACAACACGAGGCGGGCACGGGATGTTTGACGTGACATTGCCACCGTGTTTTTTTCTACTCGCAAAGCTGGATTTGTTTAGTGTCGACAAGCCATTGCGTGGCTTGATTTCGGCAGATAAGCATTGACGAGTGCGCTAAGTAAGCAGTTCCGCCAACAGAAGCTCGAAATTTTCTTTTTATGGCAATGTCCGGCGAATCCCCGCATAGAGATCCTGGCCGGGCCCACGCGCCATCGAACCCGGTCCAGCTCCAGAAACCAGCGTCCACGTTTCGCGTTCCCGTTGGACCAAGCCGCCCAGTCGCGGCTCAACACGTGTCCGCCACTACCTCGACGGTAGCAGCCACAAAACCTACATCAAAGCGTTGGCCACGTACGAGAGGCAGGCATGCATGGCCAATAGGATCCGCCTCCGCTTTACGCTAGCGCTTTGTTTACTACATGTGACCCCAGCAGAGGCTTAATTGATATTTTTGTTAATTAGTACATAAATTAACTAAGATTAGCTAGTCAACATGTGCACAGTCCTCACCCCAGGAGGTGGATGATGATAGATCATCCTAAGATTCGAATCGCATATATTAAGCAGGGGTTACCCGCTTTTGGCTTGTTTTCTAATGGTGCACCAGCTGTCATGCGCGCGGTCACGCTGGTCCCTCCTCCCACCCTCCCCTATTCCCCGCCCCTGGAGACCGTATTATAAGACACAACTGTCGGTGATATATTGTGTTCCACAAATAGAGTAATCATCGGTGGTTACGTGCGCACAACACAAACTTATTGTTTCCATTCAAATTTAGACACCAATCAACGACAAAGTGATTGTTGGTGGCAAACCTTACAAAGTTGCAAACGCTAACCGTATGTATACAAAATTATTCTACTTCATATTATTATATAACTTGCGTCGACGGGCTGTAGCCTATCAAATTCGCATCCATTCAGATCCAAGTGGATTAGGCTAGGTTAGCTGCGTACTAGGGTTAACCCTATTCCAAGATAGTTAACTATATCTGCCCTACATAGGTCATTATGGAGTCACCTCACTTGGCAAAGCATCAAATATAAATTAGTCACCATGATTGTACGAGATGCATGTAGAAAGGTTTTGATAGGATGTCTCCAGACAAGCAACTAGCTTTAGTTTAATAATAACTATGCGCGAATAATCAAATCAAATCGTCAATGTCATATAGAGATGCATATGTATGTACACCATGCAGTCACAGCTCAGTCTAGGCGACAAATCTATAGCTGCCAAAACTACAGCTAGCTACGCGTCTGACGACCTTTTGATAATCTTTTGTTCATTTAGGAATTACCGCGTAATTAATTGCTATATGTCAGATATAACATATCGGTAACAAGTGAACCGAAACTAGCTACCCCATCCTTTTCCTGAAGATTATTAGCTAATAATCTAGGCTTGCATCATCTTGGGATCCTGTGTTGTTGCTTGTAGGATTAGTTAATTCGTGGCTCAAGTACACGTAGGTATAAGTCTTTTAATAAAAGGACAAGTAGCTGACGCATGGCAAGTCCTGTCATGTATAGAGTATTGGTCGCCTGGGATGTTCGGACTAGCAGGTTAGAGCCAGCCATTTTTGTTTGCCTTTGTTGGGTCACTGAAATGAAGATAAAGCTACTTAAATATTGATTGGCACAAGATTAGGAGAAATTTCTAGCTAAGGGGAGCAAGATCGTTGAAAGTGATAGGCAAACTCTAATATCTTTTTTTGTTGGTGTGTAATTAGTCACCTTCTAGAATGCGTGTGATTGACAACTTCTTAGGGGTCAATACAAGTTGCTTAATTCTCATGGTGGAGATGTGATGTAAAGTTAGAAATGCTGATTAAATAATCATGTCGGTACGTTCCAATTATTTTGATATTAACTTGAACAGCCCCCTTTTCTTGTCTTAATTTTGTTATATTCAATGGCCTTCATAGTTTTTATATGTAATGATAAACAACTAGTTATGCAACACCAGAATAAAATTTTTACTCATTTATTTGTTAATTAAAAATAAAAAATCACTTTTGGCATGTTGAGCCATAAGTGATTTGTGAATCAATTTTGATGCATGAATATGTGTCTATTGTCTCCTAAATCTATTTATCTGATAACTACTAAAAAATGTGGGTATATGTAGAGAACATGGAACCTTTCGTATATAAGATATTAGATCTATCCGATAAAAATGCCACTTAATATCCTTTCACCTTGCAATAACTAGATAATAGTTAGGTACATTGTTTACAACACATAATAAATAAAATATAAGCAAATTACTTCCGGTGTAATTATTTTCTAAAGCCAAAGATACGTGATTAAGTAAGTAATCCTTCATCTAGTTAGCATAGTCTAAATAAACATAGCAAATTCTATAACAGTAGCTAGACTTACAATAACTAGGTACTAGGTAATGCTACTTTGTCTGTAAAATGGAATACTTTGAGAAGCGACCATCAGATTAATAACTATATATGAAATGCACAGTTTAGAAAAAGGTTCTCACTTTCGAAAGAAGGTGACATAACAAACTAAATGACCACCAAACATACGCATCACCGCAAAAGGTTTTCTTAAAGAGTTATGAAATGGGAACCCAACAACCATTAGAGGCAATGAACTTATGAACCGTCATATTTATTAATAATATGTAGATAAGTTGATTCCCCATACACAAGGAATCTTGAAAATCATTTTTCCTTCCCCGCTATGAGTAAAGTCTAAACAACTAATGCTACCTAAACCCTTGGCATGAGGCCCATGTGAGTCACCATCACCATCACCAAGATGTTCCAACTACAAACAAGATCTAAAAAGGGAGATTTGAAACACTTTTTCTATGATCTCAATTGAGTCCTTGATATATTTTTATGTCAAGAAACCTTATCCCAAATGGAACGTGATTAGATTGTGGGTCCTGGCTCCCTCTTGTTGGTTTGTAATGCTCCTCAACTTGATTATGCGCCGAAAGATGTCAGCTTGTGTGTTTCTGGACGACCCAAATATGCTATAATAAGTATAATATATGTGGTCATTTGAGCATATACCAATTCTGGGCAAGCATATATGAGTTGGCATGCACCCTCTAATGGAACCAGGACACAATTAAACACACCAAACTATGGCTTTGTGCACGGATGTCTCGATTGGCTGTTTTGAAATTTTATTATAATCGGTAGACACTCCATTCACAAAACAATCCATTCAGGTGTATATATGCACAAAAATTAAATCTGTTAGCCAGGATTAGAGCTTATGTGCCATCATATATAGAGCGAAAAATCTGATGGATATTGTGAAAAAAAAATCTTGAGCCATGTATAGATGGCTGCCATGTATGTTCACTACTTGTGCACCATAGCATTTTTCCCATCAAAGTAATAAATCATAATTTTGAGATGGTAAATACACACAAAACTGAACCAACATGACTTGTGGCTGATAGTAGCTGAAACTTCCTTTTGAATTGAAAATAATATGCAGAACAGTAGTCAAAATAAAATTTGAAATATCAGAAATAAAATACAGGGAGATTTATTATTGTTTTATTCGAGAAAACATGATCCTATCTTAATTAATCAAATTGAAACAATAGTGATCAGTACATAATAGGGATAATTGCAAAACAAGTCCTGTTCTGGAACCTAATTCTGAAAATGGTTCACTTTTTTTAACTTTGCAAAATCGGTTCACTTCTTTGCAAAACAAGTCCACTTTTATTGCAAAACCGGTCCACTTTTTTGAAAAACAGGACCTAGGTGCAGCTTCAGATTCAAACAAGTGGACCGATTTTGCAAACTTGGAAAAAGTGAACCGTTTTCATAATTAAGATGCAAAATAGGACTTGTTTTGCAATTGCCCCTACATAATATGGGACCGGTTAATGCATTGCTTATGTTCCAAGACCCACTACACCTTTAGGTCCTTTCAACCAAAAAGAACATAGCTGCACTAGTACAGATTTTGATTAGAGAACCAAACTACTTTGCTTCTTGTTCAGGAGTTCATCAATCCCCCTCTTTTGGGGGTCCTAATCTAGAAGGGAAGCAACGGAGTCAATATCTCCTTTGGAATCATTGACAAACTTAGGGCATTATGTCGAAGTACTCCTCAGTTTCCTGGGATGGGTCCCTCTTTGCACCAACCAGTCACAGATCAACAGGTAGAGCCAAGGTTGTAGTAGCCCTAGGAGTTAGTGCTATGATTAGAAGGGAGATGCCATGCTTTTAAGCTGACACATTGGCATTGGGGTGAGGCAGCGAGGATAAAAAGTGCACTGTGTGGTGGACTGCTGATCATTTGGTCTGATGAAAGCTTGCTCACTTTATTGGTATCTGTACTTTGCCTTTCACTTGGCCAGTTTTCTGGTACAGCCACAGCTAGCTCCTCTTTGCCACAAGGCTTCTTCAACCTGTGCACCTTGATTGGTTGAAAGAGTAAACACCTTTTTCGTTTCTGTCCACTTCAGCGTATATGTATTTCACAGTTCAGACGTAGGATAATATTGATGATGCAAGTAGTACAGGAAGTGAGTATTTTTTTGCTCTACGTTCAGTTACAGATGCACTTTCACAGTGCCCTCCACCTAATCAGCAAATTCAGAATTTTGCAGCTGTGGAGTGCATTACAGTCCTATCTAATCCTTGAGCTCATCCCCATGAATTTCTGTTGATTTTAATTAACCCTAGACACTAGGCACAGGATTCTAAATTTGATAGAGTCCAAAAATCTCTTTAAGTGCAGCACATGCTAAGCGCAGTAGGTCTCATGCGCTTGTTGATTAGAGGGGTCCAAACACTAAGCTTAGCTCCTAATTAAACCAGGGATGAACCTCATTATTGAGCTAGCAATAATTTTTACTGTAGAGAGCTGAATCGCACCATGCATGCTACTTAGCTATGCTGTTGAGTAAGCACTAGTTGCGTAGGTTTGTTAGTGATGGATTCTAGGCAGGCAGGCATCTAAACTCTAAAGTGGCTGTCGGAGCTAGCGAGATAGCCATCCATCCAGGTTGAGTTACTTGCAAGGCAGAGGAAGATCGGTGACCTGAGAAAGTAAAATCAAACGCCGAGAGATCCGGCACCAACTCTGACAGCAGCACCAAAAATGAAAAGGAAGATGAAAATAGAAGGGGAGAAAAATACTACATGAGTGATATTTTCTTAAAAAAGCTTGCTTGCATTTACTCACTTTTTCGTTCAGTCAATACAGGCGCTTGCAGTGCTATAGATTGTAGCAAATGTGAGGCACGGCTAATCTATCCACTCCACACGCATACACCCACACACACACAATTCTAACCTCATTTCCGTTCTTGTCCAAGCTCATTGGGACAGGATTCAAAGCATTCAGCTTATTACGTGGAACTGGAGCCCAAGACAAATTCTGAAACAGCTGAGATGAGCTGCACCAGGCCGAAAGAGTCTCAAGCATCGGCTCTGGGCCAAGACAAAAGCCACCAAACATCAGGCAAGCGGCTGGCCTTTCTCGAGGCCTTCTTCACTCGGCCCGTAGAAAAGATCAAAATCAGGCCTCACCCTGGCTCCAACACAGACCAACTTGACGTCCAGCCCGCACAAGCTGAAGCAGTAACCGCGCCTAAGCCACCACCGCGATGAGCAAGGCAGGAGGCGCCGCTGGCTCCGCTCCGGGCCCGACGGCAGCGGCGGCCGCGGCGGCGGCGCAGAAGCAGAAGTCGCTTCTGCAGAAGGCGGACGCAGATGTCTCCACCCTCGTCGACAACTTCTCTTCCCTCATCAACATCTCCCGCGTACGCCGCCGCTTCCCCGCCCTCTCCCCTAGCCCCGGCACTCCGGAACATTCCCGACTAACCCTAGCTCGTGATTTCATCATCAGGTCAATGACCCGCCCGTGCGCAACTCACAGGAAGCCTTCCAGATGGAGATGCGAGCTGCCCGTATGGTATGAACCTGCTTGCTGCCCACTAATTGTTAGCAGATCTGCATCTATAAACTACGTTCTGATGAAGTGTGCTGCGGGTATATATAGTTTATAAAGCCGTTTTGATGAATGTATAATTCTACTTTACTTTTGTTCCATAAGGTTGAGGTGAGAAGAATAATTGTATAATTCTACATTCTTACCACCTATAGAATCTTGCATTGGTTCTATACCTATATGATGTAGCTGGGCTGGGGATATAAGAAGACAGAACTTTACATGATTTTTGTTTTTTGTTCAGCAATCAGCAGCATTCTTCCTTCTTCTTTTTTACATGCTCAACCTGTCTAACCTCCAAACTGGACAGTTTTTTTCTCTCTCCAATTTATATCAACTAGATTGCCAGTTTATTAAAAACTCATAATCTACCCCACCCCAGCTAAAACCAGTTTATGGCCAGCTAAAATACTATCCTTCTAACAACTAGAGAAACTCCTTTTATAGAAACTATCTCCATAAACCCCAGTTTATAAAGTGGTCTCCAAACACCACCTCCTTTTTTTCAATAAACTAGTTTATATAAACTATCCCCGTAAACCAAGTTTTAATAAACTGCAATGGATCCAAATAAGGCCTAATTAGATTCTGAAATAAGGAGTTAGATTGAGTCATTGCAAATAGAGATTAGGTAATCATTTTATGCCATGTCCAAGAAAACTGCTATCAGGAACACACTTCAATGGCTTCAGATATAACTGAACCACACCACTTCTGTAGAGTTTTCTATCCCCTTATCATCTTGGTCATATTCTGAATAAGTAGGTGTCTAGGTGTTGAGGATGGTCGTATTATCTTAGCAGGGTCTTTTCTCATTTCCTTGAATGTGGATGCTTATGTTGTTAGTCTGTAACTCTGTTATTTTCGTCTAATGAAATGGAAATGGTGAATCCCCGATTAAAAACTAACTATACTACATAACCGTGCGACAAGGAAAAGAAGTCATTGTAGCAGTCAATAACCTTTGCTTCTCTTCCATCCATATGCTGCAGAGTGCAGATGAAAGCCGATGTTCTGCCTTTTCTTAATTTTTTTCTTAGCCAACTTCCTACTATTCCTTTTTGTTAGTCTACTGAAATCACTTCTTTAACATATCTTTCTTTCTTTTTCATATGAAAATAATTCCAAGATGTCATATGAAACTAGTAATTTTATGGTAATCAACTTTTGACTCTGTTCAGGTACATGCAGCAGACTCTCTGTTGAAATTAGTTTCGGAACTTAAGAGGACTGCTATCTTTTCCGGGCTTGCTTCATTGAGTGAGAATGTGGATAGGAGAATTGAGGTGTTGGGTCAGCAGGCGGAGGGGACAGAGAGAATGCTTGAGAGGATTGGACAAGAGGCTGCTGCAAGCCTCAAGGAGCTCGAGGCACACTACTACTCGTCTGTGGTGCGGTCACCAGCGAATGATTGAGGTAAATATTACCTGGTAAATATTGAATTTTGTTTATTTTAGCTACTAGAGCTGCACACTGTAATCCAGAAACAAAGATTTATAATTGTTTTAATTGATGGTCCAACGAAGGCTGTCGAATCCTTGGAATTAATTTCCAGAATTCACATCAAAACTTGGCTACCCAAATAATTGTGGATGTTGTGAAACTTTCTTTTACTAAATGTTTTGCTTTTTCAATCTACTTGTGATATAATCTAAAATTCTTCGTGATTTCAGGGTTGTCTCAGCTGATAGGCAAATGCCTCTGAACTATCACAGTAACATGGCTGATGTATCTTGTGTAGAAATCACTTCAGCCCTTGTTTGAAAGCTTGATGCAGTCCATTCTATGACAAGGCTTAAATTATTGATATTACTTAGAATAATTCTAGTCGTTGGCTTGATGTGAGTTTAGCTGTTCTAAGGCCAATCTCAATGGGAGTTTCATGGACACAGTTACCTAGAGTGACACGTTATCTAAAAATGTTTGAAACTAGGATGAAACACCCCTCTCTCAATGCAAGTTTCATCTATTGTTGTTTTCTAGGTTACATGCAAGACACAAGGTGTCTAGGTAACTGTGTATCGAGAGTTTCATTCTCTCCCTCATTAATACACTGTCACATCATCAAAAATACCTACATGGCACTTTATTTATTGCCCATGAAACCCCTACTGAGACTCGCCTAACTGTATCACGTCATTTTCCCTGTACACTGGTCATCATCGGTGGTCCGCCTTAAATCTGTTGCCCTGAAGTTTTAAATAGCAGGGCTCCTTTGGAGCTGTTTACCCTATTTCCATTCTGAATAATTTACTAAATTTCGTGAGGTCAGCTTGGAGCCTTGGACCTATTTATAGTCAGCTTCGCATTCCCCGGTGGGATTGAATTGACCTCTTTGTAGGAGTGCAGTTGTGAACTGGGATTGAATTGACCTATTTGCTAGTGCAGTTGTGAAGTCTAATTTTGGGGGCAACATTGCGAACGACTTTAGGACAGCAATGTTGCCCCAAAAAGCCTTTTGGCACGGATGATAACCGTAACCTTTTGCCAATGAAAAGCCTTCCGACGTCCTCGTCTTGTCTGTTCGTTTCACCTTGGCAAAATTTTAGTCCCTTCACATCGAAAGGAGCGCACGCAAACGTGTCGTCCATAGTATTTAGGACAGCAGTATTTGTACTGTCTTTTTATTCTTTCATATATACGTAGAATCCCACATGCAAGGTGTAGTTCTGTCGTATTGACTTTGCCTACCGTTTTAGTCCTAAAGAAAATATATGAATCTTGTTTGATAAGCCTGTAGGCTGTAGCTGCTGATAGTTTGAATACTACTCGTATTATGCAGTTGTGTTCTGGTTGCGCTTTCGAGATTCCAAAATAGGGCAGAATCAGTTTTCAACGCGCACGTACGTCAGGTAGCCAGAAAATGAAAGATGTACATAGGGATGATGTCCAAAAGGTATGATCGTTTCAATCTTTGATTCCTGACTTTCTCACTGTGCCGGTATGGTTTTTTTTAGGGCAACTGCGCCGGTATGGTTGGGAAAACACTGATACGTGCTGATGTGAGCTTGCCAACCCAAACTTTTGAAGATAAAGGTTTTTTTTTCATTCAAACTGTTTTCATGCAAAATGGAGTATTAGGCATGCGCACATGACTGCACATCTACAGTGCAATATCGCACTAGTAAAAGACGTCCAAGCTACAAAGGCGCAGCGCAGCCTTCTTCGGAATTTAACAAGCCCCATAAGTCTTGCACAAGAAAAGCAAACAAAGGGAAATTCAAAAAAGAAAAGTGAAAGCGAGGTCTCCTATAACCTTTTCCTCGTGATTCCGCACGGCACTCTAAACTGCTACACAATCGTCTCTTACACCCAATTTAGTTTCTAATGACCACGAACCTGTACGCCTGATCAGTTAGCATTATCTCGGATGATCCAAATTGCAGTACAGTATCTTCCACTGCCAGGGCGCTTATCTGGCAGTGGACATGGTCCAGGCGTGGAACCCGAGGGGCGCACGAGCTGTGTTCTGCCGACACAGCTGAGACCTTCGCTACGTTGAACTGTACAGCTCGAGCTCACCTGGCCGTCTATTTTACTACTACTACTCGTACTCCTACCTTAATGTATGGCTCGAGATATGCTCTGATCTCTAAGATGCAACGCTCAACCATTCACAATTCAGTTTCAGTCAGATAAGCCAACATAATTTGCTCAACCATTCACAATTTAGTTTCAATCAGATAAGCCAACATGATTTGCTGATTTGCGAGTGCAGGGGTTATGCTGGCAGTATCAGGCAAAGTTCTTTGCCAACGTAATAAATGATCCAAAATAACGAGATGAATTGATCATCATTACCAATTACCACAGGGTTCTTCTGCTCGACCGCAGCATTGGCAATGGCTCTTTATCTCCGACGCAACAAGTAGGAGTATTTATTCTCGTTACCAACTCACATGGTGATCATGTGTCAAACTGTCTCATCCATGTGGTTCGAAAATGACGACGATCAGAAGAAACAAAAAAAAACGAGAGCAAAAGCTCAGGTGCGATATGAGTACATCGGACACGGACATGTAATGTACAGTAGCACTCAGGAGTAAGTCAATAATAAATACTAAATAAATCGAACGAGATGGATCTATAGTATTTCTCAATAAATAAATAAAAGAGAAAGAGAAGAAAAGGGAAAAGAATAAGATGAACTCCATGATCAACGGTTTCCTATTTCGTATCAGTTGTAAATTATGCGAATTTCCTACTATCCGGAAACGTTACGATTTCAAGAATGAAGGGAGTATTTAGGGTTCATTTTGATTTCTTTCCCGAGGGTTCTTCACAGGACTAGTATACCGTACTGCTGCAGAACTAGAGTATGGGTGTATTCGTTTCTTGGGATCTAAATTTTATAGCTGTTACATCAAAAAGAATCTTATTATTTAAAAGTACTTAAATAAAGTTTAATTATAAAATAAATTACAGATCCCTAGACTAATTTACGAGACAAATCTAATAAGATTAATTAAGTCATGATATCAGCCTGCAATTTCTGAAACCAGCACGCAAGACAGCCCCTGGCCAGCAGGTACGGAAATTACAGTGTCGCACCCGGACTCGGACCATCACGCGGCAGCTAGCAAGCCAGCTGCACAGCTACTACTACTAGTAGTAGGCTGCTTGGCCCGGGCCAGGCTTCAGGCTTGGCAGACGACGCCGACGCGCGCGTGGTTGCACCCGGACTCCAGCGTGTTGACCAATGACCGTGTCAATTACCAAAGCCCCGTTTTATATTTCGTGCTTTTCGTCAACCTGCGGCCACCGGTACCGTCGGTACAGAAAGTGAGTATGAGGTTTGCCACGGGCCGACTCTCTTCAATGTTTATTGTTCGGGTCGTCTTGGTCATCTTTTCATCCAAATCAAATCAGGAAATTTGGAACACTTCTACTCTAAACAGATCTTCCAAATTCACGAACTTTTTTTAATGGTGAACACGCTGCCTGGACCTTTCTACAGCTAAAGTAATTAAATTCCGTATACAAAAGACCCAGAGAGTCTGGGTATCAGAATGTCAAGCCAATTACGCAGTTATATTTTGCAGGGTACTAGTACTGCTTTTCACAGCGAAGACCATAGCGGTAACAGCCGTCGCCTTTGCCGCAACCTGGACCCGCACTGCACGTAGTAGACTTCAGGCTGCACTTTATTTAGCCTTTGGATGGGCACTGAGGGCACAACAGCGAGGCTTGCCAAGCACACCACGCACATTGAAAAAACTGGCCTTATCACCTTTTCTTTCCTCTCAGATATTTCTATGCCGTATTTATCTGCATGATACGTGGATCCTACCAAAACATTGCCTGGTTCCAACAACATTTTCATGCAAGTTGCGTACAGATAGGCAGGTGCGTCGTATACGATCACCGCCGTGCGTGCGGCTTGCGCTACCAATCAGACGGATACGGCGGGAGAGGATCAAGGTCGTTCAAGGGACAAAACCCACCCAATATACGCTCACAATCAATGACCTGTTTCTGAACAGTTTGATTTTGGTGTTCCACCATTTAAAGGTACAAGATTAAAACCGTGGTCACCAAGCCTAACTGCTCGTTTAACACATTTACGCATGAAAGGCCAGCACGTAACCTCCACCGCATGGCGGGCGCGTGGACCGGACCCATCATGGACCAGCCGAGGCCACAGGGCAAGCGAACAAACCGCGCGGCATCACCAGCTTTGGACGGTCCACGGCCGGGACCACCCGGGATCAGATGTGTCACAACTCACAACTAACTCTGGCTCCCTGACAGGTGGGCTCGCCCGTGTTAGAACAGGCAACGAAAAGGCCCTGCCCACCGCCGAGCGGTGTCAGGGTTCGTCCAAACTGTTCGGTTCCGGCGCTGGTCGGGCCCGCGAGTCAGCCGAAGAGCCCGTGCTAAAAATGATTGGGCCTGGACTGGACTATGCGGCCCTTCCGTAAACCACGCTACCCTAGCCGTTGCCGGTATGCGACCCAAAAATAACATAACAAGTTCACTACTAAATTCTGCCGTGACCCTTCACTGCGACCCCATCCCATGTCAATTGTCAAGATCATAAATTTTCCAAACAATTTTCTACGTCGATCACTAGTTCTGCCAACTTTCAACAGTACGATCCATGGATAAGTAATTAATCGGCAATGGAAATTCAGAGGAGGAAGGTAGGATTAATACTGGAATCCAGATGTTAACAAATGTACCATCAAAGACAATATCAGCACGCACCAAACTATCACTTACGTTCTTTGCTGCAACAGAGCCTTACGTTACTGCTAGTCACTTGCTGCTAAGTACTACTACTACTACTTCTAGGAAGCAATCTACGGTGATCAATCAATAATTTAATGGCAGGCCATGATATCATCATCACCAGCACAAGGGAGAAGGATCGAGTTAAAGAATAGTAGTAACTACACCAGGATTGTGATTGGTGAATTTGCCTTGCGGCTTCTTGCGTCCTCGTCGACGGCGCTTGGCCTGTTGTGGGACCACCGGCGGCTCACCGGTCGTCCGGCACCCGGTAGGTCTCGGCGGTGATCTCGGACAGCCACGAGCCAGGGAACAGCATCTGGGGACGCGACAGTTTCACGAAATTACGAACGGGTCCCTGAGGAGGGCTGCAGTGCAAGGAAAGTAAGGAAGGAAGCAGGGGCACTCACATCGAGCTGCTTCTGCACGGGGCGGGGCCGCCGGCGCGGGCGGCGGCGGGCGCGGGCGCCGGTGACGGCGTAGATGTCCTCGTCGATCTCCTCGGTCGTGAGCGTCACCGAGAACCGCGCCCGGTCGCGATGCTCCCCGCGGGCGGCCCTCGGCGGCCTCCGCTCGGCCGGCGGCGATGCGCTGGCCGGAGGCGCCGCCACGGTTCCCCGCCGCCGCCGCCGGCGGGTACGCTGCCTCGTCGGCGACGCCGGCTCGGGCTCGGGGGCCTCTTCCTCCGCCTCCGCCGAGTGGTCCGCGTCGGCGCCCTCGCTCCCCGCTGCTTCGACCTCATCGTGGTCGCGCAGGAGCTTCTCGCCGGCCTCGCGGAGCATCTCCGCGGGGCGCCTGGCGCCGGCGATGGCGTCGCCGCCGCGGCTGACGTGGGCGCAGCGCAGGACGCGGTGGCTCCCCCACGCCTTGAGCGAGGGGAACGAGGAAAAGGCGGCCTGGCGAGCGCTCGACGTGACGGCAACCGCCTCAACCGCCGCGGCGTCGGCGACGGGATCCGGGGGCGGGGGCGGGGGCGGCTCGGCCGAGATCACCATGGCCGTGGGCGACGTGGTGGCGACGCGCGTGGAGGCAGGGGGTGAACCTTGCCGCCTCAGAGGAGGCGGCGGCGGCGATGGGAGAGGCGGAGGAGCGCGAGGGACGTGGTGAGGAGAAGGGAGACAGGAGGTGGGCTTGGGCGACGCAAGTGTGGGGGAAAGGAAAAATAGATGGAATAGTGGGTGCTGGTGACGAATAAATATTGGAGGCGTGTGCGTTGCCGAGGGCTTGACGGGAATTTCCCCTTTCCTTTTTTTTTTCTTTAATTCCGTCTGGAAATTATTAGTGCGCGTGTTCCGTTGATGTGAATGCACGGCGCCTTGCGTTCGGGAACCGCTTCTCGGCTTCTGCATGGATCGAGTGCGGTCTTCTATTTGCATGCAACACCTTTGGGCTACTGATTATGGTGTTCTGTTTTTGGGACAACGAGCACTAGTAGCTAGATACTCCTGGTAGTAATATTTAGTCAGAGTTGAATCATAATTATTTCAATTTCAACAAGTATTATGCCCTCAAAGTAACTCGTTTACCCAGCATGTTGCTCAATCTTGGGCTTCAAGGACTCCCTCTCAACCCCCTCTATAATTGTCACAAGTGACATGTAAGATCCTATTCATGAATGCATTTTTGAAATAGAATTAAAAGGTGGAGTGGAGATGCTTCTCCGTTCCCGAATAAATTAGCATACGTACACATTTGTTAATGACAAGTGTGTTTGATCCTTATACCAGGCAAATGTCAGAAGCATGGAACCAAAAACAACTCGAAACGTGGGTTGCTAACATTTGAGCAATACAACTCTGTAAGTCTATACAAAAAGAGCGTAACATGATTACGAAAAGCGAGAGATGCTCGGAGAGCGATTCCTTGTTGATGGCTGCAAAGTACCGTGGTGCTGTACGCAAAGAAGCCCTCCCGATATGGCAGGGGCAGAACGGGGAGAGAAGAAGTGGCAGTAACTGTGCGTGCTGCTCTGGCCGGCGCGGTGCCGCCGCCGCTTCTCCTGGCTGAGTTGGCCGGCAGCCACACGCAACGCGAGCGGATCCGCGAGCGCGCGCGCGCAACCACCTGCATTATCTTACTCCAAATAACGCCGTCACCGGGTCACGTCCAGACTACCTGTTCAACTAACCAACTGAAATGTGGACCTGAAGAGCCACAAGCGATCAGGTGACCCCACATGCCCGTGACTGTTTTGTGCAGCACCCGTTCCGTTTCTGTCGTCGTGGTACTCGCGGGCGAGGCCACCACCCACGGATACGGAGGGCGGGGACCGAACGACCCGACGGACGAGCAACTGACTGGTGGGCCCCAAGACATGATCCCAGGTGTCAGCGTCGTGTGTGAGTGTGACCGGTGAGACGTCTTCAGGTTGCGCGAGGCTGTGGCTTTGAATGTTCTCGGGGGCTACGGCTGTCACGTGAGCGCTCGCCGCCGGACGAGTTCGCGCCTGCGTGGCGTGGGTGTCGTCAGTCGAGACTGCCATGTGGGGCCCGGCGAAAGCACTGGGCTGGCCACGCCATGCAACGCAGAGCGTGAGGCGCTTTCCTCCTGATGCGACCGTTGATTCCCTGATTTGGGGATCGGTTCGTGGTAATGGTATGGGCAACAAATCTTACGTGCTTCTCCTTCTCCTGGTAAAATAGCATCCACAAAGTGGTATCACGGAGGTCTGTCACGACCACAATGCTTAGCGCAATTTCAGTCCGAATGTGGCGGTGTGCAGCTCAACCGTGGTGTTGCCGTGTTGCTTTCACAAATGTGACAGTGCGGAGGATCCCAGTCCCGACAGGTTTCACAAAGGCAGCCTTTCACAAATAGTAACACGAGTAAGTCAAAAGCTGCCATCGGCAGATGGCCCATGCCATGTTGAGGAATTCAGCATTTCGACTGTACAACCTGTGGGGGAGCCAATGCACCACGCTAGTGACCTTGATCTCAGTATAGGAGTACACGATACTGAGGTCTAGTACGATCTTCTGACTGTTGATACTGCATGATAAAGCTAAGTGCTATAGTACTCAACTGGTGTGAGCAATAAGACAAAACAAACACCATATAATTGATGAAACACATAAACAATAATCTATTTCAGATATTCAGCCTCCTTTGGAAGGGAACAAAATTCTGATTCGTGTGTTTTTCTTATAAAGTTTATGTGTTCTAATAAAGGAGGCTTTAAGAAGTTTGTTTTACCCGACAATGTAATTAATGTGATTCTTCATTTTTACTAACGTGATTCTACTATGCCTTACACCCTACACCAACGACGTACCCAAGATTTGTTTGTTGTGGCCAATCAAATTTGCAAGTTAGCAAAACCATTCATTAGTAAGTAAAATCTAAAGGTTCAACACATAGTAAATGTCAAAAAATAACATATATGCATTCCCTACAGATTTACTTGCTGTTTTAGATACGAGCTCACAAAATAAGGAGAGGTGAAAAATATACGTGCATAGAAAACAAAAAGAGGAGAGACAAAGATATATTGGAAAGAGAAAGACACAATGAATGTGAGAATGATAAGTAATTTCTTTTTAAAAAAACTATATGAGCGTAGGATGGCAACAATATGGGACGAAGCGAGTGCTTTTTATTTTCACGAAAATATTTTTTGTTACTTGAATATTAACAACTTATTTTGTAAAAGGACAATAAAATCAAAGATCTTAGTCTTTGGTTTCTAAATTGCGATGAAATTTTGCTCCTCGTTGCTTGCATATCTAATACAGTATTCAAGATCCTCTAACAATCGTATAAAATGGATACGATTTTTATCGCAATTCAGAAAACAAAGACCAAGATTTCTGATATTATAGTCACTTTTTGAAAGAATAAGTTGTTAATATTTGAGTAATAAAAAAATGGAGGAATGTCACACGGAAACATCACAATACCGGCTCCGTAGGATTGCAAGATTGTACGACTAGAATCAGGCTGCCAGAGCCCACATTTTGTCCACTTGGCTCTTTTGCGTTCCTTAAAGTCCCACGTGGAGCAATTCAACTGGCTGCTGGTTGCGGTTAACCCATTTTGCTTAACGTGATCACCGTCCCCATTCTTTTCACTGCTCCGCTAGACTTGGTTCATAGGCCGACGCGATCCGTGCCGGTTCCGCACGCACATCTCGAATCGTGAAACGGGATGAAGACTTCGGTTCACCGTTCGATCTTGTAAACTGGGTTCACGGCTCGCGCCCATCGCAGCAGCAACCGACTACGGCGCAACGAACTACTGCCCTGCGCCCGCGGGCCTCAAAGTTCATAACCGGCTGCCTTTTCCCTCCAGGCCTCCACCACCACCTCCATCAAATTTCATTCTCTTTTCCCCATTTCGGTTCACCCGCCCAACGACAGAACGCGATCTTCATGGAGGAAGACAAGCCAACGGCTCCTGGCCTATCCAAGGCGGAGGAACAGGGAGACGAGGACCTGCCGCAGGGAGACGCTTCGCCGGGAAAGGAGGATGCCTCGGTGGCGGACGGTGGCGGCCATGGCGATTCGGCGGCGGAGGGCGACGAGGAGGGTGATGAGGTAATCTTTGATTCGGTGAGGGGAGCGATAATTCGGATGCAAGGAATGCTCTGTTCTTTATTTCGTTCTTGGTTCTTGGTTCGCAGGAAGCAATGGCGGACGAGTCGGAGGGGATCGCCGCGGCGGGGAATGCCGGTTACGGGGACGCGTCGGGGAGCGCCAAGAACGAGGACCTTGAGGTGCCCAAGAACCCATTCGCAGCGCGCTTCAGTAAGGATTCGATTCCAACCCCGTTTGGTCTCCTCTGTTCTTGGATTGTCTTCTTGGTCCTCACCAAGAACATCTGGCAGGATACCGAGCGGCGATCGCGAACCCGACGCCGCCGACAACGTACCGGCGCCTGCCGCTCCGGAGCAGGAAGCAGTACCGCCCGACTCGCTTCTTCGCCGCGGGAGCCGTTCCGGCGACGCCGCGATCCGCCGGCTCCTCTGCAGTGTCCGCCATCGGTCAGGGCGCCATGAACGAAGCGCCGGGATTGACGGTTACTTGCTCTGGTACATGTTCCCCAATCTCAACTGCCTTCGTTCCTGGATCTCTTTCCGATTCACCTGATCGAACGAGTCCTGCAGAGTCTTCATCAGCGTCCGGCGATTGCGAGAGCGGCAGGGCCGCGACGAATGCGACTGCGTCATCGTCGGCGTCCGCGTCGTTCCGCCTGCCTTCTCGGAGCAGGAAGCAGCGCCGCCCCGGTCACTTCGTCCCGGAGGAGGCCGAGGCATCAGCCCGCGCCAGGGCTCGCCGGAGCAATGCTGTTCTGAACAGGTTCCTCACTGCTATGGTCCGTGTTCCGCCGGAACGGAGGCCGGAGTGGGTGAGGAACGTGACGGCGGACGACTGCGGCGGCCAGGAGCAGCCAGAAGAAGAAGGTCTGGGAGAGCCGGACGGCAGGGCAAGAATCCTCGCCATCCTTGCCGTTCTCGGCGGTGCTCTGGCTCTCTCGATTGTCTCGTGCGTGCTCTTCTACATCGTTGGGCAGAGAACCGAGGATGGCCGTTAGAAGGTAACCGACTCACTTTCTGAAGGTTGGTTGGTCATTTGGCCTGCTGCCGAATCTCGGTTCTGACGTGAGTCTTCTTTGCTCCAGTGAGGGACCCGAGCATTTCAACGTTCTGTCAGTGCACCGTTCTGGAGGCTGTGAAGACATTGGAGTTCACAATGTTGAAGGTGTACGTGCAAGTTACGATGAAACCTAATTCATCATGTTCGTAGAGAGGGGAATTTTTTTCCTACTGTTTTCAAGTGTTCTAAGTTCTAACTGTGCGGTCGTTGTACATTTTAGATTGTATGTAAAGTGCATAGTGTAGATAAAAGCTACTGTAGTATGTTCTGAATTGATGTTCCCTGCCCAATTTGCAGCAACCAGGTTCATGATACTTTGTTAGTATGTTGTCAGTGTATTTGTTTAGCTAGATGCTTTGTTAGTTTGTTGTCAATATTCTCTATCTGGATCGTCAATGTTTAGTTGTTATCGATACAATGATATCTGCTTTCCCGAAAACTAGAGGACAGCGATAATTTTGTAGAGTACACAGCTTGAATGCTAGCCGGAGAATGGTAATGGTAGCAACTGGATCAAACAGTAGCTGAATTTGAGTACAGTATAACAAAAGGATGCGTTTGAACTGTAGCTGAATTACCACTTTCCTGAGAATGGTAATGTGAACAAGTGGGTCAAAACGGTAGCTTAATCTGAAGTACTCCTGCTTACTAAACGACTGGAATGCAAGGAAGAACACTGTTATAGCAGATATACTACTATACAATTGAGAATCCATTTTTTTCAAAAAAAACAAAAACAATTGCTTTCGTTGAGAATCGAACTCAAGACCTCCCGCTTACTAAGCGGGTGCTCTAACCAACTGAGCTACGAAAGCAGCTTGCTATGTTCAATATACAACTCTTATAGAAATCGTACAAAATACTATTCCATATCAATAGACTTCATGCAGTGTTCCCAAGGGCCAGAGCGCTATCCAAAAAACTAGCAGAGAGATTGCTAAATCTAATCCAAGCACACATACATCCGGTGCTCTGGTGACTAGCTGTGATCAATTTTAGCAGCTCTGCCAGTTTAGGCAAACTATCTTTTATTGCAAAACCCAATGCGGTAAAAAATGTTCTTCCACAAACAGGACAAAGTGAAACAAAGATTTATCTGTTCAGCTGACTCGTTGTGTATTTCTTTACATCTTTTTCTCAAGTACCTGTGCCACTCTAAGATAATATAACATCTGCAAAAGATGACAGCATTTTACTTCTGAAGCTCAATGTGTTCTTCCACTGCGTAGTGGCAAAAAAAACACACTTAGCAAATAGACTGCATCGTGCCTAGTACTTACAACGATTGAAAAATGTAGTTATTGTACCTCACTAACATTGTCTAATCTTCTCATTTGCCAAAACGGGTTCAGAACAATAAAAATATCATGATAGAAGGGGCCCATCTGTGACTTGTCTTGTGGAAGCAAGCAAATCTTTGAACTGTGCCAATGCCTTCTCATTTATGGGCTTAAATGGTATGCGCTTTATCACATGGGCTCCGAAGAAGTAAAGTAGAGCATCTGTTGCAGTTCTTGTATTGATACCTCTTGCTTGAAAGTAGAAGAGCTCATTTGGATCAAGCTCACCACTGATGGCAGCACCATGAGTACATTTAACATCATCAGCAATAATCTGAAGGTTTGGCTTGACATTAACAAGTGCCTTAGGTGACAGTATGAGACACTTCGTTTCTTGCGCAGCATCAGTTTGTTGTGCATACCTGTGAATCAAAAGCATCTAAATCAGGAACACAACTGAGTTATGCTGAGACACTATTCCAATTTTTGGGACATTCTATGAAGTCACGGTAGAACTTTGTTAGAAGCAGTTTTGATATAGAAAGATGCTACTAGCAGCTTTGCACTGTTACATCTTCAAGGCCTCCTAAAAATGTTTCTGGTCTTCTAGCTACTTCTGTTTAAAGATTCTATTTCATGAACACACAATAATTTTCATATACAAATACGATATTCTATCTGAGTAAACATAAAACCATACTAAATAAATCCAAGGATACCCTTATTCAGCTACTATGAAGTCACCTGGAGAGTTTAAATTGTCTTGGGCACCAAACATTAAAGTTTGCAATTCGGTATGGCTGGTGACAATTAACTGAAATTTATTCCAGAAAACAGAAGAGCCTACAACATACCTGTTGACTTTAATATTCCCATCAAATATGCTAGTTCCTGTACCACAAGCAATGCATTTGTGGAGCTGCTGTGATTGACCTCTGGGGTGATCAAGTATCAGTTTGCTATGCAGATCATGTATCTGCTTATCCTGAGATGTTAAATGGATTGTTGATATTTCCGTTTCTGTCTCTGGACCCAACTGCTGGATATGGAGATTGTGCCTATTCAACTTTGCTCCAGTGCTGACCTCAACAAACTCATATTTACTAGATGTATCCTGCAAAAGAAATAGATTCAGACTACCTTCGCAAATAAACTTCTTTGACCTATCACAGTCCAATCGAACTAGAGAAATCACCACTCCCTAAATATGAGGTAAATCAAACAATGAATAGTGGTATCACTAATGCCTTCAGTTCAGAACCAATTGAATAACTCTAACAGTGTCACCATAATAGATCAGAACTTGCTTCTCTTATCGCATCACCATTGTCCTATCCGATTCAAAGAGCATATCACATGGACACTAACAATTGTTACGAATAATGTGCTACAGCATATATGCAAAACAACAGATTCCAAATAGCAATTTAATGAATGCCAAATGCATAGCAAAGGAGCACCTGCTGGACTACAGTCCACTTGGTATGCCCTGCAGCAAACGATTGCTGCTGCATATAGGAATGAACCACCCTTGCGCCCTCATCGACAACAATCTCCATAACCGGGTTAGCCCAGTAGCAACCACCTTGTTCTTCCCCCGCAGCAAAGTGTTCCTCCACGATGGCCACCTCCGCCTCCTTCTCGGCCACCACCAGAACCCTTGGATTGGACATCAGCATACTCCCTTCAGCGCTATTGGTATAAGTGAACATGATGTGCACCGGGTCGTCTGCAGCCTTGATCCCCTCCGGCACGTGAACGACCACGACATCCCTCACTCCAACGGCATTGAAGTCGTAGAAGATGTCCTTGTGAGCGAATTCCGCAGAGGCAGCGAGCGCGGAGGCCGCGCGGTCTCGGGCACGGCCGGGGGAAGATCGGCAAGGGCGCTGACATGGGCGCCTGAGGCGGACACGAGGAGTCCATCGGAGAAGTGGACGTGGGAGGCGAAGGGGGACGCCGGCGTCGCGAGGTCGGCCGGCCGGGAGGGAGAGAGATGGGGAGGGAGCGGAGGTAGGAGATGTCAGTGAAGCGGAAGGCATCGCCGGAGCGGCGGGTGGGCCAGGGCGTGGAGAGGAGGGAGAGCGCGGAGGCGGAGCGGAGCGGGTCGAGGAGCGGGGAGGAGGAGGTCACCGAGTCCTCGAGCTGCTCGGCGATTCGGAGCACGAGGTCGTCGGAGACGGCCGGCGCGGCGCGAGCGGCGAGAGAGGCGGCGACCTGGCCTGCGGGGCGTCGGAACCGCAAGAGATTCGGCGGCACGCGGAGCGGGGTGGAGCAGGAGGCGGCGCACAGCGGCGACGGCGACGGCATGGCGTCCGCGAAGCTTCTGCCCAGTGGCTGGCTGCGGTGCGGAGGAGGCCTTTTCCGTGCTCGTGGCCGCTGGGGATCGGGAAATCCGTCAGCCTGACAGGTAGGGCGAGAAAGAATAACTTGGTGGTGCGGCTCGGCCCACTTAAGGTTAGGTTACACGGGCCAAAATAACTGGATTGAATGGCCCGGCCTACTCATGGTTTAGCTTACTGGGCTCAATAGGCTGTCAGCCTGTCACAGATGAGGCTAGCCCGGTAATGTTTCTCGTTGGCCCGCCTACCCTTATCCCGTTCCGTTCCCCGCTCTTGCTGGCCCTCGCCCAGCCCCCAGGCAAGCAATGGCGCTCCGCCTCTCTCCTCCGCTCCTCCCCACTCGCTTCACGCCGTCGCGGGCGGCACCACGCCGGCGGAACCGGGTCCACCTCTTCTCCCCGAGTACGGTGGGGCGTGCTCCTTGCTTTAGGAGGCCCTACACGTCCGTCCTAATCGTTCCCACCGGCGTCGGCGCGGCCATCGGGGGCTTCGCCGGCGACGCCCTCCCGGTGGCGCGAGCCCTTGCAGCCGTATCTGACTGCGTAATATCGCACCCCAACGTAATTTCTCGGTTGCACATTACTCTTCGGTACTACAGTTGTTATTTGTCCATTTGAATTTGGTAGTTCAGAGATGGAAAATTTCCTCGTTCGCAGGTGCTGAACGCTGCAATGATGTACTGGCCGATGCCCAATACGCTTTACGTAGAGGGATACGCGCTTGACAGGTTTGCAGAAGGATCTTGGGCTCTCCAACCCGTTCATCAAAACAAGGTAAGTGATGCCTTGTGCATAAATGTTACTGAAAGACATTCTTTCATTGGTACTGCAATGACGCATTGTACCTGATTCACCTAGGTAGGCTTAGTGTTGGATTCTGGAATCGAGGAAGACCTTCAGCTGCGGCACTTGCAGGTTGCAGATGCAGCAAGAGCTTCACTTGGCCTGCCCGTAGTCGAGTATATCGTCACAGATGCTCCTCTTGAGGTGAAAATTCTGTTATGGTGACAGCATTTTTTAGTTGTAAACACAATTCACTCCCTGGTTGATCTTGATGTTTACTTATGAGTTATGACATGCACATGTGCGTGTACAGATCAAGACATGGTTTGATCCAAAGTGCGGGAAATCAACAGGGAGCATTGGGAATTCTGATTCTCTGTTAAGAGCAGTTGATGCACTAGTGAACCATTCAGATGTGACTGCGGTGGCAGTTGTTGCACGCTTTCCAGATGATGATCCAGACGATTCAGATTGTTATCGGGAAGGGAAGGTAATTATCTTTAAAAGTGGTTCCTTTTCTTTTGAATTGGAATATGATTTTTGTATTCTACCATCTGACATTACATTTAGCATCTGGTTAAAAATTAAGAATAATCAAAAGATGTGGTTTGCAAGTTGGAACACTCCTAGAAGCCTAATAACTGCACCAGATTCTAGTCTAGATGTTACTAGTTAATAGTACCATTCTTTCTCTAGAATTTTGAAGTCATTGCCCCTTGATGGCACAAGCTGTATATATTGATAGGTCTCAGATCTAATGGATGGATTAAAATGTTCAAAATGTTCTGTTAACAATTTCTGGCAGGCATATCTTTCTTTTGGGGTCCTATTTGGTAGCAACGTATGTTGTTGTTGACTGTTATATTGTTGCAGGGAGTTGATCTATTGGCTGGAGTTGAAGCAATTATCAGTCATCTAATTGTGAAAGAGTTCAAAATTCCTGCTGCCCATGCTCCTGCAGTGTTACCCCCAGTACTCAGCCCATTAGTATGCCCGCAGTCTGCAGCCGAAGAGGTATCTATGTCCTTTTATACTCATATGGTGTGCTTAATAATAACACAAGAATGATAATTCATACATCAGACTACTGGCACAAGCTCAGTTTCATCTAGTTATCAGAATTTCTTCAGTTAGCATCTTATTTGCCCCGTTTGGTCATAATATAGAAGTGTACCTTCCGTTATCAAACTCGAATTTGAACTCTTTTACCCTGAATTTATTACTTTTTGTATCTATTCATCCCCAATATATATCTTTCAAACAGATTGGACATACCTTTCTACCGTGTGTGCTTGCTGGGTTATCCAATGCTCCTCAGTATGTAGAAAGGAGGCAAGGAATATTGTACAATGGTTGCATAATAGCTAGTGATGTTGACAGTGTGATTCTTCCAAAAGACTCTTGTGGAGGAGATGGTACTCTGGCGTTTGCTCGAATGCCAGGAAAGAACAAGGTACAGTTCCCATACTAATCAAAGATTACTGAGGATGTATCTATCTAGTTGATCTGCATTTTTTCAGTAAGCTAACGCTGAGAAGTTTACCAATACATGTTATGCCAGCCTTATGATTGGATCTACAGTTCTACGCACAAAAGGAAGGTGTAACCATAATTAACTAGACCATCTAAACATGCCATTTGTCTTTTGCAGCCCTTAATCATTACTGTACAGGAAAATGAGACAGTCCTTGATGATAGTCCTGACAAGTTTGGCATAGAATCAGTAAGCAATATATGCCCATAATTATCCTCCAAGTTCTCTTCAACTCTTTTTTGGTACATTGGAAGACCACATATCAAATGAATATGGCAACTTTGAACTTTTTGTTTCAGCTGAATGTCCAGAACTATTGGGAAGCCATTGGAGTTATTGCTGCTCACAAGGCAGGTGTCAATCCAAATGCTCTTAGAAGACAAGGGATTGATCATCTTAAGAGCCATCCACAATTATATCTGGCACACTCTTCTGGTCCTAGGCCATCTGATCTTCCTTTGGTGCATGAAAATGTGCATGCACAACAATTAGTTAGTCAAACCTAGCACTTACTACAAGGAACACTGCTTATAGTATAACTCACATTAGATACGTTCTCTGTTCTTAAATTGCTGTCATTTGGACAATAATTTTAGCTCAATTTTGAACAAGATTTATTGTCCTAATGACATCAATTTGAGAACGAAGTAGGTCACGAGTTAGTAGTACAGAATTGTGAAGGTGCAGGTCATTGGTGAATATATTCCACGAAGACCACAGTTAAGTTGGTTGCATGCATGAATCTTTCTTCATGGTCTTGCATGTCTCCAGTGTTCTAACAGTTTCCAAATCATTTACATTCAAGGAGAGTGGAAAAGCAATCCACTGCTCGTAATATTTTACAATAATTGTTTCATTCAGTGGAGTAGAAACAATATACTAACAAAACTTGTTCACCTCTACAGACTCCTTACGCCCAAACAGGAGTCCTCTCAAATCTTTTATGGTCAATCGTAAGCTTGATTTACCACGAGTCCCCTCAGCTCATGGCTGAAATGCTGTCCGACTGTCGTATGCATCATGCTTGAACAATGTGATAAATTGATCAGACTGGCAGCAAGACCGCATCTTTTGAATATTTTTCTTTGCCACTCGACCGTACAAGCCCTGGCCCCTCCCTTTTCTCGCTTGACAGCCGTTGGCTACGAAGTGCCAAAAAACACCGTAGATTCAGGAAACCGGACCCCTTGACTACAGAGGAAAAAAAAAGGAAACATAACCATGACCTATGAGGTGATATGTCAGCCAAGATATGATCAATGACCGCTGATGAGAAACAGTTCGGCAGCTAATGACCGTACCAGGACGTCCAAACATTTTTTGATTTCTTCTAATCATGCGTGATGCTTCCAGCTTCGCTAGTCACTGCTTCAGATGCCCCCTACTCCTTGACACGGCCACCCTCTCTACTACTCAGCTTGTCTTTACCAGAATACTACTAGCTAGTAGGTGCATCAATGGACCAAATACGTACTAACTCTGATTGACTGATAAGTGACCTGAACTGGTGCCCAACTCTGAATGACTGATAAATGACCTGTAATTTTTGCACCATCCAATGCGACGTGCTCGCTTTCTACAAAAGCTTTTGGCAATAATGTAAAGCAAACCAGTTTGCATGCATAGCGGCGCACGATAATTCATTCCCTGTCCATCCTGGTCCAGCGTTGCACAAAAGCGAAGGAACATAGGGGAATTATTGAGTGTCGCCACAAGGAAGCAACTATGATTTGTTGCACGACACGTCACGTTCAGAAAGATGAAAACGTTAGGCTGCACAGTTGGCGCATCGGAATGTACGGTCCTTGCCATATGGTTCCACGGATTTTACTTGCGAGAATCCTCAATGAGGTGTCACCTACTCACCTCTTTACATGCAGGAATTAGCAGGATTTCAGTGTGCCTTTTCGCAGTTCAGGTTGAGTGTCCCGCTTGCAGAGCTCCCTTTTTCTTCAGTGGTACACAGGGGAATCGAGTAAAGCTGACACCGGAACTCCCCTTCTACTTTGATTTGGAGGCTCTGATCGTATGTTCATGAGATTGATCGGACATTGGCCTCCCATCCTCCCGTGTTTTCGCCGGTTCCATTCATTGAGATAGACAGATAGTGACCACATAGCCCCTCCCTTCCCATCATATTCTGTTCCCAACAAGTGGCTAACTCGGTTTCCCTGTCCATGTCTTGCTCTCATGCCATACAGCGTGAACAGTGACGCAAGCTATTTAGCCCACGCTGCAATCCTCTTTTTTTTAATCTCCCAAAAGAAGTCTGGCGTCCAAGTCAATTAACTGGAGATTTTGTATGGTGCTAAACCTGTCACATCGCCGTTGCGTAGTTTGAGCAGTTAGATGCCGGAATGCCAAAAGATTGCAGGCTTGGATGCAGCAGCAATTCTTCTCCCGGATGTTCCTGAACTGAGACAGTTACTACACGGTACAGCAAACCGGCCCCGGGACAAGTCGATGGATCGATGTGGTCACCGAAATGCCGAGTTGGTTGCCAAAATCTCACGTCGAATAGATCGATCGATAAAAAGGCAAAGAAACATGTCACTCACTGGGTGGGTGACCGACCAAGGGACAGAGCGCGAGTGAGATCGAATCAACCTCAAGAATTCAGGTGCGAAATTTGTACACCACGGGGACCAAGCGCCAAGCCTCGGCAATCGCTTCCAGCTCTATTTATCCCTTTCCCTCCCAAGTCCCAACTCCCAACTGCTTCACCGGCCTCTCACTACTCACACAACACTCTCCCAGACACTTACTGACAGTTCAGACTGAACCAATGGAAGAAGCTGCAGAGCTGATCAGTCCTAGGATCTCCTTCTCCCACGACCTGGCCGCAGCCACAACACCTCCCACGCCCAGCCGGCGCTCAGACACGTCGCTCCTGTCTCGCCTCTCCGAGCCGGAATTCGACTTCCCCAATGCGGCGGCCGCCGCCGACGTCGCCCCGGCCGATCGCCTCTTCGCCGGCGGCGTGCTGCTGCCAATGCCGCCGTTACCGCCTGCTCCGAAGCCCAGCCCGTGCAAGCAACTGCCAAGCAGAAGCGGATGTCACGTGGAGCCGCCGCCCGTGTGCCAACAACAACAGAAGCGGCCGGCGAGTTCATGGGTGGCGTTCCCGTTCTCGCGCAGCAACAGCGTGAACTCTGCCACGACGAGGAGCGCGCCACGGCCGTCTGGGAGTGGAAGGTTTGGCTGCCCGTCGTTCCCGCTCATGCGCAGCCGGTCAGCTGGCGCGGCAGCCGTCGCGCGGGACGGCGGCTTCAGCAGCGTAATCGCCTCGGACGGCGGCGGCACCGGACGTCGGCCACAGCACAAGAAATTTGTGGCGGCAGCTGCTGCTAGCAACAGTGGCGGTTCAAGAGTTTACTACTACGGAGGTAGTAAGAAAGGTGGTAGCCACGGTGTCAGGGTTAGCCCGGTCATTAACGTGCCGTTCATCGGCACGAGTGTGGTGAACGTGCTAAGTTACTTGCTTTGTGATTGTAGCAGCAGTAAGACCGTGAAAAATAGGGGATTTTAGAGTTAGTAGCTGCTAGCTGGGTGAAGGAAGTTTGGAACGGGCAATATTTCTGAACTCCTGCCCACACGGCATCCGAACAACCCATGTGAATTTATCGGCGGGAAAACATATGAAGCTTGACTTACTGATCTATCTGGTTTAAATGTTCGTTCCATTTTTGACGGAGGAATGAACGCGAATTCGAAATGATAGAGCAGTGGTCTTTCTTTAAAGAAAGGTTGCTTTTGTTTGACTGACATGTACTAGTAGTGTTGTTGATTATTGGGGAGGCATGGAGTGTGCTTCAAGCATGCCCCTGTTTCTGTGTGAGTAAAGATTGATGTTGTGTACCGTCTACCGTGCACACGCACCCCCGAAAGGGTTAGGATCACCAAAATTATGCAAAACTCTGGATTATTTGGTAGCATAACCTTGTCAGGCATACAAAGATCGCAGCACTCTTTTCCGGGAACATGGTGCACAAATAGACTCCGGTGATCTAAAGCCGCTGCGATGTATGTGGCCTGGAATCGGGACCCTAAAGGCTGCGCTACTGATAGCTTAGGATAGTGCGGCCCATCAATATGGGTAAGAAAATGGTATACTATTATCATTCATAAATTTTAATACTAATTTTTAAATATTTATTATTATTATGCATGAATATCAACATAATATTTAGATTTAACATTTACTATTATCTGCGGATCCTGCTCCGACGAACATTTCTGAGCAATGTTGGCTTACAAAATCGACAAGTACATAGTTTATACAATAACAAAGTGCTCGAGTATAGCATATAACAAAGAGTTAAACACTGTCATTGCTCCCTTCATTGTGAAAATTTTTGTTGTCATTAGGACTAATGATAACAATTTCAGATCAGAATATGTGCCATACGTAAAACATATACCATACCTATGAGCAACACCCATCAGAATATGTAGTAGGAGTACCATGTCATGGGTATATGACACATCATGCTCCTTTTTATCGGCCCTATTAAATCATACATGCAAACAATGGTTTCCCTTCAGGTCATGTTCGCTGACTAACATTACGTAACCACCTCCTGATCCAAACCCAGTTTCACCACAATTGCTGCTGCAAAACCCATTCCAAAGCCCACACCGAAAAAGAGAAACAGGACAATATCGACACTATCAGATGAGCTTTTCATATGGGTGACATTTGGGGTATCTGGAGCGTCACATTGTTTGGGGAGTAAATTTCTTATTTGCCATTAAAAATTATACTCTTCTCTTATTTGCCATCGAAAATTTGCACTTTTCTTATTTGCCGTCGCATCTAATTTCATTTCTCTTATATGCCACTCCAGTCACTTTACCTCATAGAAAATGCTGGTAATGTCACATCATTATTCAAGTTACAATACCAAAATAGGTTTGTCTTAATGTGTACTTTATTCTAAAAATATTTTCGAAAATTTTCAGATTAAAATTTGAGGCAATTTTGAGTTTAAACAAAATATAACCAATAATTTTCATCCGAAAAATTTGAATTTTTCTTTGCATATAGTATAGATCGAGACGAATCTATTTTGCTATTGTAGCACAAAAAATGCAGCAATGAAATCACAGTAATCTAAGAACCAAAGTGGTTGAAGTGGTAGATAGGAGAAGTGAAATTAAATCCAATGGCAAATAAGAGAAGTGTAAAATTTTGATGGCAAATAAGAGAAGAGTATAATTTTGGATGGCAAATAAGAAATTTGTTCTTGTTTGGGAAGAGGCGGTCCGCAAAGTCCCTCATTTCCACCAAATGAGCCACTCCGGAATGTTGCGAATTGGCGTGATTGTGGTATCTTTCCCTCCAATTGGTTGTCACTAAGGTTCAAGATGCTAAGGAAAGTGAGATTCGTAAGCTCTTGAGGAATCTCCCCGATAGCAGGTTTGAGGACAGGTCTAGTGACTCCAGGTGCTCTCATGGTTGGTTCAAGAGCGGTGGAATGAGCCCCGGAACGGCTCAATCTCGTTGGCTCTAGCCCACCTATTTTGAATTCAGGACCAATCAAAGTGGTTGTTCGGTTGGACAAGGTCCGGAAAAGAACAGCCCCGGAACAACCATTCTACTCCTTATACGGCTCAAAAATCATTCTCACCTCTCACGTCCCGGATTGTATCCAGTCGACGAAAATCGGGCCCGGGTTGGAAAGACAAATAGGTCCATTTAGAAAACAACGCTCCCGAACGAGGCCTCGGCGCTCTTCTCTTGGCTGAATGGCTTGGAGCTAGTGTCGGCCATCCGGGCCGTGTTTTTGGGCCACCCGGTAGCCTGAGAAAAACACGGTCCAAGCACGGCACGACCCGAATTAATTTCAAGCCGGGCCGAGGTGTCGTGTCGTGCTTGGGCCGAGGGGGTGGTCCGACGGGCGGCACGGGCGAAAATGGCCCATTTAGGCACGGCCCGAAAAGAACTTATTTAAAATATATATGGTTTCTATACAAACATCAACCCATCGGTGGCTTGGTAGTAAGTCTCTCTTCTAAAAACTAGAAGACCCAAGTTCGAATCCCATCGAAACTCCACATTTCACCACCATTTTTGCTTCATTTAAGCGCTAAAGGACCGGCGTGCCTAACGGGCTGGCCCGGCACGGCTCGCGTAATTCGTGCCGTGCCGGTCCGAAAAGAAACGGGCCGTGCCTTGGCGTGTCCGGGCCGGGCCGTGCCGGCGGCCTATTTGGCCGGGTATACTTGGAGCCTAGAACAATTGAAAGTGCATCTAGGCCCTCAATTATGGTTTTGAGTGATTGACGTCAATACAATTAAAAAGGACTAATATTTTAAATGAGCTTGTGCGCGAGTGCATATTCTAATGCTCGAACGCTCGAAGGATTCCGCTTCCTCACGATGTTTTGGGCGACGTGGTCCTTCACGCGCGCGACGCGTTGAGTTTTGGTTGTGTGGCGTCCGGTCGATCGGCCACGTCCGCAGGTGCTCGTGTATGGGCTTTCGAAAGGTCGCATGATCGTAGTAGCTGCTACCGGGCCTCGAAGCTTATTCGTGGTCATATTCTAATATTCTAATGCTGAACGCTGAAGGATTCCGCTTCCTCACGATGTTTTGGGCGACGTGGTCCTTCACGCGCGCGACGCGTTGAGTTTTGGTTGTGTGGCGTCCGGTCGATCGGCCACGTCCGCAGGTGCTCGTGTATGGGCTTTCGAAAGGTCGCATGATCGTAGTAGCTGCTACTGGGCCTCGAAGCTTATTCGTGGTCATCGCCTACACGGTCTACAATTGGTTGGGCTAATTCCGCAGCCGGTTATGGATTCGATGGTGGAACCGTGACAGGTCCTCACATACCTCCATCTCTCGGCTGAGTGCAAAGTTGATGGCTGAGCTTGGTCTCGAATTCGGCAATTCTCTTGACATCCAACAGCTAAGCAACCGATGTAGCCTCGTGAGATACCCCGGACGCCTGCACACGTTGTAGAATTTTTAGCTCCTATATTCGAACGACAGTAACCATCAAACAAAGCACCCAATAATTCACTAAAAAACAACTCAATACACATATGTGAAAAAAAAACATTTTTTATCTTAATCGGCGCGGTGTAGCGCGCATGCTTTTCTAGTATCTAAAATTCAAATTGAGAGCAAAGAAACACAAAAAGGAAGTGGCCATATTCGTTCATACGTGCAAGATTTGAAAATTGGTCTACTCATGCTCAAGATCAAGTTGTGAAGCCTTTTGTTTATGTTTTGAGTATAGGAAACACCGTACTATCAAGAGGGACATACAAGTGTGAGGTGTGAAAAATGAAAGTGCTCAAATCTTCATCCAAATTCAAAATAACCTATGGAGTCGGACAATATCCGACTCACTCGGACATTGGACTCGGACTCCGAGAGAGTTGGCAAAAGAAAATTACCTATGGAGTCGGACATTGTCCGACTCGGTCGGACAAAGTACTCGGACTCCGGAACCTTCGCCACTCTTTTGAAACCCTAGGAGTCGGACTCCGTCGGACAATATCCGACTCCCTAAAATACTCGGACATATCCGACTCTTGTCGAATTTAGGAGTCGGACTCCGGAGCCAAAACATCAACTCGAAACCCTAGGAGTCGGACTTTGTCCGACTCACTCGGACAAAGTCCGAGTCGGATCTAGCCCAACGGCTCTTTTGGGTGCCCCGGCTATAAAAGAGAACCTCGTCCACTTTTGGCCGGTTGGCACCTTCCCCACTCTCAAAAACACTCCCAAACTCACTCAAGCACTCCTCTTCTTCAAGTTTTATTCCCCACTCCAATCCTTGGTGGATTTGTGAGAAGATTGAGGAAAAATTCGTTGAGCTTCATCATCATCTCAAGAGCACTTGATTCTTTCTCATCGCCGGTACTTGTTGTGTTTGTTACTCTTGGGGATTCATCCCCTAGACGGTTAGGCGTTACCCGGCGAGCTCCCAAGCTTGTGGTTGAGACTCGGGTCGTTTGTATTGCCCCTCCCTTCGTGGAGATTTGTTTTAGTGGATTTTAAGCCGGCCTTTGTGGTGGCTTGAAGAGGTTTAGGGTTGAGAGCAACCCGGTCCTTGGTGGACTCCTCAACGGAGACGTAGGCTTCTTGGTGGAGCCGAACTTCGGTGAAAAATCGCGTGTCTCCTTGTCTCCCTTTAGTTTCTTGCAATTTGTGTGCTATAGCTCTAGGTTGCTCTTGCTTAAATTTCTAGATTAACTTGTGTAGGTGGCTTGCTTGCTTGTGCCCTTGTTGCTCTAGCTTTCTTGTGTCGCTAGCTGTTTGCTTGTTGTTTATTACCCGTGGATTTGTCCAACTAGGCTGCCGATCTACTTTCCGCACGAGGCGGTCGGACTTTGTCCTACTCTAGTCGGATATTTGTCCGAGTCGGACTTTGTCCTACTATAGTCGGACATTGAGTCGGACAAATCTTTTCTGCGTGTCTAATTTGTTAAATTAAGTGATTTTCGGGATTATCGCCTATTCACCCCCTCTAGGCGACTTTCAATTGGTATCGGAGCGGGTATCTTCATTGAAGCCTCACCGCTTGAAGATTAAAGATGGCAAATGACAAAGACGTAACGGCAAGTGGTAGTGGTAGTGGTGAAATTCCACCAAGACCAACCGGTGAAGTAGGGAATGAGAACTCACCGGATGAGACAAGAAATGGGAGTGGAAAAGGAATTGCTAAGGATGGAGATGTGTTTAGTGCTTTGCCGATAAACTACAACAAGATGCCATACACTTATAGTGATGGAAGGGATGAGCACATTGGACCCGGCTCCGGAAGACTACCCTATTTCGATGGTCAATACTTTGATCATTGGAAAACAAAGATGCTCCTACACTTGGATTCCATGCATCAAAATGTGAGGAATGTCACTCAAAATGGTTTCTTGTGGGAATGTAGAAGCAAACCAACCGCACAAGACTTGTTCAATGTAAGGTGCAATGTGACGGCGGCAAGTGCTCTTGTGTCCGCACTTAGTCCCGCCGAGTATGACAAGATAGCCGGATTGGAGGATGCTCATCAAATTTGGTTGAAGCTTGAGTTAGTTCATGAAGGCATTGATAGTGTAAAGGAGTCTAAGCTAAAAGGGCTTAGAGAAGAGTTCAACTACTTTGTCATGAGGTCGGAAGAAGGACCAAAGGAAGCACATGAAAGAATGATGAGGATAGTGAACAAGAGAAGGGCACTTGGAGAAAAAGTGCCGGATTTGGATGTCAATAGAAGGTTGCTACAAGCCTTGCAATCATGGGATGCCAACATAGTGACCAACATAAGAGACAAAGATGGCTTTAGATATTTCACCACCGATGAAGTAATTGGGAAAGTGCTATCTCAAAAACAGCAAATTGATCAAGGCAATAGGATCAATGCTTTGATTAGAGACAAGGAACGAGCTAGTGGGAGCAAAAATGATTTGGCCCTCAATGCCGAACAAGAAAAGAGAAAGAAGGTGGTTGAGGAGAGCGATGATGAAAGTGATGATGACATGGCTCTCTTTGTGAAGAGATTCAACAAACTCATGTCAAAAAGAAGCTTCAAGAAGAATGATCAAGACAAGAGTAAATTGAGAAAAGCCAAAAACAAGTGCTACATTTGTGGAGACAAAGGCCATTTCATAGCGGAGTGTCCGGAGAACTACAAAAACAAGCAAAACAAGAAAGGGGACAAGAAATACAAGAAGTAGAGAAAGTATCGTCGGGGTGAAGCACACATTGGACAAGAGTGGAACTCCGATGGATCATCTTCCTCCTCCGAGTCGAAATCCGATGAAGAAAAGGGAGGCATTGCATCACTTGCTATTGGGCTAACACCGACCAACTCCTCCTTGTTTGGAAGCTTGACCGATGATGAAAATGACGCCGGGCACAAATGCATGATGGCTAAGGGCTCCAAGGTAAATGCTAATGGAAGTTCTCAAATTCCTAACATGTTTGATTTGTTGGACATTATTGAGCAGGAAAAGGAGAACAATGAGAGGCAAGAGGAGCTTCTTGAGAAACAAGAAGAAATGCTTGTTCAAGAGAAGCAAAGGGTGCTTGAACTTGAGAAGCTCCTAAAAGTTGAGAGGAAGAAAAATGAGGACTTGGTAAAGTCTCTCAAAGTGGTTGAAAATGAAAGTGAGACACTTAAAGTCACAAATGTGTCACTTCAAGAGAAGTGTGATAACTTGCAAAAGGATCATAACTCTCTTAAAGTGTAATTTGAAGAAATTAAGTGTAACACTATTTCCTCTCAATCTTCGTCTTGCCCCCATCTAGCATTGAGTGCTCTAGGTGCCTCAAGGTTGATGTTGAAGCTTGTACAAGAAACATCAAGACCATTGGTGATTTGAAGAAGCAAGTGCAAGAGCTTCAAGACCAAGCACAAAAGAAGATGAAGGCCATTGATGATGCCAAGGCCGAGTATGCAAGGGGCGCATACACCAATGTGAGACGGCCACATGTGAAGGATGGCATTGGGTACAAGCAAGGTGACAAGCACAATGCAAGAATCAACAAGAACGGCACCGAGTTCATCAAGTTCACCAAAGAGAGCACACATCAAAAGAAGCAAGTCAAGAACGAGAAGCAAATCAAGAACACTAACAAATCTTCTCTTACTTGTGATTTGCGTACTAACGTGCCTAACCCCTCTTGTGCTCTCTTTAATGATTTTGATGCGACCTATGTGCTAATGAGAAACAAGCATGGTCGTGTCTATGCAAAATATGTTGGGCCACGCAAAAAGACCCATAAATCTTGTGTGTGGGTGCCCAAGGCACTTGTTACTAATGTGAGAGGACCCAAGCAAATTTGGGTACCTAAAAACAAAGCATAAATTATTTTGTAGGAATACTCCTCCGGTGGCTCATCATGGGTGGTGGATAGTGGATGCACCAATCATATGATCGAAGACAAGAAAATGTTCGAGTCATTCGAGCCAAGCAAAGAAAGAAATGAATATATCACCTTTGAAGACAACGGAAAAGGCTATGTGTTGGGATATGGTAACATTCCTTTAACCTTTCCGCATTCACTTTCGAAGGTTATGCTTGTGGATAACGTTGACTTCAATTTGTTGTCTATCTCACAACTTTGTGGAATGGGCTACAATTGCTTGTTCAACGACAAGGGTGTGATTGTCTCAAGGAGAAGTGATGGCTCGATTGCTTTTGAGGGTGTGCTCAAAGGGAAGCTTTATGTTGTGGATTTTACCGCGGATAAAGCAAAACTTGACACATGCTTAGTTGCAAAGTCCGACATGGGATGGTTGTGGCATAGACGACTAGCTCATGTCGGTATGAGAAATCTTCACAAACTCCAAAAGGGCGGTCACATCCTTGGACTAACGGATGTTTGCTTTGAGAAAAATAAAATTTGCAAGTGCATGTCAAGTCGGAAAACAAGTTGGAGCACCGCACCCATTCAAGAACATAGTAACAACGACAAGACCGTTGGAGATGCTACACATGGACCTCTTCGGTCCCATTGCCTACATTAGCATTGGCGGTAACAAATATGGACTTGTTATTGTTGATGATTATTCTCGCTTCACGTGGGTATTCTTTTTGTGTGATAAAGGTGAAGTGAAGGATGTACTCAAGACATTCTTGAAAAGAGCACAAATAAATTTGAAGTGAAGATCAAGGCCATAAGAAGTGACAATGGTACCGAGTTCAAGAACACTCAAGTTGAAGAGTACCTTGATGAGGAGGCATCAAGCATGAGTTTTCGGCACCCTACACACCTCAACAAAATGGGGTGGCCGAAAGAAAGAACCGCACTCTCATAGAGATGGCAAGAACCATGCTTGATGAATACAAGACCTCCGACCGTTTTTGGGCCTAAACAATCAACACCGCATGTCATGCCTCAAACCGGTTGTATCTCCATCGACTATTGAGGAAAACGCCATACGAGCTACTAACCGGTAAAAAGCCTAACATCTCGTACTTTCGAGTTTTTGGGAGCAAATGCTTCATGCTCAACAAGAAACCCAAGACTTCAAAGTTCTCCCCTGAGGTTGATGAAGGTTTCTTGCTTGGGTATGGTTCAAACTGTCACGCCTATCGTGCCTTTAACAAAACCACCGGTTGTGTTGAAGTTTCACGGGACGTGACGTTTGATGAATCTAACGGCTCTCAAGGGGAGCAAGTTATTATTAATAATGCAGATGTTGAGGCTCCTAGGCAAGCAATCAAGAGAATGGCACTTGGTGATGTGAGACCGCAAGAACCACAAAGTGATCAAGATCAACCTCCTCCCTCAAGTCAAGACCAACCAAGCACAAATCATGATCAAGTTGATCAAGATCAAGAAGTTGGTAATAAAGATCATGCTCAAGCACAAGATGATGAACCCACATCGCATGATCAAGAGGTTGAACAAGACGGCGGCCAAACAAGCTCACATCCACCACACCCAAGAGTGCACCAAAGTGTGCAACGTGATCACCCCGTGGAACAAATTCTTGGTGACATAGAAAAATGGGTAATCACCCGTTCTCGTGTTTGCAATTTTTGTGAACATTACTCTTTTGTCTCTTCTTTGGAGCCATTTAGAGTAGAAGAAGCACTCGAGGACTCGGATTGGGTGATGGCCATGCAAGAGGAATTGAACAACTTCACAAGAAATGAAGTTTGGACATTAGAAGAAAGACCAAGAGGCAAGAATGTTGTGGGCACCAAGTGGGTGTTCCGCAATAAGCAAAATGAAGACGGTGTTGTAACAAGGAACAAAGCAAGATTGGTGGCAAAATGATATTCACAAGTAGAAGGATTGGACTTTGATGAAACCTATGCCCCCGTGGCAAGGCTTGAATCAATAAGAATACTACTTGCCTTTGCCACTCACCACAACTTCAAGTTGTATCAAATGGACGTGAAGAGTGCATTCCTAAATGGGCCAATCAAGGAAGAAGTGTACGTGGAGCAACCACCGGGCTTTGAAGACCCCAAGTATCCTAACCACGTGTACAAACTCCATAAGGCGCTCTATGGGCTTAAGCAAGCACCAAGAGCATGGTATGAATGCCTTAGGGATTTTCTCGTTGAAAAAGGGTTTTGAAATGGGCAAGGCTGATGCAACCCTCTTCACGGAGCGTTTTGGCAATGATATATTTGTGTGCCAAATTTATGTCGATGACATAATATTTGGTTCTACTAATCAAATGTTTTGTGATGATTTTAACAAGATAATGACCAAGAGATTCGAGATGTCTATGATGGGAGAGTTGACATTCTTTCTAGGATTTCAAGTAAAGCAACTCAAGGAGGGCATCTTCCTATGTCAAGCCAAGTACACTCAAGACATATTGAAAAAGTTTGACATGGACAAGACAAAGCCCGCCAAGACACCCATGGCTACAAACGGCCATCTCGACCTCACTAAGAAAGACAAGCCGGTTGATCAAAAGGTATATCGTTCTATGATCGGCTCCTTGCTTTATCTTTGTGCATCTAGGCCCGATATCATGCTTAGTGTGTGTATGTGTGCACGTTTTCAAGCCGCTCCTATGGAGTGCCACATGGTGGCCGTTAAAAGAATCTTGAGATATTTAGTGCACACACCCAACCTAGGACTTTGGTACTCCATGGGTTCGAAGTTCAACCTTATAGGCTATTCCGATGCGGATTATGCCGGGGACAAGGTAGATAGGAAGAGTACCTCCGGGACTTGCCAATTCTTGGGTAGGTCCCTAGTGTCATGGTCATCCAAGAAACAAAACTCCGTTGCCCTTTCCACAGCCGAAGCGGAGTATGTGGCAGCCGGTAGTTGTTGTGCACAACTATTATGGATGCGACAAACTCTAAGGGACTATGGTTACAAGTTGAACCGTATTCCACTCCTATGTGACAACGAGAGTGCCATAAAGCTAGCATATAACCCCGTTGAGCATTCGCGCACAAAGCATATAGACATTCGTCATCGTTTCTTGAGAGATCACTCTATCAAAGGGGACATTGAAGTGAGCCATGTGAGAACCGATGAACAATTAGCCGATATTTTCACCAAGCCACTAGATGAAAGCCGATTTTGTCATTTAAGGAGTGAGCTAAATATCCTTGACTCTAGTAATGTGGCTTGAAGGCTTGCATATCTGCTTGTGAATTAGAGTAATTACTTTGAAAAATAAAAATTCTTGAAAAATCTTGTATGTATTGTTTTTCAAATTTATTTGGTTCTTGATCTTTGGATCATGCGGATTTGGATGTAATCATTGTTGGGGTGATTGATTGTAGCTGACTACATCCAATGAAGTTTTAGTACATGTCCATGAGTTTAATTGAGATCAAGAGAGAAAAGGGTTGAAGAAACTTTCTGCGCTTGGAGCAAGTCTGCATTTACACGGAGAGTCGGACTTTGTCCGACCCGATCGGACTTTATCCGACTACCGTGAAGAGTCGGACAATGTCCGACTCACGGGATTTCTACCTTTAAGCCGAATCCAACTTACCCTTCACCCTAACTCCCTCATTCAAACACAAACTTTCTCTCTCATCACCCAACCGGCGGCTCAAGCTCTCCTCCGGCGATCTCTCTTCTCTACCGGCGTTTTGAGGAGATTTGTGGGGAAAGGCTTCTCCTACTCGGACTCTATCCGATCCCTTCATCGATTCAAGGTTTTACCTCTATTCCTTCTTCTTCACCTAGGGTTTAAGGTCAACTTCCATGGATTAGAAGTTCTAGTGTTTCCCCTGCCTAGATGTTGCATAGAAGTTGTTCCTAGGATGCTATAGATGCTTGTAGATGCAATATGGCTAGGAATGTGCGGTAGATCTATGCGGAATAGCAATTTTGGTGAAAATCCTGTTGCGGTCGGACAATGTCCGAGTGAGTCGGACAATATCCGACTCCCTCGACTAGTCGGATATTATCCGACCCAGTCGGATAATGTCCGACTCCAACAGAATTTTCACTAAGTTTGAAATTGTGCATTGATCCGCCTCAACTCAACTATCTATGCTATTCATCTCATACCACTCCTTGTTTCTCTTTTGTCGGCATGGGTCGATCATCTACCAACCCCAACCCGGAAAAGAGGGCAAAGTTTTCCGGAAAGAAAAGGAGTAGGGCCATCGGTCTTCCTATAGTTGAGCCAAGGGAGGAGGAGGAACCCACCGAGATTCGCAGGAAGATGAGGAATGTGGTAGTCCATCCCGTACTTGACGAGGTCATGATCAACTATGTAAAGGGGGTTGAGTTAGCAGCTACGAGAGGCTAGAGAGGCCAACCGGTATGACATGGAGCGTGAGTCTCTTGACAACAGGTTTTGGTCCCACTTTCACACAGATTGGTACATGTGTGCGTACATGAGCAAGGTCAAGCCCACAGTACCCATGCGAGTACATTGATTGGGATTACATGGCAAGCAAGCACACAGCATTATTTGATGAGATCATTGCCATGTGTGAGTTTCATGGAGTCAAAGCAATCATGGGGTTCAAGTATGATTGGAACAAGGAGATTGTACTTTGACAAGACTGCGAGGAGAATGTGGTGGATGACGAGATGGCGAGAAGCTCTCATGCACCTTCTCAAGGTTTGCCAACATTCTTGGGTTGAGGGACACTATGACTAGGGATCTTAGTCTTCATGATTCGGATTCGCTCAATCCCGAGCTCATGAGGTATATGTATGTGGATGAGGATACATGCAACCCTCCCTATGCTCGCAGGTCTTAAGCCTCTCTATGTGGTCTTGCACAGGATGCTTCGCCTCACTCTCTCTCCTAGGGGTGGCAATGCAGATCACGTTGCATCTTATGCCAAGGATCTCTTTCATATCTTGCCCACTCGGAGAAAATTCTATGTATGGGACTTTATCTTCGAGTGAGATGTGGCATAGTTCCGTAGATGCTAGACGTGCTTGTGTGTATGCACCATTTGTGATGTGCATGATTGAGAGGATCTCCAAGAAGACTTTCAACAAGGACTGCAAGCATCTTCCTCTTCAACCTAGGATGCCACACAACGCTCCTAGGACTCCATCGTATGATGCTCCTCCAGCTGCTCCAGCTCCTACTCGTACTACGGCTCCTAACACTAGCACTTGCTCCTCGTCCGGATAGGGCCCGTGGTCGTGGTCCTAGCACGAAGAGCAAGAGTGCTCTGTTCAAGATGCTTAAGGGTATTTTCAGCATGTGCCGGAGGATGGATGCAAGGATGAAAAGTCTTAGCAGCATCGGATGTGATAAAGGAGGCGAGAAAATTGTTCTTGATCATCTTCGGATCACCACTCCTCGAGTTCCTTCTCCGGAGCCAGCACCTGCTCCTCCTCCGAGTTGAATATCCTTGGGACTCATTCACACCGGATGAGTCTCTCTACTTTGGTTACTTTCCATCTCCACCTTTCTCTTCGGGTCCCGATATCACCACTGCTCCCTACCGGCCCTAGCACCGGTACCTCCACTCACACCAGATTTCACTATGAGGAGGATGAAACCGTGGACGCACTCGAGCATGAGGCGGGTGCAGCTTCCGAGGCCGAAGAAGAAGATGAGACCGAGGATGAGGATCCCAAAGGGAAGGGGCCAGCTGCTATCGGAGAAGAAGACGACGATGACGAGGATTGGGGCGATGATGAGTAGGCCCCCTCTCTTCCTTTTTGGTATTTTGATGCCAAAGGGGAGAAGTAAAATTCAGCTTTTAGTTCCGAGTAGAGTAAGTGAGAATTGCTCTTGTATCTTGTTTTATTTATGGACATGTTGCTAGGTTTTGTGGCTTGTGATGAACTATGTGGTGTGTGCTTTTTATTTGTAATAACTCGTTTTAAATATTTATGTGGTGAACTATGTTCCATGGATGATGAATGGTGTAATGTTATTTGTGTCATTTTTAGTTGCATTTGTGTGATTCACATGTCATATGCATTGTTGTTGTTCTTTTTAATTATATGCCTTGTGGATAAAATGCATGGAAATAGGGGAGCTCTCTTGTTTTTCTCTCAAATATGTGCTTTTGGTTTTGAAATGACCAAAATTGAATTCAACTCATGCACACATTTAAGGGGAGCTCTCTTCTATTTGCTCTCTTGTTCCAGCTCCTTTTACACTTAATTGTGAATTTTAGTTGTATTGTCATCAATCACCAAAAAGGGAGAGATTGAAAGTGCATCTAGGCCCCCAATTATGGTTTTGAGTGATTGACGTCAATACAATTAAAAAGGACTAATATTTTAAATGAGCTTGTGCGCAGTGCATATCTAAAATTCAAATTAAGAGCAAAGAAACACAAAAAGGAAGTGGCCATATTCGTTCATACGTGCAAGATTTGAAAATTGGTCTACTCATGCTCAAGATCAAGTTGTGAAGCCTTTTGTTTATGTTTTGAGTATAGGAAACACCGTACTATCAAGAGGGACATACAAGTGTGAGGTGTGAAAAATGAAAGTGCTTAAATCTTCATCCAAATTCAAAATAACCTATGGAGTCGGACAATATCCGACTCACTCGGACATTGGACTCGGACTCCGGAGAGTTGGCAAAAGAAAATTACCTATGGAGTCGGACAAAGTACTCGGACTCCGGAACCTTCGCCACTCTTTTGAAACCCTAGGAGTCGGACAATATCCGACTCCCTAAAATACTCGGACATATCCGACTCTTGTCGGATTTAGGAGTCGTCCGACTCCGTCGGACAATATCCGACTCCCTAAAATACTCGGACATATCCGACTCTTGTCGGATTTAGGAGTCGGACTCCGAGCCAAAACATCAACTCGAAACCCTAGGAGTCGGACTTTGTCCGACTCACTCGGACAAAGTCCGAGTCGGATCTAGCCCAACGGCTCTTTTGGATGCCCCGGCTATAAAAGAGGACCTCGTCCACTTTTGGCCGGTTGGCACCTTCCCCACTCTCAAAAACACTCCCAAACTCACTCAAGCACTCCTCTTCTTCAAGTTTTATTCCCCACTCCAATCCTTGGTGGATTTGTGAGAAGATTGAGGAAAAATTCGTTGAGCTTCATCATCATCTCAAGAGCACTTGATTCTTTCTCATCGCCGGTACTTGTTGTGTTTGTTACTCTTGGGGATTCATCCCCTAGACGGTTAGACGTTACCCGGCGAGCTCCCAAGCTTGTGGTTGAGACTCGGATCGTTTGTATTGTCCCTCCCTTCGTGGAGATTTGTTTTAGTGGATTTTAAGCCGGCCTTTGTGGTGGCTTGAAGAGGTTTAGGGTTGAGAGCAACCCGGTCCTTGGTGGACTCCTCAACGGAGACGTAGGCTTCTTGGTGGAGCTGAACTTCGGTGAAAAATAGCGTGTCTCCTTGTCTCCCTTTAGTTTCTTGCAATTTGTGTGCTATAGCTCTAGGTTGCTCTTGCTTAAATTCCTAGATTAACTTGTGTATGTGGCTTGCTTGCTTGTGCCCTTGTTGCTCTAGCTTTCTTGTGTCGCTAGTCTGCTTGCTTGTTGTTTATTACCCGTGGATTTGTTCAACTAGGTCGTCGATCTACTTTCCGTACGAGGCGATCGGACTTTGTCCTACTCTAGTCGGATATTTGTCCGAGTCGGACTTTGTCCTACTATAGTCGGACATTGAGTCGGACAAATCTTTCCTGCGTGTCTAATTTGTTAAATTAAGTGATTTTCGGGATTATCGCCTATTCACCCCCCCGTAGGCGACTTTCAACAATACCGAGGTTGCCCTTTCGAGCGTCCGGAACATTTTTCAGCCCATTAACAACATTCTCGCGAGGCCACAACCATACGTCCGTCCCCGGATCACGGTCATGTGCTTGAAAGCACAACTGCGATGGTCGCTCGATCGCCGCGCCGTGCGCCGGTCGGCGTTGGTTCACGACCATTGCCGTTGAGTGTTGAATCCGAAGCCGCGCCTTGAAGATGTCTCACTGTGATATCTGAAAACGGTAGTCCAAATTGTTGTCGTCATTGAATTCTTTTGTTATGACATTCATCTTATTTAAAAATTTTATTTAAATATAAAAGGTTGTGTGCTATATTTCAAGTCTTTTTAGTGACGGAACACATTCCAACAAAATATATGATGTTTGTTAGATTTTTTGAATAATACGAATGGTCAAACACGACAAAGAATCAATAACGATAACAATTTAGGAATGGAGTAGTAAGCACGGCTCAACAAATAACCCTGAAAAGCAGAGCAGACGAAGGAAGAAACAAAATAGATTATCCAAAGATTGCGGTTGGGAAGTCTTGATCAAGAGACCTCTCTCCCTCCCCCTTCTCTCTCTCATCAGAACTTCCAAGTCAAGACATGACGATATTATGATGGACCAAACCCGAAACGGTGAGAGGAAAAGGCCCATCGGTGAGGTTGGGTCTGTCACCTTGAAGCCCGCATCACGGTCTGGGCCTGTTGTACTTTGGAGCGCCTCGGGCAGTTTCCAGCCCATTCAAACGATTCCCGCAACCATATACGCGGTCCCGCGCTATCGGGCATCCCACATCGATCGCGGTCCCGCGCTATCCGGCCGTACAGCGATGACGCTCCGTCGCGGCGCGGCGCCACACGCCAGCCGCCGTCGGTTCAACCGTCGTCGTCGAGTGTCTAATCCGAAATCTTCGCCTTGAAGACGGCAACTATGTTCATTGAAAGGCTGATTCATCTAGCTCGCTAGAAACCACTACTACAGAGCGTACGTTCACGCGTGATATGTCGACGTCGAATTGGTAGCAGTTTCCTCTCCAGAACATTGACGGCTCGACTAATAGCCGCCTCCATGGCAACAATAAAGACGGGAACGGAATGCAGTGACATGTCCATGGACCTTGAAAAGCAGAGCAGACGAAGCCAGAAACAAAATACTATACTAGCAGGTTGTGGAAGTGAAGGCGCGACAACGCGAGGCTGCCAAGAGGAGAGCGACGGCTAACGGGGTGATGCTCATCCAATCCTACTCGCTCTCACGCCCTGAAGGGGAGTGGTCGATTAGACTCCACCGCGACTTGCCCCACAGAAAGCACGAGTCCACGTAATGGCTGCTTAACTGAGTTTTCATGGAGGCGTGCTGCGGTGCAGTGCCGTGCTCTTGTTTGCAAGAATATAATGATTAATCCCAGCTCGTATATATATGTTAAGAATAATACTGATGAATGAGGTTTAATTCCTCTGCGTAATTCTCTCAACGTATGTCCAACTCGTTACAAAAAGTAGGTTAGGATTGACCACATGCCAGAAAACTCCTAATGAGCTTATCTTCTTATATGCAGCTGGCGACTAGTTAGAGAACATGAAATTAGGCCACGTTAGGTGGGGTTTCGACTCATCCTAAATTGACTTTGTCTCTAGCTTATCTAATGAAGTTTTTTTTTTCTCAAACGCACAGGAAAGTAGGGTTGTGTCATTTGTATATTAAGGAGAAGAAATAGAACGGATACAATGTCATGTTCTGGCCTACATTAATTATAAGTTCAGTCTCAATGGGAGTTTCATTAGCATTAACATAAGCAAACGAGATGACGTGACATAACAATTAATATGATACCGAGCAAATGGGTTTCATAGAGATGAAACTCATTTGACACTGTTTCATAAGTACGAAACTGCATTAAAACTCTCATTGAAAACATAAAGTTTCATCCCAACACGTTTTGACCAATCTCAGTACAACAAATAGATGTTACTCTAATGCTACGACTTTCTTATGAAATCGTGAGATGAAACTGTGCATTGAGATAGATTGTTTCATACATCAAACTAGATCTTCAAATCCGACGTGCCACTCTTGAAAACTGTGAGATAAAACTTTACATTGAGACTAGCCTTAAGTTACATTCACGCCGGTTATGACTAACACAACTAAAAAAAACGAGGCTACACTAAATGAGTTGTTTTAGCCTCTTAGGCCAGTCTCAGTGCATAACACTTACCAAGAGTGTCATATCAGATTTAGAGATATGATTTGGTGAATGAAATAGTCACTATCAATGCACGGTTTCATCTCACGATTTCATACACAAACTGTAGCATTAAATTAACATGTATTTGTTGCAATGAGATTGGTTAAAATATGTTATGATGAAACTTTTTGTTCTCAATGAGAGTTTCATACCTATGAAACAATGCCAAATGAGTTTCATCTCCATGAAACTCATTTCATCTCTTTCATATTAATTACCTTGTCATGTCATCACTTTAGATGATGTGTCATCTCATTTAATGCTTATGAAACTCCTATTGACAATGGCCTTGGGCCAGTCTCAGTACATGTTTTTATTTCACGCTTTCTAAGAGTGCCACATAAGTAATAGAGTTTTGGTTTGATAGATGAAATGGTTTCTCTTAATGCACCATTTCATTTTCGCGGTTTCATAGGCACACCATAACAATAATTTCTTGTATTGGGATTGGTCGAAATAAGTTGAGATGAAACTTTTGTGCTCTCAATGCAAGTTTCAATTGAGTTTCATACATATGAAACACTGCCATATGGGTTTCAATCACTACAAGGGATCTGGCCTTTTGTGATGATGAAATTCGTCACTATTCATCCTTTTTCGTCATTGTTGAAACCTTGTGACAAAATTCATGTCGTCACAATGTCATCACTAATACTGGCGTCACAATAAACTTAGTGACGAAATTTGTTTCAGCACAAATAGTTGTTGTCTCTGTGATGAGTAAATAATCACCGATACACATTACTTCAGTGAGGTGTTCTCCTCACAGCTTTGTGTTAAAATAGTGACGTTGCCTTCATCACTTTCTTTTTTTGTTATAATGACTAAGTTATTTGTCACAAATAGGTAAAAGGTTGTGACAGTATACATGCCACAATTATCCCTTCTAACTATGATGACTTCTATTGTTACAAAAGCATTTTTGTTTGTGACAAAATCATGATCTCACTACAAGTGTCCATGTCTTCTTGTGATGAAAATTGATCTCACTCAGAACCATTTTTGTGTGACGATACTTTTACAATATTGACGAGTTCTACACATAACTAATATAATTTATTGTGGGGGAAAAGTCTTGTCGATTGTGATAACATTTTCACTAGTAATACATGCATTAGTGATAGTCCTTTTCTTGAGTAACTAGGATCCACATTAGTGACAACTTACTAGTGAAACCATGGTTGTCATTTTTGCTTTGTCCAAGTTATGTGTGACATAATTTTGTGGAACAAAACATTCAATTATGGTGACAATCCATTGAAAATATATATTTTAATATATGGGAATAAAATTACTAAAAATCGAATTACAAATGAATATTTTATTGAATATCTTGCCTTAACACAATTGTAAAAGGAAAAAGCAGCAACATACTCACAAAAGGAGCAGATCACCTAGTTTAACTCTGGTTCTAAATCCTTAGCTAACAATTCCTTTTCAAATGAAAGAAAATAGCTACACCTAAACCTAAAGGAACCCCAAAAGCATAATTCAACTACTTTTCTCTAGAAAAAAATATAACTATGGCTGATAACTAAGACTCTCAATGAAGATAATAGTTGCTGCCTCTAGGTGCTGCTTGTCGACCTCCTTGTTGCCAGCATTGCTTTCAATTCTGTGTGTCCTAAAAATTCAATTGCAAAGTAATCGCACAAATCAATAAAGCTGCTTCAGGTTATGCTATTGGTCAAGCAAGTAATGCAAGTGTGGTCAGCTTACATTGAGGTTGGTAGATGTGCTGCTTGGAGAAGAAGCACCAGAAGTAGTAGATAAGCGTCTCAGGTATGAGTTCATCATCTCCTCAAGTTTCTGATTCATCAAGCGCTCCATATCTGCAGTCTGTGTTTCTACAGTCTTCCTTTGGGAAGCAAGCTCTTCACGTTGAAAATCAAGCTCACCTCGTAACTGCATATTTGCTTCAGTCAGCCTTTGTACTTCTCCTTGCAATGCAGCAGCATGTTCTTGGGCGTTCTCAGCACGTTGACGGGCAACCTCAGCTTGCGCATGCAGCCTGTGCCTCTCCTGGGCACCCTGGTTCAAAGCAGGTACACCAACACCACGAGAGTGGTTTGCCTTTCTGCCCAAGACTAAAGCAAAGTGCTCAGCAAGAGGCACTGCTGCTGAAGCAATTTTCTCCTGCTCTGTTTCTGCTACTGAATGAAGATTGGCCTGCAGTTTGGTATAGTGAGAAAAATAGGCCAAGCAAGAAGATTGGTGATCCAAATTACAGTGAGATAATATAACTGTACCAGTATTTCTTCTCCATTAGGAAGAGACCATGTTCCATCAGGCTTTTGGTACATTGCCTTCCAGACATCCATAGCACTTGGCCAGTCCCCGGTCTCAGGATCTCTCTACAATTATGTGATATACGGAAAAAAATCATATTGTAATCCTAAAAGGTATTACTAAAAATTTTGCTCATAGTAGGTACATGCAAATAATGTGTATGCTAACCAGATCGTATGCTATTTGCACGATAGACTTTGTTCCAACAAGAGACTTCATCTCCTGTTGTGCTCTGTTTTGAGAATTTTGTCTGCTCCTTTGCTGAAAACAAATTATGAAATGTAAGTGCCTATGCATCATTAATACCGGACACGAATCTAACTTGTACCTGAAACTTTTCATTACTCCATAGGTTGTCAATCAACCACTGCCAATCCTCAGGTGCCACATCAGATGGACGTTGCCTTCTTGTGCTATACGTCTTGTAGAGCCTGTGGCGTCGTACATTGTACTCGGCGCTCAACTTGTCGCATGACGAAATCGTAGTCTCCAGCAGAAATCTCAGGAAACTTCTCCTATATCATGGAATTAACACATTAGATCGATGGAGGAAACAAAAAGATCTATGAGTAACAATATGACTGAATAGATCACTAACCCTCAAAAAGTTCCATATTGCTGTTAGGGTACCAGGGAATGCATCTTCCATTTGCCTCCACTTCATTACCTTCAACGGGGCCTCTTGCCTAATGCAAACAGTGACTTCACTCTTGAAAACACTAGCATGCTTGCCACACACTTTGCCGAATTGTGGTGCAAAGTGAATCTGTAACGGTGTCCCCCTCGCCCTGAGCTTTGTAAGTTTTTCATTTATAGTTACACCACGTCCTTTCCTTTGTTGCAATCGGGCTAGTACAATAAAAAAACAATACCGAAATTAATATGAAAAAAGGAATATTCACACTTCAACAAAAACTGCAAGGAAATATGTGATGAAAATAATCTATTAAAATCGTTGCACCTCTAGGTTGTGCATCGGTGTTTTCTTGAACTCCATTCGTAGCCAGGCTGCTTCTAGGATCTTGTTCATTGTCTGGGTGCATCACATGTTCAGCTGATCTACCGCTTCTAGGATCTTGTTCATTGCCTTGGTGCACCACATGTTCAGCTGATCTACGTGTTTGAGGCGCCATCTGAACCTACAAAAAAAAAAGATTAGAGAAGGAGAAGATCAACGCAATACATTCTGTCGAACAGATTAAAAATAAGAAACTAAACATATAAAATGATAATCATAGGACATGGTTCAAAGAACGTGAAATAAACTATACGATTAGATTGAATATAAAATATAGATCAGAGGAGAGCAATATAGCCTAATCATGCTGACAACTAAAGCATGTGTGGCGGGATGGTAATTTGCGGCGGTGACGGCGCCCTTGCGGTAGTGGCCGGCACCGGCGATCAAGGATCTGGCGTACATCATCTGAGCTTGGTTGTGTCGAACTACATAGATGAATTTGCACGGTAGGTAGGTGGTTGTACCTTTTAGCTGCTCGTGTGCGACGGGATGGATTAGCTATAGGTGCAATTGGAATGGCGGCTAGGTTACAGGAGACTTGGTGGACGGAGGAGTTTATATACCAATTATACAACCTTAATTTGGCGGGAGTAAAAAAATTTGGCACTAACGAGGAGGGAAAATTTGTTCCGGTGCCACCGTAAGATCCTCTGTTTGTTATTATTCCGATAAGCTCGAAAATGTTGTTTTTGGAAATTTGTTCCCAGCCAGTTCACGGCTGCATGTCAAGTAGCTAGCACGTCGTGACTATGTATTACAAACAAGCTCACGTACATACCTTGTGTCCTCCAATAATTAACTCATGAATGAATTAAACTATAAACTATCATACACGCAAGTTTTAGTTCGAAAAGACTTGTGCCTTATACAATACAACTGTACAATATTTAAGTTAGTGGTACTTCTTTTGTTTCAATTCTTATCATCTTGGACAATATTATATAACTCAAGATCAATTTTGAAATGCCTAAGGTCAATAAATACTAATCAATCTTGGCCATAACAATCACTGTTCACTGCATGTTTTTCAGATTCCATACTTCAATTAACGTGTTTTCTTGACATCTACAATGACAGAGGTTACAATAAAATAGATCAATTTTCATATGTAATATATCTTAGGTCATGCATTTACAATGACAATGCTATCGTAAAGTTCTTTCTTCAGAACATGTTCTGATGATAGAAAGAGTTATTAAGCTCCCACATGTTATTTAAGTCGGGTAACATTTGCTCGTGCATTATTTCTAGTATGATTCTTGAGAAGCGAGAGACTTAGAGTGCACCACATAAACACCAACATGGGGAAAAAAAAGTGAAAGATGTAGCTACAAACATCTCTATGACGGCAGTTTTGGCCTTTCGGGCAAAATAAGATAGAAGGGGAAGATGTAGCTACAAACATCTCTATGACGGCAGTTTTGGGGAAGATATGGCTTGTTATTTTTTATCAATAAGATTTGTCAAGTAGTATCCCAATATTAATTTTGATTTAGGTTCTTATTATGTTCGGTTGTCTGTCCTATTTTTTTCGAAATTATAGATGATCCATGGTGATCATCAGTGTACATGTCGTATTCAATCATCCGTGACTATTCATATCTGTGATGAACGAGGTGACCATCAATATAAAAACCACATGTACGATAAGACAGAGTTACTTTGGATATATCCCTCTAAATGACAAAATCTTAACAATCATACGACTACTCCTTTAGGTGGAGTCCGGCTCTGGTTTCTCTAATTTCTGTTGCCGGGTGTCGCATGTTCATTAGCCCTGCACCTAATATATGTGCAGGGCGCCCAGCACCGGAGCCGGACTCCTTTAGGTGCTTCTATCTAATTATATTAATATAAGCCTCTTTCGTCCTGTCACCACCGATCACACCCTAGATCATCCGTAGGCTGTAGGACGAGTTTTCTTTCCACGCGGCGGCGGCGGTACCTAGCAACTTACAATCAATCTTCCCGGAAATTGACAAGGCCAGGGCCCACGGGGACTTGCCGGAGGAAACAGGCTCCTACGTTAAGCGCAGGTGGGTTTTTCCACTTTTTTGTGATTGCACAGCAAGTACTTGTCTCTCCTGGTAATAGTAGATAGATTGTATTAGTCAGTATGTGTAAAATCAATTCAATCTCTGCATGGCAATGCTCGGGATGTTTCTTAATAATCAATAATCTTCACTTGGTTAGGTAATGCCAATTTGCATAAAGAATGACATCTTCTGACAGATTACATGTACATATGTAGAGCTAGATCAATATGAACAGTTTTTACATGTATGACTCACTTTACTTACTAGGTAATCATCTAAATAATCTTTCTATTACTGCTAGGATTCAAATTAAAATCGGTAAGCTATGGACAAAGGCTGGATGGATCTGAATCGACGTCTTCCTCAGTATGAAATTGGAGTTGACCAGTTCCTTGAATTTGCATTTAAAGATTATGGTGAAGAAAAAGCTGCTTCGCTGCCCATGTCGTCAATGCAAAAACAATCATTACATTGACCGGAATGAGATGCGTAATCATCTTATGATGAACGGGATGAAGAAAGATTACAGAATTTGGGATCGTCATGGGGAGTCCATACCTGAATTAGAAGATGACCATGACATTGAGATGGAAGGACAACATAACAGTGGTTTGCATGAAATGGCTACTGATTTCTGGAATGCCGCAACTGCAAATTTTCAAAATACAGATGGTTCAGCTCCTGATATTGAACCGGAGACGATTATCCTCAATACAACAGCTAATGAAGAAGCTAACAAATTCCACAAAATCATGGAAGATGCAGAGCAGGAGCTGTACCCTGGATGCAATGCCTTTTCAACACTATCTTTTATAGTCCAGATGCTAAATTTCAAGTGTTTATATGATGTCGGTGGAAATGCAATGAGTGCTCTATTTGGTATGTTATACAAAGCATTTCCAAGCAAGAATAAAGTTCCAAAGTCATATGATGATGCCAAGAAAATAATGTCAGACTTGGGCTTCGATTATATCAAGATTGATGCTTGCCCCAATGATTGCATTCTTTATAGAGGTGATTATGTTCTATCTGAATCATGCCATGTGTGTGGACAGTCAAGATGGAAAGAGAATGCACAAACCAATGGTCGTAAATCAAGGAGTAGAAGAGCTAAAAAATTCCACAGAAGGTCCTACGATACTTCCCACTTATTCCAAGGCTAAAACGAATCTACATGTGTTCAAAAATTGCATCACATATGCAATGGCACAAAAAGGAAAGGGTAGAGGATGGACGAATGAGGCACCCGGCTGATTCCACGGAATGGAAGGATTTTGACAAGAACTTTAAACCATTTGCATCGGATGCAAGGAATGTTCGAATTGGTCTTGCAAGTGATGGATTTAACCCCTATGGAAATATGAGCTCCAAATATAGCATATGGCCGGTTGTACTGGTTTTATATAATTTACCACCTTGGATGTGCATGAAGGACTCGTACATAATAATGTCTATGATTATTCCTGGTCCTAAAGCTCCTGGGAATGACATTGATGTGTATTTACAACCTTTAATTGATGAGCTTATACAATTATGGGAAGGCGTGGATGCATATGATGCTTCCACTAAGTCTATGTTTAAGCTAAAGGCAGCACTGCTTTGGACCATAAATGATTTCCCTGCTTATGGTAACCTATCGGGCATGAGCACACGAGGCCAACATGCATGTCCTTCTTGTCATACTGACACTTGGTCACATAGGTTAATCAATGGGCACAAATACTGCTACATGGGACATCGACGCTTTTTGCCAGCAGGACATGCATGGAGAAACAATACGGCTTCCTTTGATGGACAAAGGGAAAAGCGATCTGCTCCAAAACCATTAACTGGGGATGACATTATTGCACAATATGAAAATTTCAGTCAGGTAATTTCACAAATAATGCTACGTTTCATAATTATAGCCTTGGAATGTCAAGATAATGCTTTGATATGTCGGTTCTTATGATTTAGTAGTATATGTAATACTAACATTGTGGATTTTTCATTAGGATTAATAATTGCATATAAACACAAATTTTTTTTGCAGGCCAAATTTGGTAAACATACCAAGAAGAGAAAACACTCAACCACACTATACGGTATTTGGAAGAAGAAGAGTATATTTTTTCAGCTACCGTATTGGGCCAAGTTGACAATAAGACATAATTTAGATGTCATGCATATCGAAAAGAATGTCTGTGATAGTATCATTGGTACCTTGTTAAACCTGGAAGGCAAGACAAAGGATAACATCAAGTCTCGTTTTGACTTGGAGCTTATGAACATACGACTCGAGCTTCATGCACCTTCAGCAGGTGATGGCAAGTATATTTTTCATCCGGGGCAAGACAAAGGATAACATCAAGTCTCGTTTTGACTTGGAGCTTATGAACATACGACCTGAGCTTCATGCACCTTCAGCAGGTGATGGCAAGTATATTTTTCATCCGGCAAGGTACACAATGACATTACCCGAGAAAAAAGAATTGTGTCAATTCCTAACTGGAATAAAGGTCCCCGATGGGTACTCCGCCAAAGTATCACATTATGTGGATCCAGATCAAGGTAAAGTGTCGGGTATGAAATGCCATGACTTGTCATGTTTTTTGCATAGATACCTTCCATTGTCCATTCGTGGAAGGCTACAACCAGATATCTCGTGAGGCCATAATCGAGCTTTGTAACTTCTTTAGAGAAATTTGCTCAAAGGTTTTAGATATGGAAACTCTTATAAGTCTTGATTCCTCCATCACTCTAACTCTTTGTAAGCTAGAAAAAATTTTCCCTCCTTCATTCTTTGATGTAATGATGCATTTACCCGTCCATTTGGCTAAGGAAGCTATGGCTGGTGGACCTGTGCAATATCGTTGGATGTATCCAATTGAACGTTATCTACGTAGACTAAAGTCTTTTGTGAAAAATAAAGCACGCCCTGAAGGATCTATTGCTGAGGCGTACATTATGCAAGAGTGTGTGCATTTCTGCTCTATGTACCTGAATGGAGTTGAATCAAAGATCAGTCGCCCAAGTCGAAATGATGATGCACCCACCGATGATACAAGAACTCAACTGCAAATATTTTCAGCAACTGGAAGGCCACTCATTGGTAATGAGTACTGCAATATGGCAATGAATGAGTTAGAGAAAGCTCGAACATATGTCCTAAAGAATTGTGATGAGGTTTCTGAATATGCAAGGTAAGTAATATTATCATAAGTCATTATATAACAAAGTTGCATTATTGAGTATAATATGAATGTACTTTCTGTACAGCATGCACAAGGACTATTTGAGTACCATAAGCAGTAACAATATTGAAAGGCGACATGACAACGAATTCTTCAAATGGTTCAAGCGATGTGTGCGTATCTTTTTATCAGATTCCTTCAATATTATAAGCGTGTCTCTGCAGAAGTTAATAACATATATGTGGCTGGTTGTGGTTAAGACCAAGCCACGTGATCTATATGATGTGCCTCCAAATGAAGAAGAAAGTGATATTGCAATAGTAGATAAATCTAGTAATGAAGCATGCCAAGAAAATGAGTACATTACTGTTGCTTCAACTGAACCTTTATCAGATGATAATGACGATGTAGTTCTAAAGAGGCGAGATGTCATAGGTGAAACTGTTGCTGCAAATCCGAAGAGACGAAGCAATTCTGTGCACCAAGAAGATGAGGAGGAGGAGGAGGAGGACTCTGAAAGTGATGGTCTTGAGTATATTGATTCAGATGATAACAGCGATGATGAAAGTGAAGACGAGATAGATGAAAGTTAATTAGGAACTACTAACTGAAATTGAGAATTAGTTAAATTATGGCACTTTATGTTTCTTTTGTTCAAAGACAATATCCCTTCATCCATTGTGAATGGTGTGAATCCTCCTGCGTCATAATGTTATCATGGCATATTTGTAATTGAATTGTTTTTGCGAAATTGAAACTGATATGCAATATCCATCTAATTTGATTGAGATGCTGAAGACTCCAGCTGAATTAGGCCCATAATAAGAATGGACAGACAACTATAGCTCTAGCTAAAATAAAACAAGAAACATGGATCCGGGATGTCATTGGCCTTGCGCCACTTATTCCTCCATCCCCCTGCTCCCCTGCAGTTCCAGCAACACTCTATCCATCCCTGCTCCCTTCCTTTGTGCCTTAAATGACTCCCGTAACATTTTCCTTTTCATTCTCGGAAAGCTCAATCGACACCCACTGTTCTGCCCCTGTTTCCCTTTCCTCCATTCACTTCCATGATACCAATCGAGCAGCAAAACAAACAGAAAAAAGAAGCAGCTAAAGAATCACAACCTTATCCAGTGGAGGCTTCGGCGGTAGGTGGGAGTGGTCCAGGCAAAAGAACGTGTTCCCCGGCAGCAACGGCGGCAGAGGCGGCAGGCAGGCCGACGGGCACGCAGGATCTACAGCCGCGCATCCTCGCGGTGGCAGTACCTGTTCCTGGCGAGCCTTGCGGGCGTGCTCCCAGGCGGTGACAGCAGCACACGGGGTGGCGGGCTTGGGCCGTAACTGAGCACCCTCAAGGGCATGGCGTCATGGCGACCTTCAACACGGTTTGTGCTGCTGGAAGTGAATAGAGGAAAAAGAAGCAGGGCCGGTAGAACTACAAATGAGCTTTGGATTGCTTACGGGATGGTAGTAATCCAACTCTCCCTGTCTCTCTAGTGGGTAAGGCGGTGGTAGGGGAGCACAACTATACGATAACGCAGGAGATTGTCGTAAGGATACAAGTAATGTCAACTCTCACCGGACTAATATTATTTTAATCCTTTTAGTTTTCGAATTTAATTTTTTTGAAATTCTTATTTAGGTATAGACCTATTATAATCACGATAATCTAATATAATTTCACAATTATCATCACATATTGCTTTTTCTATCATAATCACATTAAAATTGCATTATTGATATAATTTATCACTAATATGATTTTTTGTGAGGAAGCTTTCCTCACTTTCGACATATAACGTGACAATACATCGTATCGTTACTAATCGACATCACTATGAGGATGAAATTGGCCACTAATTTAAAGAAAAATGACACTTACTATTTCATCACTAGTTATAAATGAAATAGTGATAACAATATAATCAGTCACTATAAATATTGTCACTATAATATATAATTGTGACTATATTATTTTCCCTCGCTATCTATAATGAGATAGTGACACCATAATGCTTCATCACCATTTTCATGTCACTGATATAGCATGTTGTGACGAAAAATCAGTTTCTCACAAGTTAGAATGGAAGTAGTGACAATTTTGTGATTCATCACATTAAAATGGTCACTGGAAACATAATTGGTGACGAGAGATAATTTTATCACAAATTACTCACAAAATTGTGATGAATATGAGATTTGTCACTACAGATAGGCATAATAGTGACTAAAAAAATATTTATCACTATAGTCTATCACGGAAGGGCAGATCCCCTGTGGTGAATCTAATGAAACTCATTTCATCTCTTTCATATTAATTACCTTGCCATGTCGAGCACTTTAGCTGATGTGACGCCTTATTTAACACAAATGAAACTCTCACCTGAAAATGGCCTTAGCCTCCGCGATCGCCCAAGGTTGGCCCGATACTAAATGGATAGGTGATGGGACAATGATGAGAAGTTGTAATAAGATAAAAAATAAACGGCCTAATTACCAACGAATTAATATATATAGTTCATAACCCAAAACAATAATTTCTCCTAGTTTTTTGCATAAGTTGTGTTCATTTGATATACAGGAGTTTTTTGGTCCAAAATAATAATCATATTTTTTAACAACTAATGATCATTAGTTGGATTAATTTCAAGAATTTACAACTAATGGCTATTACTTGAGGTATTATCATCAAAATAATATATTTATAATAAATAAAATTCATCATTATCAATAAGTTAGTCAATTTTTCTACATAATTTTATTATAATTTATTTATAAAAATCTAGCATATCATTATTACTAAATTAGTCAATTTTTAGTGTAACTAATACAAATTTGTGTAAATATATTTTTTATTAATTTTCAATGTAATTACTAAACTATCATTAAACTAATGATCATAAGTGGAGAGAAATAATGACCATTACATTGTACCAGAAAACTCCTTCTCATATAACTTAATTATGTCGTAAGTCAAAATGCCAAAACTAGTCTAAAAGCTCTACCAAAAGGCGGATCTGCTTTGGGAATGAAGAAATTGCTGCTCGCAGCGGATATAGCCTCCTCTCATTTTACAGACGATCCTTTTTTTTACAACAAAAACTAATGTACACTGCATTGCGGATATCTAGCCACAAGATCAATTATGCTGATTCGATAACGTGTCCTTTTTTGTCCTTGCTGATGACGATGATTGGGCGTGATAGAGAAAACAAATGCATTCTACGCTCGCAGCCATTGGTCAAAGACTCGCCTAACAAGCATCCACCTCTAAAAAAGGAAAAACAAATACTATTGCAGGAACTGAGACATGACATGTTCCGATCCCAACGCCTATAAAAAGTGCTTGTCCATTGCGATGTTGGCACCACCACAGAAACTTCCAGCTTAGTAGAGGAAACAGCTGAAGAAACACTCATTGTAGTAGTGCCTAATTAAGCTACCATGAAGCCAAGCACAGTCCTGGTGATCCTGTGCCTTCAGGCCGCTCTGGTCATGGGGATCTTCGCAGCCGTGGCCAAAGAAAACGGTACGTACGTCTCAAGCTTGCTTGATCGTTAACGATCCCCAGGTGATGTTGGACTAATAACGCATTATTCTTGGATGACGCAGCCGTGGGCGAGAGCAAGGCCATCGACATCAACCCCGGGCAGCTCAAGTGCTGTACCAACTGCAACTTCTCCTTCTCCGGGCTCTACACCTGCGACGACGTCACCAGCAAGTGCGACCCTGTCTGCAAGAAGTGCGCCGTCGTGAAGACGTACTCCGGCAAGCAGTTCAAGTGCACTGACACCTTCCTCGGCATCTGCGGCCCGGCATGCAAGAAATGAGCTAAATTAAGCCGAAATTATGAATGCCGCTAGCTCGGATCCGTGAGTGCCAGTGCGATCATGTGTTTTGTACTTTTGTTTGTGTTGTGTCTGTTCTCGACGTTCTTCCACGCGAACAATAAGCCGCTGTTTGTTTATGTTTGCAATAAAATGTAATGCGAACTGGCAGATCATGTCTGAAAATCATGTTCCTATATATTTCCTTTGTAGAGAGGGACACGAGACCCATCTTGTCGATCCTGTGCCAATAATTAAATGAGGAGTTTTTGGGTCCATAATATCTGCTAGTAGTTTTTCAAAACTAACGGTAAAGATTTGAAATACACAACTACTGGAAAGTATTTTACATAGTATCGTCAAAGCCATAGATTTATCATGATTAATTTTTATTTTTGTTACAGTATAAATGAAAATCAGTAATGTTAATCTTTGATGTTAATAATGTGTTCAATATTATTCTTACAATAAAGTAGTGATTCATATATCAAAATTATACTTTATGAAAAAATGTAAATCTGTTAATTATTAATAAAATTATAAAAATACCGTCAAACTATATCATGGATCGAAAAATTTCTCTAACTAAATAGCTAAAACAACTTGCGCAGTCGAGATGGTCATTGATCAATTTATCTATCGCTGTCCATTATGGTACTTCGGTCAAAGGGACTGGACGAGAACACATCACACACACGTGTTCCCGTGTTCGATGGACAATGTAACGGTGGTGGAAGTGGAACTAACTTGAATCCGTGGAAATGATGGACTGTGCGACATCACGCAGTGTCGCTTCGCCACGACACCATGGTTTGCATGAGGGTCAGCGTGCCGGCGGATCATGGAGCCACGAGTTTACACCATCGCCGCTTCAGCTGCTGCGTCCGCCGACGTGGAGGGGCTGGACCCCGCGATCCGTAGCAGAATACGTCTACATCATGATTGCGGCGAGCCGCCTGGTGCGTTCTCTTCAAGGCATTTTTCGTTTTTATAGGAATGAATCCCACATGAATCTGTCCCTAGATATGGATTGAGTGGTTCTAACTCTTTCACTTCATCCAGGTTTGTTAGGTTTTATGGGTTAGAGTCATGGATTGGTGCCACAAAGCACCACTCACAAATTCTTTTCTGACATGCTGCGCTAGGTGGGAAAGTCTTTGCTCATCACCTTGAATATCTTTGACTCGTAACTGATGATCTGTTAAGAAGCAGCGAATCCGAAATCAACGAGGAGCGCTATATATGGTGTCTGGAGAAATCGAGTGTCTTCCCGGAATCGTCGGTGGTAACCTGTTACGCGCTCGTGTTCATCGTCTGTGACGCATTGTAGCGAGCGGCGGCCATCCTATTGATTGTACAGTAAGTGTCGCGCGTGGTTCTATGGGCAAGAGCTCTGATCTATCCGATGACGGCAGCGTCTATGCGTCATAACCTTCTTGAAAGCGTCAACTTGAGACAGCTCCTTTCCGCTTTAGTGTCTTGTTGCGTCTGGTTTTGTGTGTGGGTTTGTTGTGCGTTGTGTTATGTGGTGTGTCGTGGTGTGATGTGTGTTGTCGGACCGTTTGGGTTCTTTCCCGTTTTTCTTCTTAATATAATAAAACGTAATTTTCCTGTATTTTCGAGAAAAAAAAGTGTCGCGCGTGGTCCGCGTGGCGATGGATCGGCATCTTGGCCAGACTGGCGTACAAACAAATTTCTCGTCGGTGCACGGATCTATCATCAAAGATGCGAGATGTGATGTGATATGCATGCCATGTGGCCTGAAACTTTCTTGTCGGTAACTATGCTAATGAAACTCATCGGCAACGGAGAAAAATGTAATTAGCGACCTGTTTGCTGCCAAAACTATTTTCTTTTCTTGGGAAACTATGTCACAGGCTATGTCACAGGCCCTGAATAGTGAATAACCGTTAATGTTATCTCGAAAGATACTTAGCGCCAACTAATATACTGCACTCCAGCAGAGTCAATGGCGGAGGACGGAACTTAATCAAGATATGGCGGTTAGTATATAGACATGTGATCTGATTGTTTCTCCACCACCTCCTAGCTTCATGTGTCATATCCGGTCAGCCAACTCTACTAAATCATGTTTACATAGCAGAAAACAAGGTCGTTGCTACTAATTCACTGTAGAAAGTAAGGAGCAAAAGATAAAATATATTGGCTCTCTTGGCCTCTTAAGCTTAAATCAAGGTACGGCGCTGGTCCTTCGCCACTGAGCAGAGTTAACCACAAAAGATGCGTGATGACGACAATTGCAGTGTCACTGCTGTCAATTTTGGACCATGCAGGTGAGAACACAACGGGTCATGGATGCGGTCGACAATTTAGCGGCTTAGCCGCCTGTGGTCAAACAGCCACCTGAGCCTAACATAGATGCCCATGCATGTCTGTCGGCCGGAAGATATTCGATCGCAGGCGTGACAAATGTGCCATGTATTCTTGATTGGACGCCTATATATAGAGCAGCTCTACGACGCTTTGCCCAGCGAGCAACCACACACACACACACAGCATTGTAAGAGCAGAGGCAGAGTAGCACAAGCTGCAAAGATGAAGAGCAGCACGCTTCTGGTGATCCTAGTTCTCCAGGCCGTCTTGGTCATGGGGATCTTTGCAGCTGTGGCTAAAGAAAACGGTACTAGTACTCCTCTAGATTGATCTTTAACGACCTCTATTTACGTGTAGTTCAGTTGATCGATTTTGGTGATGATGAACTGAATATGCGCAGCTGTGGGCGAGAGCAAGGCCGTGGACATCAACCCTGGGCAGCTCAAGTGCTGCACCAACTGCAACTTCTCCTTCTCGGGTCTCTACACCTGCGACGACGTGGTCGCCAAGAAGTGCGACCCCGTCTGCAGGAAGTGCATCGCCGTGCAGACCAAAGCGGGGAAGAAGTTCAGGTGCAACGACACCTTCCTCGGCCAGTGCGGCCCCAAGTGCTAGAACTGCTAAGCCCCCAATGAGCTAAAGCTTGCTCCATTAGTGTGTGTACCTGTGTTCTGTGTGTGGTTACGCGTGCTGTCGATGTTGCACGCGAACAATAAGGAGCTGTTTGCAGTAATAAAAGTGATTGTCCTGCAAGGTCATGTGTTTGCAGTATATCACATTTCGGTTTCGTGAGAAAGACATGGGCACCCATCTTATCCTGTTTGCTACTAGATCGAGGAACTATAGTATTACTATTAGATCATGTAAAAGCATCTCCACCAGTCTAGTCAAAATTAATTTTAAATCTAACTTTTTTAGATAGGTTGTAAAATAGAAATCACCAAAAAATAATGATGAAAACCAACAGCCTAGCTAAAACCGACTCCAACTCGTTTTAAATTAGCCACGTCATCGATGGGTCCTATTTATTTTTTATTTCTTTTCAGCATGAGACTCCCGCGATATGATCAAGCCGTAGAAAGTTCCACTGCCATTGTCTCTGTGGAATAAGTTCTACCACTTGTTCTAATGCAATTCGGAGCCAACAACCAGGATTTGTTCTACCTGTGCTTCGCCTACCGCTAGTCACATGCGCCTGAACTCAAAGCACCCAAGACAACGACGCAGGAGCCTGCAGTGCACGACGATGATCGTAGGAGAGACGGTTGAGGCAGTGATCAACTATCTCCGCTGGAATCCCACGTGACCGGCCAGACGAAGAATGAAGACGAAGAAGCTTGGGAGATGGTCCGCACGGCTGTTCTGGACCAGTTGTCATCTTTCCTCGTCTGCCACGGCGGTCATCACAACGTCTGTTCGGCTCGGCTGCCCAGCCCACTGGTGGGCGTGGCTCCGGCAATCCATTCGCCTGTCACGGCTTGCTGGCCGTGAAGCAGCTTCGCGTTGCACCTGGGGAAGCGGCGCTCCCTTCACGACACAAGCCATGCTGCACCGGTATAATAGACCTGCACGCGCCCACCTGCTTTTCCTAGGACGCCGCCGCCACCATCAACTACTCGCGATGGTGATCATCGATTCACGCGACGATGTCTCGTCGTCGTTGCGATTCTTCCCCAAGAACGGCGATGGGTATAACTGCACCGGCGGTGAACCGCTAGAGGTGACCGTGTTGCCTGCCAAGTCGCTGCGTCTGCCGTCGTCGCACTCGTTGCTGCCTCGCCGCCTACGTCCGTACATTACCGTGTCGCCGACTCGCCGGACGCCTCGGACGACTTGGACTGCTACAGCACGACGGTGGCGTGCTCCTCCAGCAGCGGCGGCGGCGGCGATCACTCGTGGGACGGGGATGTGGTGGTGGTCTCCGTGGGCTCAAACTTCTTGACGGGCTAGAGAAAATACACGGGATCCAGCCGGGCAAGTAGCGATGGCGAGCGCGGCCACCTCGCCAAGCTTTGCTAGCGAGATATCCGGGATGGAGCCAGGTCTATTTTTACGTTTGGTTTAACGAGGCTGTTGGAGGGGCACTTTTGGATAAAAATGTTATATTTAGCTAAAAATTATAATTTAGCTAGGCTGGTGGAGATGCCCTAAATGATGGCTCTTGTTGTTGTATGCGATGTCGCCTCGCCGCGACGCCGTGCACGCAAAACGCGTGCTGCCGGATCACGGAGCCACGAGTTCCGCAGCCTTGAGCCGTCGCCTTCTGCTGATGCGAGTTGTGGTTGTCACGGACGGCAAGCTGGCCAGCGCGGCGAACAAAACAAATGGCTCGTCGGTGCCCCGATGGATCGTCAAATACGCGATGTGATGTGTGGATGCAATGGGGTCTGAAACTTCCGTATCAGGCTGCCGCTAACCAGCCAGTCACCTGCATGTTTATGCAGGTAATAATGTGATACATACCAGCACAAGTAGTGGCCGCTGCAGCCCTTTATAAGCCATAATAACAATTATTTTGAAGCGGAAGTATTACTAGAAAACAATCATACTGTACTAGTACTAAACAACAATACTGTCACTCGCATGTAGGTACGGTGTAAGATTCAGGATTGTTGTTACAACCCTAGTCTTGTGGACAGCGTACGTCCTTAGTCGTTGTTTACAGTATGAACCCTGCCCCTATTTTGTTGTTTCCTACTACTAGAATACTCTTCTCGTGGACAGGGGTATACGTCCTTGCTCCTTAACTGTGGGTCCAACCCTAGTACCTTTTTCACACTCGCATTTCGTGTGGGTCCAAAACTGCCGACGGTACAGTTAAACCTAAAAAAAGAATGAGTTATCTTCCATTCTTGAGTCACACACCGACACACGCGCATGGCAAGCCGGCGGGAATCATGGCGTTACTGCTAAGCATAGGGCTAGACGAGCAATCGGGCATCTCATTTCACCAATCCGTAATTCTGTCATACAAAAACATTCTGCAACTACAACTGTATGATAAAACGCAGGAGAAATCTACCTTTTTCTGTATTAAGATTTAGGAGTTAAGCTTTCCCGAGTCAAAGAACCGCCTAACAGATGTCTCTCAAGAGATATTCGACTTCTGGAGTGAAAGATATGTCATATGTATGTAAGCATCTTGACGCCTATATATAGAGCACAGTAGAAGCCGGCAGACTACGCTGCAAGCTCAAAACCGAGCGTTTTTTAGAGTTCTCTAAATCAAACCTTTAAAAAAAACATAAAGGTGAAAAGCAGCAGCACGCTTTTTGTGATCCTGGTTCTCCAGGCCGTTCTGGTCATGCAGATGTTTGCCGCCATGGCTAAAGAAAACGGTATGTGCTTCTTCATGCTGAAAATCATGTGTCGTTGTACAATGCACCTCTAGCTGGACCATATGTTCTGTTTGTCGGTCAGATTAGCACCGCCAAAATTTCACTGAAATCATACGCAGAATGTTTCTGAAAATTACATGTGGCATACGAGTATATGATTTACTTTACTCGTGCGGCAATAATCAGATGATCATCGGTCATTTGGACCACATTGCTCGGTTATTCAATCAGGATTTTAATGTGCGGACCAAACAAAAAAGATGCTACCCACGTAGTAAGGCCCCCTATGTTTCAGCTTTTAGATAATGGATCCATTCAGAATTTCAGATGGAGCTTACATATCTATGTCTATGTGCGGGTCCTGCTCAATCGAGCATGAAAAAATAAAGGTGTTCTCTTATTCTTAACCGTCAGTACCTTGTGTGTTGTTCAGTGTGCACTGCATGAATGCTCGATTCAACATCCAAATACGTCCAAAGCTAGAAAGAACCGTGACAGGGATTCAATTAAATGATTAAATGTTTCATTTCATTACGGACTATGTTAAGATATATACATCTTTGCTTTCAAGAAGTATAGGCGTCAGGCAGCTTGAACTCTGAAAGGGCCATCCGATCTCGAATCATCGCACCAGCTTTCGGCATAACATGCCAGTGGAGAAAAAGCTGAACCTTCTTCCCGCGCAAACTTGTTCCCTGGAGTGAGGAAATGCAATTGTCAAAATAGAAGACGCCAATATGCATCTTGTGATTTGTGAAATGCAAGCGTAGCAGCAAGATGAGAGCTTCACCTGGTCAATCAGAGGATACTTGCTCTTCACCTCCAGTCGTAGATTTGCATGGTCCTTGTCAGGTATAATATGGTCCCATAATGAGACCTGTCATAATAATTTTAACATAAGCACAGATCCATCAATCATTCGGATATAAGTTGGAAAGCTTATTTAACTAAATAGAATGATAATATATTTCGAAATAAAATAATACAAAATTTTACTTCTTGCCAAGAAGAATCTCAGAACCTTAATAAATGCGATAAAAAAAAAGAACATTAATAAATGCATATACCAGAGTATTGCTACAGTTTACTCAGATGTTCCTATTAACATTGTGAAGAATAGCTATGTTGTCAAATTAAGACTGCTTGGCATATAGAAACAGCAATTAGCTGAGACCTGAAGAGATCTTCCAAAAGGCTAGACAACAGAAATGTATCAGTGTGAAGACAAGAAATGGCATGAATTTCATATTTCGTTGGGGAATACTAAGCTAGAAACGATATGAACTATATGAACTTTTCACTTTTCAGTCATGACATCACGAAAACTATATGAATTATACTGGACTCTGATAATAAAACATGTGCTCACGTGAAGCCAATAGCATGATTATACCAAGAGCAATAGTTAATTTCCTTGATACAAATCAGCAGCAGAAATTCCTTTTTAGAATTAGCACGCCAGGATGGCAACCGGATAAAAGTTGTCGATTCAGCTGAAGTTACAATAGGTCCATTTTATATACTTAATCACCTTTTTTATTTGGACCATGTTCTAGATAATCAAGATACATGCAGTAAGGTTAAACTGTGCTTACCTGGTTCAGTGAATTTTTTGAGTTCTCATATTCGGCCGTTAGAAATACAAAGACCTATATAAAAAAGAAACTGAATTACTGACTGTATCACATAGGATAGCACTGTTTTCGAAATATAGAAAAATATGCTCTAGAAAATATAAACGGTAATGCTGCAATGAGAGTATTGATTTTGAAAAGAAATATATATGGTTACTCTGGTTCATGAGTTACCATCTTAAAAATGTAGCAGTGGTTTCAGAAGAGCAGTATTTTTGCGATGCTAAATTTTTGTTTTGAAACAAATTGTTCTGCATGTTTTATAAACTATCTCACATGTCTATCGAGTTGTTCCTTTATAAGATACATGTTTCTATGCTTATTAGCAGTAGCAATTATAAGCATTTATTTTTAAGATTCTTCTATGTTGCTGAATTCAACAGAAGAAAAATGGCATTACATCATGACAGCATAGAATGATGTGGGAGGGACAGAATGAAAAACATTTCCATTTTTATGATGCTGCCTTCAACATCTCAGTTTTTACACCTGCAGGTAGGGCTTCACAAGTGGTTCATTAAGGCTATGGATAAAATTCAAAGAAGATTCTTGTGGAAAGGAAAGGAACAAGCGATGGTGAGTGCTGACTAGTCGCTTGGGCCAAGATCACCAGACCGACCTGGGAGGATTAGCTATTCTCAACCTGGAGATTCTATCATGCGCTTTGCAAATGAGATGGCAATGGTTTCAAAAGACATGAGCGGATCGACCCTGTACTGATCTGGAGCTTCCCTTCCATCATAATGCTCTAGCTCTAATTACAGTTGCAGTCACCTCTTTTGGTCGGATCACTGGTTGCATCGTTGCTCGATTGAGAGTTTAGCTCCAATGGTCTTTGCTTGTACATCACCAAGAATCCGTAAAAGAAGAACGGTGGCGTTGTGATGCTATTCTTCTAAATCAGAATATAGAGATTATTTCAATGGGTCAGTGATCTTCGAGCCTTGGTGTCGTATTTGGAAAACTTGGGCTCCTCGGAAATGTAAGCTCTTCTGTGGTTAGCAGTCAAGAACAGGTGTTGGACAGCAGATCACTTGGCGCGTAGGGGTCTAGAGCATCCGGATAAGTGCCCTCTTTGTGATCAGGAAGAGGAGAACGTTGAGCACTTACTATCTACGTGTTTGGTAGCAAGACAGGTCTGGTTTCATGTTTTTGAACCTCTGAATCTTGTTACCGCTGTACCCAGACTCGTTGAGAGGAGCTTTGCTGATTGGTGGAGACGAACAATAAAACAAAAGGTCACCAAGGAGAAGAAGAAAGGGGTCAATTCCTTGATCATTTAAACAGCATGGAGCATTTGGAAACACAGAAATGTTTGTATGTTTGATGGTGCCACTCCTTTGGTTTCTGCTATCTTGCACGAAATCAAGGATGAACATAGCCTATGGTGTATGGCTGGCGCTAAAAAAACTAGAAGGATTAGGTCTAGCAGGAGGGCTCCCTCCTCATTGGTCACGTTTTTTCGTTTCAGTTGTTAGTTAGCTTTAGAGTTTCACTGTTGTAAACCGAGTCTCATATTTGGTCCCCGTATGAGATGAGGAAGATGCAAGGGACTATTTCTCTCTCAAATACAAAGAAGCACAGCTCTCCTGCGTTTTCAGAAGAAAAAAGGTAGGGCTTTACACAGAAACTTTGTTCTATTTATTTATGATTCATGCATTCTGATTTCTGAATTATAAAAAATAGATACTGTAAGAGAAACTACAGCACTTGAACAGTAGAATAGTAATAATAATTTCTTAATCATTTCAACACTGATTTCTCTATTTATAATGTGCAAAGTATATAAAAATAGATTTATTTCATTTACTAATATATACTTTTTTGTATATAATTTAGACCTTTGACAATGCTTAGTTTCAGATATACATATAATGTTTTTGTATTCCCAAGTAGTATTCAATTTTCCCAGATTATATACACATTCAAGCATAATTTGGTATTGCAAATTCTATCCATATGAAATTATCACCTGCTTCGTGTTCCAAGTGAATAGTGACTCCAAGTTTGCAGACACATTGAAGGTCAACGTCACCTGTCACATAGATGTGAAAGTTTGTCATTAGGGGTGGCACCAATATATACTAGACACAGTTGCAGCAGAATATGTGATGGAAAATTGAAAAAACACTTGCAAACCATCAAATTAACCAAACAAATGCACATGTCATTAAAAAAATAAATGCACATACCAAGGAATTATGACTCTAATATATAAGATTCCTATCAGTAATATTATAGACCGAACTATTCAAAATGTGAAATATGTTATCTTGCAAACTATAATGCATATTTGTAAGGAATTATGTCATTGGATTTTTTTAAAAAAAAAAGAAACATGTCCAGTAGGAGAGTAAAATATGTGGAAATGTGCCCAAAGGTATCAAGGTAAACCATACATTCAAGCCCTTGCAGCCATGAGAATACGAAGAATTCAACATAGAAACCATTTTCTTGTTTCCAGGGTCCAATACAAAAGCTGTGTAAACAGCTTAATCCATCTTTATCGCGTTATTTACTACGAACTCCATAAATTGTAACAGCATATAGGATGGGAGAATAGATTTATTTTAAAGTTGTGGACTCATGGCCTACTGATTTGTCCATAAAACTGAACTAAGACATATGAGGACAGATTTAATACAATGTGTCAAAAATCAGAGATTCTAACAGCAAAAACATCTTGTATCTTCAGACAAGTAGGTTTCCCCTATTTCATTCGACATATAAACAAAGTTTGGGGCCAGTATACACACATCCAACAGCATTCTCAGCATAAAAAATATATTGCAACAGCCAACACTTCATCAAACAACTTCAACTGGCCTAACTAAGTCTAGTACATTACATATATTCAAATGACCCGGGGCGGGGCTGATGATTTTTGCATCAAAATCAAAAGCACCTCGTTCAGCTCAATGATGGAACAGAACCTATAGGAATCTTACTGTATTTATAAGGTTGCTGTTGAGCATATAATTAGTTATTTGTAAATATAACCTAAAGAAAAGAAAATCACATTTCTAGATGAAAAAACAGGTATGAAACAAATACGTTCAAGGGCAAACCTTGTCGTTCCCACTGATCTGTTTGTGAAACCTGTTTATCTTTGTAACCTGCGAGGTAACAAATATGAGTACAATGATTAAGTAAGGGCATTCTTAACATGTTTCTAGACGTTATCCGCACAGAACTGAAACAAACGACGAGTAGTAAAAGCGAGTATATACATTTTTTAATTTATACTCTAATATGAAATTATTTTCTGCTCGTAAATGTTATAATGTGAAATCGGTGCCTAATACTTTGATCTAAAATACTAAGATAAAATAATGTCGAAAGGAGCATCTGGATAGCTCGATGATCCGAGTAGAATTTTAGCTGTTCAATTTCGACCGTTTACCACGCTAATCGCCTGAAACATCACCGAACCCTAAACCTAAGAGTCGCAGATCACCCAAGTACATAAGAGTTAAACAAGCGATGAGATGAAGGGATCGGTACATAGGCTTGAGCTTTGACTTCAGGGGCGTGGAAGGCGTCGAGGGCGGACGCGGCCGCGCAGGCGGCAGCGAGGAGGACCACGGCCGTCGTCGCCGCGGCCAACAGGCGCTGTGACCAACTGTGCATCCCGTCGCGCTCGTTCGAGTTTGGAGCTTTATGTTTTTTTCTTTTTCCTCCCGTCCAAACATGGGACCCTGAGTATATGTGTCTGATACGCCACATATGCGAGATCTGATCTCCGTCCGATTGGGAATCGACGGTTTAATTTGTCATTAAGGTGGTCGAGGAAAAGAATATTGTTGGTCGTTTATTTTGCTCAATGTTTTAAATAGCGGGTTATAGAATATAGCAGAGTACTCTAGAAAAGCTAAAGGGACTATAGCGCGGCTATAGCGGAAGCTATTGCCTATAGCGTTTTGTAAAAAAAGGAGAATATTTTTATCAATACGACCCTCATTTCATATATGTGCATCCATTATTATAGCACTCCAACATGCAAGCATGTTTTGACCATATTTCCTAGCATTGGAAAGTTCATATAATGAAAAGGCAACCATCATATGGACTATGAACAACAAAACTCATCACCACGGCTTGACTTTTGAGTTATAGCGGAGTTAGCGGGTGAAGTTAGTAGTAAAATTAACCGTATAGCGGAGTTAGAGACATTAGCGACAATATTAGCAATATCGTAGCGTCATCTTCTCAAAAAGCTATAGCGAGACTATAGAAGCTATAGCGGACTATTTAAAACAATGATTTTGCTTGATTCTCTTCTTCTGCACCTTGTAATCGGATAGTCCACCAGGGTGCAGCTAGCTAAGCACCTGAGTAATATAGATATAATAGAGGAAATATTTTTGTGTAAATGTCTGTACCTTCACAGATAACAAATAAGAATTTTGAGATTGTGATCTAAGAGCACCCGCCGTCGATGCTTCTACCAAAAGAAAATTACATATCGGTGCATCTGCTTTCACTTTGCCAATTGACAAAATATATTTGTTTTCCATTGTGTCCGATACGTAACCAAGACGTGGCTCTCCGTTGTTTCATTGATTTGTGCGTGTGACTTTTTGGTTGAGGCACCGATATCTGTGGAGAAAAAGCAAAACCAAGCACCGGAGCTATATATCAGTGATATTGTTCATCCCTTGATCTAAGAGATTGTTGTTAAAGTCCCTGTCCAAAACACTGAAGTAATCAGGTTATTAAGATAACGGTTAATGTAAACATTCAATTCTCGCGCTCACAGTAATCAGCTTATTACTTGTATTTTGAGATTATTATGCCTAGCACAATATTGGTCCAGTGAGCTTTCCTGTGCCTAGTTTGAGTCATCTCTAACTGAAGCAGAAAAAAGCCACAACGGTCTTATTTTTCCTTTTTGTCTTAGATTAGTTCGCTGCATTTTACATTTGTTTCTCCTTTTTTCGGGTAGGTGTACAATCCAACAGTTTGGCACCTGTTAATATAAGCTCAAACACCTGTATGTTACTTTAGTGCAGCAATTCACATTGCATATTTGAGAAAATAACGGTGACTGACTCAACGACGGCACTGATGACCAAATGTTACTAGGACTTTGGAGGCGACCTTTAACTATGGCGCGAGACTCGTGTTTCAGTCGTTGAATCAATTTGGTGGACCCTGTGAATGACAATTCCATTCTTTTGCTCCACCTTCATTTAAATAACTTGTGAATAGATATGTGAATGACTTGTAAAAATTCATTGTGCACCAGCCATTGGCTCATTGCACCATGCCCATGCCCCACAAGGGAAGCCGATGTAGCTGCAGAACAGTAGGATCGCACTAGGGAATAGGGATTACTCGAGGACATGTATATCCATCGTCTTTCTCTGGAACCCATAATAATGGGCTTCCGAATCCCCGATATCATCCCTTTTCACTGACCTAGAACCGGCAAGTTCCCCTTTTGTCAAATCTGAAGATCCATCTATCATCCTCCGCAACGACGACATCTCCCGAAAGCTGCAGAGAAATAGCGAGAAGGAAGCGAGAAATATCACATGTAGTGCAAGATTATTGCTGATCTTTCCGAAAGCTTATCTGGTCCAGCACTTTGTCTCCCTAAGAGTGAAAGCAAAGCAACTACTACCCCTGACAAGCCCAGGTCAAAAAATCAAAGATTCACGACATGAGATTATGACAGAAGGGTGTGCTCCACAAACCATGAATGATTGATTCCCCACGCGCTGTAAAAAACTCCAATAATGCGCGCCTCGCCTCCTCCATCCGTCCAACTTGGCCTGCCTGCCTGCTGCCTGTCCTGCTTTGACCCCCAGATCGGAGTCAGAGGCGCTCAGCTCACTGTCTCGGCCGCCTCACAGGCAGCTCGTCACGTGAGAGCGACGGCCACCGGTGGAAAACGTCGAGAAACCGGGCGGAGCTTACCATGTCGTCCACCACCCGCTGCCAGTCAGATGCTATCGTGGTCGTGTCCGATGCGCCCGGATTTCTTTTACACCCGCTCGGTTTTGGAGCTTCTCCTGCCGCTTACTTGTCCCGATTAGTTTTAGCGCACGATGGTGATTTCGATACTTTCCTGTCGTCGTCATAGACTCTCGCATCGCATGTGGAGCAGTAGCAATTAGGAGTAGTTTACCGCATACTTTTGGCCGGCCGTTGAATCCATCTGTTGCAACTGATCCCCAAACAACGTGCGTGCTCCGAATTGGTGGAAGAAAGAAAGAAAGAAAGGAGCATGGACGATATCACGGGACTTTGTGGAAATTTCAGTGCCCTGCTAGCACCGATTTGATGCGTGGAATGTCACCGGCGATGGGGACTGTCTACTTGCCGGGAACACGAACCACGGATCCCTTCAAGTCGGACTCGCCCCTCCGAAACAGATGGCAGTTTTAGGACCGCACCAACAACTGTTTCCACATCGAAGACGCCGTGCAGCCGCGCGACTCTCACACTGACACTGATGAGTCGTCCCTCCCGTCGCTGTGCCGTGCGTCACGTTGCCGATCTGTGTCCGCCACGCACTGTGGCAGCGCCACGCGATGAGCGCAGCGTCTCCATCGGGGCCGTGCGTGCCCTGGGGGCCTCGCATCGCCATCGGTGAATACGGCTCCGGGGCGAAGATTCAACGAACCGGCGCGGCAATAACTCGTCAAAGCACGCAACCGGCCAGGCCGCTGCCACCACCAAATGCTTCCGGCGGCGGCAATTGCGGCACGCGTACCCTGTCCGTTCATTCACGCGCGAGTGGTGAGGAGAGGAGAGTGTAGAAACGAGAGGCGGGTGGGCAGAGTTAAAGTCAAGCAGGTTTTTCCACATGGATTCGTTCCCCACGAGACCCGAAACGTGCTACCGGTACTAGATTCCGCATCCGAACGTTCGAAGCCATAACAGCTGGGACGCGTTCTAGGACTGCGATGAGTGAACTGCAGTCTTGCACGGCCATGGTCATCAAATTGTATCATTCTTTTCGTGAATGGTTAGTTGCATGGTCACACGGCCTTTCAACTCAAGCTCAGCTCCATTCACAACTTTTCAAATTGATAGGCTCAGACGGTTTTCATCTCAGAGCATTGACTACGACATTCTAAATCCAGCAAAAGACTTAAACTTCAAAGTACCTAATTTTACAAGCAGAGAGAGTAGGAGCCTATATCCACAAATCATCTTGTTTCGCTAGGCGATTGAGAATCATGCTTCTTTTATTCGCCAAGACGGCCTTTAGCCTGGCTCAAACAAAACCTGTCTGCCTTTTAGCCTTTCTAATTCTGTGCTTCCAAATTGTGGAATTCCAAATGTATCTCCGACTAGGTTTTTTTTGTCACCTCTCTTGTTACAATCTAGCTTCCTAAAATGTCTAGCTATAAACCAACTTTTGAAAATCTCTAACTGAAACATATATCCCCTAAAGTAAACTAAAGATGGTGACTGAAACAAATAGCCACCAAAAATTGCAACACTGACTGATGTCGATGAAGCTAGAGCTTGAGACCAGTGTAGCAATAAGACACTAGAAAGTACGCGTGGCGTTGCCACGCTCCTTTTGTACTCTTCTGAGTTCTATCTTGTTCTAATTGTTATATATAATCAGATATCAATTTTCAATGATTTGACTTTAAAAGATTATATGCCTAAACAAAACAATTTAATTTTTATTTATAAATTTAAATAAAATACAATAGAGAAAATTCAGTCTGAAAGTATACAAATAAAACATGAAAGCTTGCATAGTAATGTAGAAGAAATGTGTATTACAACATGCAGCTTACATGTTGTCAAAAGTAATCATGAAACACCACCTTCTTATAAAATGTTACTTCAGTGGATTAGGTACAACATATTTTTATGGTTTTTTTAATGCTCTCTATCGGTAGATTGGTGAAGTATATAGTCAATTTTCTAGTTGAATTGATTTATTCATTTTAGCTTAAGCTAAATATTAATTGCACATTGAAAATATATTAATCTTACTACAAAAATATTATAAAATATGGTACATCAAGGATCAAGATGCTAGGTTAGAAAATATGTATTTAAAAAAGAAATATGTGTAATTGTTTTGAATTGCATTGTTTTTTAATGGAGTGAATATAAAGTTTTTTCAAGATAGTTTATTATAATAGTGAAAATTATTTTAATTTTTTAAAAAGTATATGTAGGTCTTCTTTAAAAAAAATGTTTTTACACTATGGATGTAGCTGCGTGGTTATAAACTATGTATGGTTAAAACATATATTTGTTATTTAATTATACTTTTTATAATTTTTGAAAGAAGATAACAAAAGTATATAGGCTAGAAGACCAAATTGGGACCAAAAGTTAACGGTAGCCAAAAAATAAAAAAAAGAGTAAGCATGGAGGTTCTATTTTATTTCTTCCCTGTTATATTTAGTTTTTAAAATACTATTGTATCCGTAATCATTGTTAAGAAACATGTTTCTTTCCTTTGGGTCCCTGTTATCGATGTGATGACATGGATCTTCTTTTTGAACATGTTTTTTTTTTCTCAAGAGTACAGATATGTGGAAATCATGTTGTTGGAATAAACTTGGAGTGTGGCCAGCTCTGTGATGTCAGTATTTGAGGCTCGAACTCTGTTTGCAATGGTTTTCTTTGGATCTTTTGAATGCCTTTTACAGTACCGATGAGTACCAGTGGCTGCCCTGCTCTAGAAGGTTGCCTTAAGGACCGGGTTGAAACATGTCTGAAAAGAAAATCCTGTGTGTTGTGTTGCCTCTTGAACGGGGTTTGAGCTGCGAGCTTGTAAATGTGAACTGATATTTGCCTTTTGTGCCTTGTAAACTTGAATTGTATTTTCAGATTCAGAGTTTTATTGTTTCTTCTCTTCGCCATTTATTACCTGATGAGAGAGTTTTCTTAGTGGCTCTAGTTGCATTGCCTTTTATCTACTCCTGGCAGAGCTTCCAGCTATTCTAATGCATCTGTTCTGTTGTTGTAAAATATATTAATCTTACTACAAAAATATTATAAAATATGGTACATTAAGGATCAAGATGCTAGGTTAGAAAATATGTATAATTGTTTTGGATTGCATTGTTTTTTTAATGGAGTGAATATAAAGTTTTTTCAAGATAGTTTATTATAATAGTGAAAAATTATTTTAATTTTTTAAAAAAGTATATGTAGGTTTTCTTTAAAAAATGTTTTTACACTATAGATGTAGCTGCGTGGTTATAAACTATGTATGGTTAAAACATATATTTGTTATTTAATTATACTTTTTATAATTTTTGAAAGAAGATAACAAAAGTATATATAAAGGCTAGAAGACCAAATTGGGACCAAAAGTTAACAATAGCCAAAAAATAATAAAAAAAGAGTAACATGGAGGTTCTATTTTATTTCTTCCCTGTTATATTTAGTTTTTAAAATACTATAATTTTTAGACCAAATTGGAACTAAAAAAAATATTATTTTAAGGTACCAGATTTATTAGAAATATATTAGTTTTGCTTAAAAAAAACTAAAAGTTATAATCTATGATTGTTCAAGGATCCAGACACAAAAGTGCAAATAGTGGAAGGACTGCTAACAAAATATCTTAGAGTGAAGGTTCTAAATGTTAAATTGCCGATGGTGGAAGGACCAATAATCTTATTGAGTTTTCATGAAAGTTCTAGATGTAAAATATCTCAGGAAAGGTGGAAGGACCGAGATTGATTTCTTGTTTCGCGAAGGGTGTGGACGTAATATTTCAAGGGTGTATCCAACGTTCCATATCTTTCAAAGGAGTGATCCAACGGCTGAAACTTTTAGAGTGACGTGGCGTGGCTCTTTTGCAAGAAAACGCACGCGTTTTAGAAGTATAGAGATGAGGGACTAAAAAGATGGCTATAAAGTTGAATTCATGGTAAGAGCACACGTGCTGGCATTCCAATCAATAGTCGCGTCGTTATGTCACTAAACTCCTCTTCTTCCTCATTTTAGTCACAAAGGACAACGGCTTGATGATCATGTTTTTGTTTTCTGTGTTTTTTCAGTCTTTGGAAATGATGCATGCTGATTGTAAGTACACATGATCATCTCTTTTAAAAAAATAAAAATAATCAAATCATATGCAGGTGTATGTGGGTGCGCGCGTGTGATTACTTTTCATGATCATTCGTATAAAGGTAGCATATGCCGTCCTCAGGTATTAGATGCCAGAAATTTACACCTGTGTGTCTTTTTGTAAATTAACCTCCCACACAACCAGATGAGAGAGAGAGAGAGATGTACTCCTAGTGCTTGGTTGCAACGCAAGACAGCCAACGATGATTGGTGTACGCCGCGTGCGCGGACCGTAAGGACGATGGATCCAGGGCAAAATCATCCGCAAAGCACCTCAAAATCCAATGTCAACGTCTCGCAAATGAGAGCGAGCTTTTGAGAGTAGTACTTGGGCAGTGGAGTAGTAGGACCCAGAGCGAACTGACGAAGCACGCGGGCGCACAGTTGGCGCCACCAGCTCTGCTGGCGACTTGCACCTGGCGCCCCCACTGCAGTGGCACCGTGAACCCCGGCCACGCTGACCGTGCCCGGTCCAATTACCGGCAGTAGCATCTGCCCCGCCCCAACCACCCACCCCACCCGCACCAGCACGGACGCATTCACTTTTTCCTCGTCTCCCAGCTGTCGCGTCCCGGCCGCGTGCGCCTTGCTCGGGACGGCGGCCACTCACTCCCCAAACCCAAGAGCCACTCCACTCCAAGGGCCACGGCGGCATTGCGCGAGTCTAACAGCATGATTGATTGTCCGGTCACGGGCGCTTTGCGGAAAGCTCTCAGCAGAAACGGTAAGGTCGGGGCCCGGGCGGCGGGCGGGAAAAAACAAGCGCCACGGCACACACGACGCACCAGCTGTGCCGGTCCTAGAATGGGATGGCCACTCCGCCCCGTCCGCACCGCGCCGGGAATCGAATGGATAGCGCCACCACCGCATTGCCGTTCCACGGCCAAAGGACGGGGCCGGGACCCTTCCCCCCCCGGGCTGGACCTGGACATGGAACCCGGGCGCGGCAGCCACAGGATCGGGAACCTTATCCCGCGCGCGCAACCTCACCTCCACCTCGCGCGCTGAGGCCACGGCGCGACACGACACGGCCGCCCGATCTGGGCCGTATCCCGGCCGGGCGCGCCGAGCCAAGGGTGCCGCGTCGGACAAGAGCGAGACAAAAGCAGCGTACGCCGAACCGGCTGCACGGGGCGGATTAGCGGATCTGCGCGTACTCATCTTGCCCGGTGGGGTTGCCGACCGGTGCGGGGACTCGTGACCGCGCAACGCAACAGCATGCCGCCTGCCGATGCCCCTCCCCTCACCCAGCGCAAGAGACAAACGCGCCCGGCATGGACGCCGCAGAGGCAACCGGGTCACGCGCTGCCGAGAGTGGACTGGCCTGCGCAGCGCCCTGGGCGCCCAGTCACGCCCACCCTGCTCGCTCGCATCGCATCTCATCTCAGGACCTGTTCGTTTACTGCCTCTAAAAATTATATCTATTTAGTAAGTATTTTTATTAATTTAATAATAAAACCTATGTAACGATTTCCTTCTAATTTACGAGACGAATCTAATGATTCTAATTAATCTATGTTTTGCTACAGTAAACATCTTCTAATAACATAATAATTACCCTCGTTGGATTCGTCTCGTGAATTAGATAGGGAGATCTGCAATTAGTTTCGAGATTAGACTTTATTTAAGACTCCAAAATAATAAAATTCTCTTTAATTTGACCCTCTAAAAATTATATACCTGAAACGAACACACCCTCATAAAAAAATCCCACCACAGGACAAACTCCTCCCTACATTGAACAAAGTCCAACATCGCGTCGGATCCAATTACCTGGCCGCATCGTGTTGAATCCACGCCTCCGTTTGTTTACGCCACGCCCCGTGCACAACCAATGTTCGCGCATAAACAACCCTCGCCACCAACAAAGCCGAGCGCGTCCAATGGTCAAACCGGATCTAGCTGCGCACGAGAATATCATAATCCACGTAAACTTCCAACCCGGCGCACAAGAATCTCTGCTTAGCGCCACGATCACGGCATAAGTATCCAGGCGCATTAGACAAACCGGCATTCACTTGCACGTACCCGATTCTGTAATCGCACTACCGCGGCTCGTTCCATACGACAAGCCTCGGAATAATGTCACGGAAATGGAAAGCGTACTGTGAATGAATCATATTTGGACAGGATTCGCACCTCCACAGCTCATTCCATTCAAGAACCATTGGAACAATTCGCACAGAAACGGAAATCGCACTGTAAGCATAGGAATGCAATTTAATCGCGCAACCGCGGGTCAATGAACCATCGGAATATTGCCACACAATGAGGAGAACGTTCTTGGACAGGAATGTAATTCGAACTTATTTTCTTTTCCATAACTTGATAGTAACAGCTCAATGACTTGTCCACTATAATGTCTTGACAAGCATACCACGAAATAACATTTAGCAAACTCAACATTACAGCTACTATATAACTTAGTACGATAATGTAATCTACTACCAAAACTTACGGACTCTCCAAGAGACGCTACATGTGCTTCGATTTGGGAAGCAGAGATTTCCTGGGCACGAGCCGGTTGAATCAACCGACCGGGGAAAAACCCAGAGAAATCCCCACTCCCGAGCACACTTACTGCCCCATTATCACACCAACATAGAACAAGTAAAGCATAAGCTTAATTCACACGCAGAAATCCACGGTTTGCAGGAAGTCGTCCATGCCGCGGCCGAGGTCGCAGCCGGGAATCTCAGGGAACACGTCGGCGATGTCGTCGAGGTCGAGGTCGATCTCCAGGTCCTCGTCCCCGAAGTCACCAAGAAGCAGGTCTTGTTCGTCGTCATCCAGGCAGAACGGCATATCGGAAACATCCAAGGCGTCCAGACCGGCGCGGAAGTCCATGGGGTCGATGTCCGGCAGCTGCAGCCCGCGGAGAAGGTCCTGGTAGAACTCGGGGTCGTCCGGCAGCTGCGTCTCAGCGGCCGGCTCAGGGATGATGGGTGCTGGAGCCGCCGGCTCGGGAGACAGCTGCTGCTTCGGCGCTGGCTTGGTGGATTCCAGGACGGAGGAAGGCGACGGGTGGGCGAACGGAGCAGCCGAGGTGGACGACGAGGAAGAGGCCGTCGGGGTGGTGCAGGGCGACGGTGTAGCTGATGATGACGCGGCCACAGGCTGCCCACGGCGGCGGCGCTTCTCCTCGGCGAAGCTCCGGGAGGCAGTCAGGTAGGCGGTGGAGGCCGCCGCCGCGGTGTCGAAGGTGCCGAGCCACTGCCTCTTGCCGGTGAAGGGGTTGCGGATCTCCGCCGCCCACTTGCCCCACTTGCGGAGCCTCACGCCGCGGTAGCTCTCCGGCTCGCCGCCGCTAGTGCTCGCGGCCACAGCAGCCGCCGGCATGACAGGCTTGGGGGTCGCCTTGCCGAGGTACATCTCGAAGGAGAAGCGCTTGGTCTTGGCGGGGGCCGGAGCTTCGGCGACCTCCTCGTCATCGGAGTCCGAGTCAGTCGCGTCGGGGTCCTCGAAGAGGACGCGGACGCGGCGCCTCGGCTGGACCATCGCCGGCGGCTGCTGCGAGTTGGCCTTGAGGAGGCCGGAGGTGGGTTTAAGGCCAAAACCCGAGATCCTCTTGGTCTTGCTGGGCTTCTTCGCCAGGGCCTTCTTGATGAGCATCTGCTGGTGGTTCAATGGAGCCATCTCTCTTCTATCTCTGGCGGAAACAACTCCAAAATTTCTAGCCAAAATTGCCAAAACTGAAGGGGAAAAACTCTAAAACAAAGAAACTTTTTCTTTCTGGTGGGTGCAAAAATTGGACGGAGCCGAGCGCGAATCGACCGAATCCGTCAGTCCCCTCGACAGAATCCACACGGCCTTATGTGGAGGAACCCGGAATACTTGACCCCGAACCCGTCCCTGCATCAATAGAAGGAACAATCAGCCTAAACCCTATGAAAACCCACCAAAAATCTCGACAGATCTGGAGGAACACGGCCTCAAAACCCGGTCAAAACCTCCCAGATCGGTAGATAAACGAGGTAAAAAGATGAAATTTTTCCGGCGGCGCACAAACCTGAGCATCGACGAGGACTTGTTCCAGCCGTTGAGCCCCAGGCGCATAGATCGGCGGGTGCAGGCGTGGGCGTGGTGGAGGAGGACGGCGACGACGGCGACGAGGAGGACGACGACCAGATCGGAGAAGGGGCAAGAAGACATATACGAGAGCTGACTCGCGTGGTGGGGACGCGGCTGCTGCTTCTTCTCCGACGCCGGCGTCGTCGTCGCCTCCGGCCTCCCTCACACTCGCTTAAACCCCAACCCAAAGCGGCGAGAGGAGCGAAAGGGGTTGGCCAAGCCTCCTCCTCCGATATTTAATCCCATTCCCCATCCACGAGGTTGTGCCCGCTGCTGCCCGCCCGGGACAAAAGCATTACTTACCCGGCCTTCAGTAACAAACAATGACGCGTGGGTCCAGCTGGAGAATCGCCCCACATGTCATCGTACTTATCCAGGCCAACGGAAATCACTAAAAAGGACGGCCGAGGTGAGCTGGCGCCCGACGTACCAAGATCTACGGGTTCTGTTTCGTACGCACACAGTGACAATGGGCCCGGATAGATATCTGGCCCCACTTGCAGTATGAAACGTGTTCGTCTGCCAGTAAAGAAACTATTCGGCACAATAGTCTGGAAGCATGCTGAGGTTTTGGATGACATGTGGGGCCACCGTTCGTGTCCCTACCTATCATCGTGACAGGGACCTCAGGCTAATGGCGGTGAGTTTTTGGTGGGGTTTATGGGGAGGATGTGAATGGCAACGAGAGGGCGGCTTTGGAAAATGATAACGCTTGGCCAGCACGCCTGGCTTGAGAATATCCTAATCTCCCAATGACCGGTGGGGTCGCGGAGCTTTCCGGCCCACTCAGTCGGCACAGCACTGTCGCCGGATCCAGTGATAAGGTTCCGCCGCCCATCGAGCGGTGGGGGATTGGGATTCTATGGCCAAGATCCCGCGGATCCCGCCTGACCAGGCAGCGTTACCCGAAATACGGTTTCTAATTGCCTATTTAAGATGCTGCTTTTTTAAGGAATAGCGAGATTTAAATGTGCATTATTTACGGGGATTAGTCCAACGCATGGGCCCCATGTCAGCCTCGCTAAAGTTGTGCTTTACCGGTTCTGGAGGCCGATGCGATAGGAGTGGGCGTAGTTTTCGGGCTTCCGTGAGAGCCAAGCTAAAAGGAGAGATAAAATGGAATGGAATATTTTTGTCTTCCGAAAAGTGGGAGCGGAACGAAAGGCCACGAAGATTTGGTTCCGCCTCGCTTTTCATGGGTGCCGCATATGACACGTGGACATGTTTGTTCGAGTATCTAAAAATAATCTCGCTGGGCCGAACAAACGACGCCGCCTTTGACATTTTCTGTCCGTCGAACTCGTTCTCCGGGCTTTCCCGTGGAAATTGGGGAATTAATATTTGGAAAGGAAAAAGACTGTAAAAGGTGATATCGAGCAGTAAAATCTCGAGATTTGTCGTTAGGAAATATACTATCACTTAGATTTAGAAAATCGCCCGAAGATACGTGTTTGCGGGACGTTTTTGGAATGACACGGGAATATCGTGCTGTACTGTGACGGTAGCTAGAGCTGGCCGAGCGGAAAGGACACCGGACTTTTGCCAGTGCGAGGCGAAACCAACAGCGACATTTTTCTTCTTTCGATTCCAGCAGGCGGCCGATGCACGGCTGTGCATTGAGCCCATAAACCTCGCAGCAGCTGGAACGCCGAGATGCGTGCCGGGTGTGGACGCCTCCTCGGGCGGCCGCCGCGCTACGCGGACCCAGGTGCGTGCGCCTGCCCGGCGGTCACGTGAACGGAAAACACAGTGGACTCGTGTGGGTCCCGGGTGGAAGTCGTTGTCGGTTGTTGCGCGCAAATTGACTATTCGAATGCGCTTTCTTTTTCGGCGAGCCGCTTTTTCGAGGCGTGCCGTCTGCCGTCGTGACTGGGACGCACGTGAGCGGCTCGTGCGGTTTTCATTTTAGTTTACGGTTCGCCGAGATATTTCGGGTTTATTTTATTCATCTCTCCTTTCCCAGATGCTCCTCCTATGCTAGCACTGCTGGCACGCCCTCCGGTCGTGAAGTGTTTGTGCGGCGGGAAAGGCATGGGCGCGGCGCGGGCAACGCCGGTGCGATACACGTATGCGCGCACGCCGTCGCATGCGCGCCACGTTACACGGCGAGACTGCTAGGCACTTGGACGCGCTCCCGCCCGTGCACGCAAGCCTACAAAATTCGGGTGTACGTGTACAGTTGGATCCCCTTTTGTCGTGCAGCCGTGTGTGGACTGCCGCCGCGGACGTGCTCGACGGAGGGGCGGCTACCGCTGCTGGTGCGACTGTGCGTGCAACGTGCTCGCATGTGGAAGTGGCAGTAAAAGATACCGGTATTTGGCGGTAGAATACATCGGGAAGGGTGAACCCTCGTGGCCACGCTGCGTGCGATGATTTACCGTTAGCAACGCGTTCTTGTGGTCGCGACAAGAGCGCGGTAAACTCATAGGCTAATGATAGTGCTTGGTCCGCCTCGTCACAGCCGCCGCGAAGTTGTTTATGGGTGGGTGAATCCAGATCTGCGACCGAGTTAATGGCTGTCAATATTCGGCCACTGACACTGTCACTGGTGTTACCTAACGGTTTGACTTGAGGTTAAAAGAAAAGTTATTCTGCCTCCGGAAAATAAACGAGAACGAAGAAAAACATCGGAATGTACTACAGTACACGTTTTTCTCTGTATAATCTTTCTTTCTGTTTTCCGGAGAAGAAGAATACGGGCCAGGAAATGCTCCAGTGTGGACCTGCTGCGCTCGCTGATATGTATAGGCCCCAAGCCCATGTTGATTTGGTACGTACAAACTAAAAAGGCCTTTAACTTCTCTTGCGACATTGGGCCTTCAACTGCTGTGAATAAACAGTGCGATGGCCCATCGCCAATTAGTGAGAAACCCTATTTAAGTATTGGAAAACTATTTCTTTGTTATCGTGAAAAGACATTGGGAAGCAACGTCGGTCTTCAGCTGCCTCGAATTAACTCGGGACATCAGCCGCGCTCTCTTGAATCTGATGTTTTGAAATAAAAAATCTGCAGAAAAGCGACGTGGAGACCAGCGGATTTGTATTCCTGTGTGCACGGGAGTAATGGCGGCCCGGGGGATAGTTTGCCGTTGGGACTTCACGGATGAGGGTTGGCTAACTATTCACTGCAAACATCGTACTGCAATTATTATCGTGCCGCGGTGCTGTCGACGTAGGAGCATTGTTCCTCCCGTGGGCACTGGCGCTGTATTGGCAATGACGCAATTGCAACGAAAAATATCTAGCCATGGGTGCTCTGTTTTGAATATACTGGACTTTGATGACGTTCTACAGAAGAAATTTCCACCTGGTGACTAGTAGTATAAATTGTTCAGAATCCCGACATCAATTAACATGTCGTGCGTCATGCTTCTGTACTGACGGGGTTTACTGGTCGAGGGCCTACCACAGTCGTAAACACACACAAGCGACATTATAGGTGGATCACGCAGCTCGACGGCCCTGTGGAAGCATGGACACGGTAGCGGGAGCACGAAGGAAAGCGTCCGTTGAGCAGCAGTTGGTCGGTTAAATTCGGATCCAACAACCACCGCCACCGCAGGTCCATGCATGTGCGTGCCACAGCTGCTGCCGCTGCACCTGCCGGGGCCGGCCGGCCGTCCGGTCCTCGAGATCTCGCATCGCAGGTGGTGGCGCACGCAGCCGGCGAGCGGAACTCCCCTCCCATCCATCCGATCCCACTCATCAACACCTTTAAATCCCACCTGCCGTATTGATTGCCGCCACTACAGTGGCTGCACGCACCCGGTGCGCGGTCTCCGGCCGCCACGGCCCCCGTCGCGCCATGTGACCGCACATTCGCGCGCACGCCTCCGCCTCTGCCCGCGATCCAACCACCTTTCCAACCTGCCTACTGTACTACTGGACAGGTTCAGCTCTAGTACCGCGAGGCAGACCCAACTCCAACCGAAAGCAACTTGAAGAACGGGAATAATTTGGGCGTGATCGCGAACGCGGCGAGATATGCGATGCCGCTCGACAGGCACGTCGCGGCTCGGCGCAGCTTGAACGCGGGAGATACCCGCCGCTGCAGTCAGCAGCCGCGTGAGAAGCGGCAGGTGACGATGTGCGCGGCGGGTTCGGTCCGTCCGGTTGGCGCCGAGCCGGAGGACCCGGCCGCGGTGCGCGGCGGGACCCTGCCGTGCCGTGCGGCCGGATCCGTGGCGGCGAGGCAGCTAGCAGCGTGGGGAACGGATGGATCGGCCGTGCACGCCGCGGGGACTCGGGTTGGTGGTTGCCGGCGTCCAGATCCGTTGCGTCTCGACGAGGGGAAAGGCGGGGGGAAAGGCGGAGGAGACACGATGCCCGGGACACAGCGCGCCGGTTCCGTGCGGGGCGCCGGTGCCCAGCGGCGTACGGCCCCCTCTTCTCTTGGCCACACAAGTCGCCCATATGATGCGTCCGGCCTGATCGGGCCGTGTGCCCGTGTAGTACTGGTAATCGCACTGCCTTACTACCACCAGGCATCAATTCCACCGGGCCAGATCACCCTACAGTAAATCAACAACGGGGACGACAACGCTATCAATCTACGGACACGATACAACCAATGGCATCAGCGCGTTCCAGAACTGAGACCACCGGACTTGCCATGCCTTTTACCAGCGGATCCAGAGAGAAAGAAGAGAACGCGTCGCGTCTACGTGTTGAAGATAATGCGCATAACGAAAAGCACAGCGTCGGTATCATGCGGATTAGTATTTCGCTTTAGAAACTTCCCCGGATATTGCACAGCTCTCGTTTCTTTCGCGCGCCACTGGTTTCAGCAGAAAATATTTTACAACTTTTGCTCGCAAAAACAACTTGCGTGCCGCGCCCAGCACCTTCGACCATGACGAGGACTGGGCTCTCTAGTGAGGATAGACAGCTGCGCCGTACGTGAAAAGAACTGTTTATCTTCCGCGAAAAGAAAAGAAAATAGGGGTCCCTTTGGAACGAAGGATAGGAAAATTATAGGAATAGGAAAAACGTAGGAATCAAAGTAGCATGCTTCTTCAATCCTATGGAATATGAAAATGTAGGAATGGATTGGAAAAGTCATTTGGCAGCAGGAAAAACAAAGGAATATCATACACACACCATTTGTTGCTGGTCATTAAACAAGTAACCATTGGCATTAGAAGTAGGAGTAGCAAACTAGTTGTATGCCCTTGTGTGCCTTCGTGGGATTTCAGTTATTTAAATGACTTAGAAGAGATCTGACAGCTAACTGAACTCAGTAGTGGTCTATCTTGCAAGAATTAGGTTGAGAATTAATTTGCTCAATGGTGATCTAATGATGTAAAAATGAGAGATGAGCAGGAATCAACCACATGCTACAGCGTTAACATTCCTATAGGAAATTTCCAAGAGGTCTGACCTTTCTTTCTTTCCTATGAAATGAGCCATAGGATTGCATTCCTATGGAACTTTTCCTTTGTTTTTCCTGTGAAGTAAAGGATGCCATATGGAATAATTCCATAGAAATTGAATCCTACATCTTTCCTGTGTTTTTCCTTCAATGCAAAGGAGCCCTAACTGGTAAGAAAAAAAAAGGTCGTTCCCGTCATCCACAGAAAGCAAAGGACCACGAATCACCACCAAGGCTTTGGACTTTTGACACGACATGGAGCTCCACGGCTGTCCCGTGACGAACGTTTTCCGGTGTGCGTGCCCATTGCCTGTGCCTTGCCTCACGGCGACGGTAAAGGGGGCGCGGAACGCTGTAGCCGGTGGCTCACGCCCTTTTTCCTGTGAGCTTATCCTGTTGCACGGAATGGCAAGTTGTTTTCATTCTCAGGTCAACCGCGGGCCAGAATAATCCGTCCAGTCCAACACAAATGTTTTTCGTTTCCAGATATTCTCATCTGAAATATCAACGGGTAGGTTGAACGTTCCGCAACCGGGTGCTGGAGCTGGACTGGAACTTTCCCTGTATTTCCAACCATTTCTTGTTTTTAGTACACCGTATCTCCATCCGTTTCAATTACGATATGACAGTCCGTGCCAGAATTTTTTTCTCAAGATTTCCACCGGTCTGTGTCAGAAGGCGAGAACCAACTGCAGCCACTTCACTACGGCCCCGTTCGTTTCACTACAAGTCATTTTAGGAGCTGTTCGTTTTCAGCTATATAATTTTTAGAGGTCAAATCATGTAGAATTTTATCATTTTAGAAGTATTAAATAAAGTCTAATCTCGAAACTAATTGCAGACTCCCTATCTAATTTACGAGACGAATCCAACGAGGGTAATTATGGTGTTATTAAAAGATGTTTACTGTAACATTACTGTAGCTAAACATAGATTAATTAAGATCATTAGATCCGTCTCGCAAATTAGAGGAGAGGTCGCGACATAGGTTTTGTTATTAAATTAATAAAAATACTACTTAAATAGTAAGATTCTCTTTAACGTGACAGTATATAAATTTTAGAGGGTGAAAGGAACGGAACGGAACGGGCCTTAGCCAACCTCCGTCCTTCCACGCAACTAACGTGGCGGCATCTTTCCTTGACTTCACCAGAAGCATTATTTTACACTTGCTTATTTTCTAAGTATTTTATACTATATAATAAGCAGAAAATAAATTCAAAGGGCAAAAAATGGAAACCATTTCAGATTCTTTTTCTCCAGTCTGAACCATATGTTTTTCCCCTGGTCGCCACCCAAAGAAAAGAACCTTCAGGAGTTTCCATGCGTCTGTTTTACCCCTTCTAAAAACTTTACACCAAGGTTAAAAAAGGGTAACGCTAAGGTTAGCCAAGGTAGTAAAAAAAGAAGAAAACGCTAATTCCACTGGCTGGCTGGCTGGCTAAGCTGGCCCAGGCCCATCATCATCAGACGGCCGGCATGGTCTCGTGGCGAAGCGCGGCGAGATCCGAGGGCCCGCAGGCCTCGTCACCGAACGTGAACAGCCCGGCGTCGAAGCCCTCGTCGTCCCAGCCGGCCGCGGCAGCGGCGGCGATGGCGGCGGCCGCCTCCGGCGAGGACCCGCCGTAACCACCGAACCCGCCGCCTATCTCGTCCTCGAACCCCCAGAACTGATCGTCCAGTGCCACGGCGACATCCGGTTCCCCGGCGCCGCCGGCCTCCTCCGACGAGGACGAGGCCCCCGCCGGCGGCAGGCCCAGCTCGTCGTCCGAGGCTTCCAGCAGGAACCCCAGCTCCGGCTGCGGCGCCGACGTGAGCTCGCCGGCGGCCACCGCCTCGTCGTCGAAGCTGCCTATCTCCTCCTCCAGGCTCCGCATAACGGACGCCAGGTCGCCGGCGGCCGCCGCGTCGGTCTCATCGTCGAGCATGTCCAGCAGGTCCTCGGGCCGCAGCCTCTTGTTGGACTCGTTGGCCGTCTCCGGCGAGGCGGGCTCGCCGGCGGCGGCTTCCCGCGCCCGCTTATGAGAAGAGCTCTCCATTCCCGAGCTAAAAGACTTTTTCCTTCCCTCTCTTCGCTGCGTCGTGCGTATACACGTACGTACGCCACGCCACCACCGAGCGGAGTGCGAGGGCAAAGACGGAAGAGTACAAAAAGCAAGGTGTTTTGCGCAGCGAAACGAGTTGGGGGCGCGCCTTATATAGCGTCGGGGCGGATGGGCCGGTTGCGCGTTGGGCGACTCTGCCAGGGGGTTTCCGCAAAAGTCGCGGGTGCGGTTTGGTTACGAGTGAGTGCGGTGGTGCAGCAACGCCAGAGTACTCTCCCAGTCTCAGCGCATGGCCTGCGCTGCGTCGCGTTTATTTTTGCTTTTTCTTTATTTGGTTGGAGATTGGAGAAGAAGGAAGGGAGGGGCGGCGATGCGTGCGCGCCATCTGGAAGAGCGGCCGGGTCGTATGGTCCGCGCCTGCCTGTTTTGTCCACGCCTCCTCCAGATGGGTGGTGGATTGCTGGATTGATGTGTGGTGTTTGAACGGCGACGGCTTCCGTTCGATTTTTTTTTCTGCCAAGCTGTATTAGTCAGTGGTGTTGTTTAATCCGAAACAAAAATCCCTTTTTAGTTTGCGTCTAACATTATTTTAAGTAGGTCGACCTGTAATCCCAGAACGTGCGTGCCGCGTGCCGCAGGTAATACAAGTCAAAACGCGAGTTAACAAGAGTATAAGTTGGCCGTGTCAAGGTCGGAAAATTACGGATTCAATGATTCCACATCATATCGCAATAATTTTTATTCGCCTGCAAAGTTTACTTCCCTTTGCAGATTCGTCGCGCCGTACACGATGGACCGCAGCTGGGATGCGACGGCGACGCAACCAAACCCAACCCAAACCCGAGCACCCACCCACCTTCGTCTAGCAGCAAGGCCACGCTCCAAGTCCCACGCAAGCGCCAAGCATGTGACTCAACCTCCCCCGCATCTGCGAAAACCGGCTCTTCCAGGGTGCTCAACGAAACAAGCGTGTGGGCCACGACGACCCTGCGCGGAGGGCACTTTTCGGAATAAACAAACGTTTAGAATCGCAATACAATAATAACGGTAGGGGCCTAGGCGCAAAAGGTGAACGGGAGCGTCGAGATCGGGATTCTGGGGCCATCCGTCACGGGCGTGTCGCCTTTTCCAAATTTCCGCCCCCGATTTCCCGATTTAAATTCGATTCTAAAGTCCGCTATACGCTGCGGTTCAAGTCCGGCGTCTGGGAGCTTCACGTCCGCGAGCCGAGCCGATGGCGAGTTTATGATGGAGCCGGCGCGTGCATGCGAGCTGAGCATCATGGGTTCGGGCTTGCCGGCTCGGATGCGATATCCTGACTCCTCCCCAGCCGGTGGACCGGTTCGCGGTTACTTTGATGTTTGTTTTACGGTTTTACCGTTTCTCGGTTGCAAAGAAGCATCCTATTTTTGACTTTGCACCTTTGAACCAACGGCTGCGCACAATGACTGACAGAGTAGTATTGGACCGGACCAACATAATGGTTGGTGCATGTGCCTCCTTAGGATTTCGGAAATGACTGAAAGTTCACTAGAGAAGGTACCAAGATAATAGTAATACTTTTGGATTAAACGATTGGCCAGTTCTACTTTTGTTCTTTTTAGTCGTGCATTTGATTTGGCGTGTATCCAAGTACAAGTACTTTACACAACTACTAGTAGTATATATGTGTGCTCTCTCTCTACAGTTTATTGGTTTAGATTTGACATCAGGTCGAAACTAAACTACCATGCAATAAATAATCTATTTCCTATACATGACATCCAAAAGTTCTAAACGTAGATACTCAAATGATAAGTACATATGCTCCTATGCCCTTTGTTATTTTTCATTTTTTACGAATTGAATGACGTACGCATTTACATACAAATATGATTACTCACTTCTATGAATATATGAACACACTTTAGTTATATGTGCATCTAAAAGAACTGAACCACCTTAATCTTTCTCGCTGGTTGACGTGACCCAATGCACTAGTTATATTCCGAGGTAACAAAAAGACTACTTAGTCTCATTTTTTTCTGCGGTAAGTAACCTATTAGCACGGTGATTCAATTAATAAGCCAAATTGATGTTCAAAAAGGTGTTAAGCGAAATTGTACGTTAGTTCTTAATTGGGTCCAACTCCCGTTGTGTCCCGGTTAGCTCCAACTACAACAAATGACCTTTGTTAATTCGTAGTATCAATTCCAATGACTTCTAGTAGTAGCTCGTTACCTAGAACGAGAACAACACCACACCCCGTCGGTGGTGGTTGTTCCTCCACTCTCGTCTGGCTTACGCGTGCCACTTGTACGACACAGCAAAGATATACTATTATTGTTGGCAACCTTGGAAATGACGACGCGAGCTGCCCGATCGGTTCCCTCACATGCAAGGAAATCCGTAGCAAGTTCGCGACGCGCGCCGTGTTCAGTCGTTTACCATCCGGGGTCAAGCGCGTAAAACTCCAACCAACAACTTGTAGAGCGCGCTAATAATGCAAGTGTACACACGCTTGGGTCCCTTTCGCGTGCGGTGCAGCGGCAACACGCAATCCATGGTTAGTCAAGTCGGCGTACGGCGCGCGCGGCGGCCGGCCGTGGAGTCGTGGCCATGAACGTGGAAAAGGCTCCCCGGCAAGTAGCAAGCGTTCGGCCGAGGTCGAGTCGTCACGACGTACGTACGCAGGCGGGCAGCTCGCGGCACGCAAATCGCTTGGCCACCACGCTTTCCACTTGCGTTCGGGCTCCCTGGCCGGCAGACCCACATGCCACGTACTGTTACCCACACCGTTTTCGAACAAAGATCTCTCTTGCGCTTTGTTGCGGAATGGTTTGCTCCCTCTCTTTTCATGTCGGTTGCTCGCCTCGGCACTGTTCCAGAGAACACACTGTTACCAGTGAGGATCATCAGAACGCAACTGTGGCCCTGTTTGGAGACTCTAACTCGGTTAGAGGTTAGAGTTGGTTCTATCCAACTCTAACCTTCGAACTAACTCTAACTCTTTATGTGTTTGGATCGCTAGGGTTAGATTGATGAAAAAGCTATTTTTAACTCTTTTACGACCGGATTTTATGTGGCCAGCTTTTGTGTGGCCTCCTCACAAATGAGTAAAATAAATCAATTTTCGATTCAAACATTTAAAACACGATAAATTTAATTTATCCATACAATATTTTACGCAAACATACACCATAAAAATATTTTAGTGTTGGCCCTACTTTAGTGCGCCGGATCGAGTGTGCATGACTCCATAGTCCCTAGAGAACTAACCCTAATAATCACCCCTGGAGGATAGTCTTTTAGGTGGGTTAGATGCATCTAACCCGATCTAACCCACTCTGTTTGGAGGATTGAGGGTTAGAGTTGGCAAAACTAACCCAATCTAACTCTATCCCATGGATCCAAACAGGGCCTGTATAGTGGAAGTGTGGTTCCGGCCAGCATCTGCTTTGTTCGGCGCACCAAGTTGACACGTCGGCTCGTTCAATACCGTTCGCACAATCTCTATCTGCTTAGCATGGCTTTCCGGCTGCTGCACTGTTGCGTTTCCGGCAACTTGGTATTTTTGTCTGGCTCAATTCAGATGGTAATACGACCGGTTCGTCCCCACGGAAAAGAACAAGAGCATTCACGGCTTGGAGTTTTACCGGCAAGTGTCACCATGGTCCGGAGGAGAATAAAGGTGAGGATGACGCTAGCTGCCGTGTCTCATCCACATCAAAAACTGGAAATTTTTGAGTGGGTGTGGAAAATTCCTCCGCTCGGTACCGGATGAAATGTTTGTTGGAGACGATTACGGAAGGGCTTTATTCCCAAAGGAATATAATTAAGGTATAAGTTTCATCCGTAACAAAAGTGACCTCACATGATTCGCGCCTAAGTTCTTTTGTGCAGCTTACTTAAATCAATATTCGTGTAATTGCTTAGAAGAGAGCTAGAGATGTGTGTGCCGCAGTGAAACTGGGGAACGGAAATTTCTAGTAGCAAATAAATCCGCGAAGAAAGTAATTTTGCGTCAACTGTGAACGAAATTACGCACACAACGGATTTATGAGCAGGACGTGGAAATGCGGAGCTTTTTGGCGTGCACACGTGAGGCGGAAAGCGGTGGATGAGTTCAGTTCAGGCGTGCGGTGGATGGTGAAGTAGCAGAGCCGATCCGATCCCAAATCCGACGTGTGGGTTAGGTGTCCATTGCTATCCCCACCTCTCCAACCACGTGACCCCGCCTACCGCGCCACCAGCCGCAGCTCGCCCACCGGCTCGCCATTTGGCTGGCTCGTCACATTCGCTGAGCCGAGCTCGGCCTCGAGCGCGGCGCCGGAGCCGTAAGCCATAAGCCGCGAGCGAGACGTGCCCAGCCTGCCCATCCACGAGCCAGCGCGCGCAGCACAGGCACAGCACGTCGGCGCGTGTGGTACCCTCCCTGCCGCCATGTGGCCCCGCCTGGCTTCAATGCGTGTGCGTGCCAGTCCACCTCACGGGCGGGACCCACGGGCCCCGTCCGGTTTCGCAAACTGAGGTAGGGGGCGGAGAGCTAAAATCTCGCCGGCCCGGGCCCACGCCTTTGTTCCCTCCCGCGTGAAAATACGTTCCTACCCTCGCAGATCCGCCGCACGCCCCGCCACGTCATGAGCATCCGAGGTTAGCCGCGTGATTTCCGGCGCAAAGCGACGTACCCATCGCGTTGTTTTGCGTGGCCCGGCAGGGGGCCGGGTCTGTCGCCTCCTCCGTAACTGCTTGTCGCTTGTACGTACGGGGCGGACTCGATGCACCGCTCTGCTCTCCAGATACGTACTCCTACGCCTTGTTCACCGCGGCGACGTTGAGAGGAAAAATAATTGCGTGGCCGATGCGGGCATGATCATCAACCGCTTAATCGGAGTATTTATTGGGCGGTCCACGCGCGCGTGACAAGGCAGCGGCGGTTACGTCCGGGGAACACATCGAACTGCGTCGACACGCCAGTTTGTTTAATTGTTAAACGGCAGATCTTTTAATCGCTCGGCGGCCGGAGTTTATTGCCGTCGTCGATGTAGAGAGATGCGGTGGACTGGTACTCGTCGGTCGGTGGAGTAGGGGGGTGGAGTAGGGGGTGGGCGAGGTTCACGTGAACCGGATCCATGGAGGGCTAAGCAGAGGCACATTTATCGTGGGTCCGGACGCGGCGTGCGCGTCAGGGAAGGTGGGGCCTGGAGCAGGGGCAGTTGTGGCATTTTGCGTCACCGCTGCCGTAGCAGAGGACGTGGTCCCGGTCCACATGGAATCGCGTGACAGCTCTGGGGTTCAGAACCCGACTTGGTTGTCTCGGCTAACTATGAAAGACGGTAAGTGGGTCCGCTTTTCATTGAGCCCATCTGTCTGCGGGAGTGGAGTAGGCGAGGTGGTGCCGTCGGTGAAAGTAGGCGGTACTGAATGGAGGACGCCGGAAGGAATAGGGTGTCGTGGGCGTCCACGTCACGAGCGGTGGGGGCGAGATGAGACCGGAGGCGTGGGATCTCTCCTCTTTTTTCAGCGCTGCGCCGTGTTGCCCCTGCCATATGCCGTCTCTTTCTTTTCCTCTTCTCGGCACGCCTTTTCGTTCCTGGCGTGTGCCGGCAACCGGTCTCCCTCGGCAACTTAGTTCTTCGGTTCCAAGCGGAGTAGTGGTAACGAATTTTCGGTACGCGTTTCGGTCTTGACTGTTTCTGCGCGTCCCGGTTGGTTAGTTGTGTTGTGTGCGCCGCGGGGATTTTGCTGTCGACCTGACTCGGAAGATGTTCTCGCTGGGTTAAGGGAAAATAAAGGACGGGTTCTGGTAGCTTCTCCCGGCACGACGCTTCCCCAGGTCATGCATGGATCACCGACGACGGCCCTCGGGAGCGCGGAGCACGGATCAGATCTTGACCGGCCGCTGCACCCGTCCGTCCAGATCGCGTACGTACACGTGCGCGCATGTGCCGCGCGGCGAAACGCCCGGGCCTCGCGCTCCGTACCCCGTCCACGGACTGGACGGGAAGATATGAAGGCGCGGGTCGCGCACGCACGCCACGCCGCTCCGATCGTGAAAAGGCAGACCCGGTCCGGGCGAGGCGGCACGACCCGTCCCGCTCCCCCAACGCCGGCGACGGCGACGGCTCACCGACCGGAATTTCCTAGGCAGCGGCGCGGCGGAATTGCTGTGCGCGCCAGCGGATTGCCAGTGTCGAGCCAAGCTACAGAACCTTGACACGGAACAGATAGGGGTAGGGGTACCTCCGACGCGCCTACTCGTTGCTATTTCGGTCGGACGACCCTGCCGGCTCGTTTCAGGCCGCCAGCCTCGCCTGCCAACCAATTCCCCATCAAGACTGCCTCTGCCATTTCCTTTTCCCACTCCGCGAGTCACAGAAGCAGATGGAAAAAAGCGGGTGCCGGCCAGGCACCACTGCGGCGTCGGAGTCGTGCGCCAGTTGCACCGGCGCCGTGGCCAGAGCGTGCACCGGTCGTTCGCCACAGGTTAGGCACGCAACTTGCGTGACTTCGGGAGCGTTGCGACGATCCGTAGCCGTAGGTATGGTATATTCTGCAGTACTGTGCACGAACGAGAAGAGGTCCTTCCACCCGTTGATCTCTTGGTTTGGCTTGCCGTGCGAAACTTGTCGCGACACGGTGCCGCCAGGCCTGCGTGCCTTCGATCGCTTCTGCTCTTGACTCACAGTGTATTACCAGATCAAAACTCAGGGTTACCCATCGTTTTGCCGGAGCAAATTCGTTTTGTGTTTTGACGGAGTGCTATTTCCCTTCGCTACGTAAAGCATTCTGACGGCAGAGAAGTGCTCAATAACGCAGACGAACAATAGACTCACTTGAGAGATGAAATACACGGTCCAATCAGGTTCATTCGTTAGTCTCGTCAGTCGAAAAAGTATTCAATACTAGTCGCTGATTAAACGATGGCGCACATCATGAACAGTCAAGCGATCAAGAACGCCACGGCAAGAAAAACATGCCGGCTGCCGCGCGCCCCAGCTCGTGTGCGATTTTCTCGTGATCATCATCTACCGGCCATTTCCAGGACCGCTGTTTTAGAGACAAAAACAATTGCTCCCCTGACAGGCTGACACAACTGCTTATCTATGCCCGGGCACTACGTAGGGCTCGGGACCATGCCGGTCAGTGTCAACGCCTGGACAATTATGCACGCCGGCTAAGCATATTCGCGATTGGTTGTCAAGGTTATCTGCGGTCTTTGATTTGATTAACAACTGTCTAATCAGCAACGTTCAAATTCGGTTACTTGTTCTCCGTCCAGGTCTTGGACTGCAACTTCACAAAAACAGCCTCCGACGCTCTTCTGCAGTCTGATTTGTCTGACCGAGTTAAGTATAACCTTTCCTATTCTGAAGGCTTAAGGTCATGGATCGTGTCATTCTTTTCTACTATTTTCTTGTCCTCCATTTCAAAGATAAAGGTCGCAAGTAGGAGTGAATGTTGAATGGGTACGCGAAAGCCCTGGATTAGGTCAATAGGGACAAGTCTATGTCTGACAAAACATGTAACAGCTCCAGAACTTGTGTGGCACGGCACTAAGAAGTTAATTAGTACTACATGCTTACGACAAACGCATATATTGAACTTGAACCCAACTTGCGTTTGACAAAACGACACCGCTGGTATTGTACACGTATTAGTTGTACTATATATAGCCTAGAATCGTTCAGCTCAAATTTCCTTGCTAATTAATTAGTTGGCACCTGGAGACCGTACCTAGATGTACATAATAAGTTCAAAAGGAAATGAAGAAGTGAGTGATGTAGGAGCCATAGTTCATTCATTTTTTTAATGAAAAGGATTGTATCAAAATATAAATGAGTATATATCTCTTAGATCAAGAGCCTTCACGATGAATAAAATAAAGGAAAAAACATCTAAGCATTTGTTCAGCTTCAACATTAATTGTCCGATCGATGCTACCAAAAAGCAAGAACTGTATCAAAATAATATCCTCTTCAACCGTCAATAAGAGACAGTAAACTTTGTTGAAATCACAAGATAAGCATACTCCCTCCATCTAGAAATATAAGTATTTGTTGACTGGTGCATGTCATGTTTGACCATTCATCTTATTCAAAAAAATTATGAAAATATAATTTATTATATTATGATATGTTTATTAATAAATATAATTTAAATATAATTTATTTGTTCATATATTTTCATAAATTTTTGAATAAGATGAATGGTCAAATGTGATATTGAAAAGTCAACAAATCCTTATATTTATGAACAAATGGAGTAACTTTGATATCAAATAACGGATAAAGAATCAAAGATTACAATCAGATTAGTGCATACGGTTAAATGGTTCCTCATCTCATTTTCCCCTTCTATAACAGTTTGCTTTAGAATTTATCAGTTCCACAACAAATCGTTTGTCACAAAAGAAGGCCACCTCTTCAATAACACATAGAAATATCACGTCCTGTCTAAATAAAATTATTGTAAAACTCTTATTACGTCAGGCCTATCTTCTAAAAGAAGGCTTTCTGGCCAATGTAGATTTTTTTATCGAATCTAGACCCAAATCGCATTAGGTTTTCACCCATATAAATAGTTAAGGAGACGTCCCTGTTGCAATAAAAAATACAAATGAATAGAAAATTATGTCCCCTATATTCTATGTGTTTTTACACATTCGTTTACGTCGTGATCTACGTACCTACGATCCACCGATACTACAACAAAAATATGTTCACCTGGGTTGGGAGCAACCATCAAGGAAGTAGGACTTTTGGTGAAAAAGGGAAAAATAATGTCGTCTCACTCGTTTGGGTCATATGTGCTCGATCACAATTGAAAAAAAAACACGGCAAAATAATCCACAGTTTCCTTTGTTTTAGAGTCGCACACCTTCTTGCAAAGTTGTAAACGACATCGGTATCACACGCGGCACATGTTCCTTAAGCAGCCAACAATTATCCACAAACAAAACGATGAGGGGAAGAAATAAAGCATTAATTCTTGACCGGCAAATGCCACGTCAAAACTTTGATCACCTCCTCAAATCCAATGACAAGACGGAGAAATAGCCTACTTGTGTGGGTATGAGGTCATGAAAGTTGACAGGCATTTACACGAGGCATTTTGAATATTCATCACTTTGGAAGTGAATTATGGGAATTTCTTTTTCGATGATGATTTCATATGTCATTCTCAGTGTTCTTTAGGGGGAAATGGGTCTCCACACAGTCACAAGAGAAAGTAATTTTACACAAAGAAAAATAAACTTTTGGATGGGTTGATGGCTTGAATAAACAACAGCAGAAAATCGTAATACTAGGAGTCTAGGACCACTCAGTTAGTATTTTTCCAGATACATTTCTTTATAGACTAAAACACTTCAATTATTCTGTTTTGACTTTTCATTGCGGATCCCAAGTTTGACATTTCTACCCCCAATAATTGTTAGACTGTCGCGGCTGGCTTTATCTACAACTAAATTGAAACAAAAACCAAAAACAGAAAGGTAACTGGAGCTATCATTCCACCTGCATATATGTCATGGAACCAGTGATAGAGGAAAATTCAAAAGTGGTTTCTCAAACGATGACATGTTAGTTTTGTGTAAGCAATCGTAGTATCATTACTCCATTTCTGACAATACTAGTCTGAGACTCTGAGGCATAACGTGCTTGGATCGGTGCTTCATTTTCTATTTGCAAGGCAGTTATGGAAAATATTGTGAAGTGAGGTATCATAACTAGCAGAAATGGATGTTAGCAAATTCTCCACTTCTTACACCTGAATGTCGTTGAATGCTACTTTTCCACAGATAATATTGAGCTAGCTTAGACTCCCTTTTAGAACATATATTCTTTTTCATTAGAAACCAGATCCAGCACATATATGTTCTACAAAGTTGACAATGACTCCTGTGCCCACTTATATTGTGGTATTATACGTGCTAACAAAGTTTTAGTGATAAAGACTAGTATATAATACATATAAACAAGCCATTGAAAAAGTATATGGATTGTTCCTATAAGTGGTTGGTATTACTCCACATTCGAGATATTAAGGTATTATATACAGCCAGCAGTTGCATCCTTGTAAAAAAAAGAGATCTTTTATGGTGTTTGTGAGGTAACACATCGTGGACTGTTAACCAAGAGAGGAGTAAGGTATGGAACTAAAAATATCCAATTAATGGCAAAAATAATTTCAGTGTAACATAGATTGATCTATTTGGTAAGTTTCATAATGAGATCGTTTTATGGCGTGTGGCTGCCATACATCTAAAAAAATGTAATGATATACTTAGTTTACTATTTAATTGCTTAGTTCATACATATTTTCCAAGACTCGGTCCACAGGGATCTCTGGATCAAAAAGAATTTTAAATAAAAAATGACATAGGGTTGAGGTTGTACTTTATTTTGAAGAGAGTATGCCGTATAATTGTTCTGATTTCCATGGTCTCTTTGCTTGGTTGCCTAGATGATTCTTATGCACAACTTATTTAAATGATCGTAACCATGTAAATCTTAACAACATAACACAAATATGAATTCATATTTTTATCAATATATTTTTCCTATTATTTTATATTAGTCAACAAATAAATTCAGTCGTCAAGTCATATCCTAAAGGGGACAAATGGCGACAAGCGTGTTCTTGAGTCTACGATAACAATGTAAATGGATAGTAAATAATCACTTACCGATCAACTACCCTAATATTCTTTTCCATGTCCCTACCATTCCAAAATAGCACCTTTCAAACATATGAAAGTAAATTTATCTATTGACTATTTTTTTGGCTCGTACTTAAACTAAAATTGTTAGAATTTTTAGAATTAACATATGAAGCTAATCCTTCAATATGTTAAACAAAAATGGCTAAAAACTCAATCACTAAAAAGATCTAATTGAACTTCAAGTCTATTCCACTAGTTAAAACTTTGCTATCATAATTGTACTTAGTTGTATGCATGTGTCCTAGTCGTCTGATTGAAATACCTAGTGAATTTTCCCCAAAGAACATAGATATTCAAATAGATGCTTGGTTTCATTATCTTGCAATGCTACGAGTAAATATCAAGCACAACATAATAAGGCTAGATATGTAGTTCTCTCTTATTTCCTCATCAATCTCTGTTTTGTCATACCAAGAGGCAATTCTTTATTTTCAAAAGAAAAGGTAATCCTATGAAATGACATTTGGACCGGCTGAGTCAGCCCTGATGATTAATCTATTGGGAAGGTACATAGGACAGAGTTGATAGTGCTTGTTGCGCTCAAGTATGGAGTGGACTACAGCACTTGGATATGTGGAAGTGCGAGACAAACAAGACCAGAGATCATGGGTGACTGCCAACTTATGTTGTTGACCTAACACATAACATTATCTGGCACTCTCATCTTCCCTAAATCATGATTTCCGGTATCATTTCCCACTGTCTTCCAACTTTTGTGTCGACACTCGCAGCTAAAAGGAAAAACTATTCTATTGATGCATTATCCGACCAGTTCCCTAAATTTCTGACTCTGAAATGGAGTCTTGTCAGCATGAGTTGTTCAGTTTCAGTGCTGAAAGTCCTACAGTAGCATCCTAGACGTGATTAGCCGATCCTGAGGGGTAGCCATGAGCCATCTGCCACTACCTTGTTGGCTTGGCTGGCTCCTAGGTCTTTTAAAATTTCCTTTGGCTCTAGGTGTTCCAATTGATGTGGAATCACGCAGATACTAGTAGCATGCAATCAACAAGACCATATATTTATTTCTTTATGTCAATCACGAAAGGTTGCTTCCTGAAGCTATCCGGTCATCCTGGTTAGTGCGAAGAAAATGGCGGTGCTCATCCATCCAATAGCTAGGAATCTGAGCAAGATAGAACGCTTTTGAGTCCAGTTCGAGAAGCACGGCCCAGAAATTTTGCCACTTTTGTTTCTCAACTTGGCATCTCTTTCTTTTTACTCAGAGACTTGGTGTATAATAATTAGCTTTGGAAACGCAGAGACTGAGCTCCTCTGCGACTTCATCTGAATTTGCAGGCACAAGACGAAAACAGAAAAGGCAGGATTACAGATGCAGTTTCGCTTGGTATTCTCAACCTCTGAGTTCCGATGCCCCTAGGTTAGGTAAAATCTTCTGGAACCCTGCTTTGTGAGATCGCACGTAGCTTTAACAACCCAAGGCGAGCTGCCTTTATCCAAGTCACTGTCGGTGCCTACATTTCTCATACTGGTTACTGGGTGATCTGCTTCTGATTTCATGCGGCCTGGGCTTTGGATCAGGACTAGGAAGCTCGGAAAAGGGATGCCGCGCGGTTGCATCGAAAGATGCCGCACCGCAGACAGGGGGCACATAATTTGCGCTTTGTTCCGTGTGAAAACTTCTGGGAACTTGTTGCGGATTGTTCCTTTGTTGAGCGCCCTGGCTTTTGCTTTTCTGGGAACGGCTTTGTTCTTGCCTTATTCCCACCCAGCATACGTGTTGATCTTCTGCAAACGCGACAGGTACAGCAGGACCAAAGGCCGTGTGGGCTGCAGCACTCGTCAGATATACTATAGTACTTGTATTCGGTTGCTGGTATCCTTCTTCTCCAATGCATTGGAATCAATCTTTTCCCTGGCAGTTTCTCATCCATTTGCTCATTGTCCTCCTTGTTCAGACCGTCTGAACATAAATCAAACGATGGTGAATATAGGGCATAGATTGTTCAGTAAGGAAAACACACTCCAACAGTGACAGCCGTTGCTCTTGTCAGTCTTCTACAAAGTGAGAACTAGGTCTTTACAAAACAAAAAGTGAGAGCTAGGTAGTGTAGCCCAAGGACATATGCCATGTACTAATTGACGTTATAAGTGTGTATTCATATATACTTTTCTTGAAATAAAACTGTGATGTTCTTTTCAGCATAGCTGTAAAGCAGGCAGCGTTTCGTCAGCGTCAATAATCAAGGTAGCAGCAATCTTAGCGGGGCAACTCATGCCTAAGTGCGTGCCTAGAGCTCGGTAGAACGATTTAGCAACAGGTGTACCGCAAGCATGTAGCGCGGTTGGCAGAACCAGCGACTCATCGCCCGTCGCCACGCCGATGTGATCTTTCTGACCTTACTCCGGATCGGATGCGAACGCTAGTTTCTTCAGAGAGTCCATGTGTCCAAGCAGGAGAACGATCGGGAGAAAGAACGCCTAATCTTTCTGGTGAGACCGAGTTAATTTACTTGGAGCCGGTAGACCAACCCTTCCAGCTCTGTACTCCTCCTGCTCTCAAAGAGAAAAAAATGAAATCCTACACCGTCACCACCGTCGACACCCACCCCTCTCGACGTCGCTGCTCCGCCATGAACAAACAACTCGTGCGTTGCTGTGTCGCTAGCTCGTAACACGACTGCATATCCGCAGGCAAGCTGAATTTAATACTCAATGAGTCATGATCAGCGGCATCTTTGTTTACGCATGAGATGCCTGACGAAGAAGATGGAGAACAAAATAACAAATCTTTCTCACGGCCCACGGGTTCGTACGGCCAAGTGGAGCTTGGGTCGATACGAGCGACAAGTTGCCGGGGAGAAAAAAAGTTGGAGAGCGCATCATTGCGACAGGCAGGTCGAACAAAGGCGGATCGGTGATGAAGGGCCGGGAATGTTTTCGGGCACCAAATCACATGAGGCGACAGGGACGCCGGCCGCCGCAGCGGCAGCGTCCGCCCACCGAAACGTGCCGCGCGTGCGCGCACCGGAGACTGACGAGAGCGCGCAGGAGGCAGAGACGCCTTTGCCTTTGCCTTTTACCATTTCTTTTCGCTTTCTTTCGTGTGTGCGTGCGTCGTGTTTCTTACATGGATGATGCGCGCCGGTACCCATCCGCGTCGATGGATTTTGATTGATCTTTGCGATGATGGTCCGGTCCGGCGCGGAGGCGGGCAGGCGTGACGCGTGACGGGTAGGAAAAGGCCGTCCACTCGTTCGTTTTACTGCCACGAGTAACACCATTTCCTAGCCGCCTCGTTCACATCGCACCATACGTATACGTGTCGTTCTCTTCTCGAAGTGTTTTTTTAGACGCTGTTGTCGACGTTAATATGAACCGGAGTGTACTGTACTGTATAAAGTTGTGATTTCCCTAGGTATAGTGTGGCCCAATGGCTACTCGCTTCCATTGATCACACCCTCGGCCCAAAAGGAGAACTTACTGGACCTCGTGTCTTCGGCCCAGATTCAACTTTGTCCTGGTGACCTGGTCCGCAACAACAACAACTCATAGTGCAAAATTGTGATTTCCCAGCCCAGGTAGAGCCCTCCTGCGTGGTCGGCACCGGCACAAGCTCATGATGGGCCAACGCCCGCTTCCCAGATCCAGCACCCGACGTCGGCGGCGACTTTTGCTTATTTTACCGGCGGGATCCTCGCGCCGCCGCACGTGGACGGGCTGGCCACATCCTGTCAAGTTGGTGTCCGGTACCACACGCCGGCGATCGCGACGGCAGCGTCGAGACGGAGAAGGACCAAGGAGATATCACGGCGCAGGCGGGGACACCGCGAGATGTCGGCGTCATTCGCGCCGCAAGAAACGTTATCATCGTCTCGTTCCGGTTCCAGGAATACGGCGCCACCACCGAGCTCTGCTCAGGCCATCTTCGTGGCGGACAGCTCATCGTGGCCGAGTACACGCCACCGAGCAAGGAGGTGCCGGCCCCGGCCGACCACGGTGGATTGGATTGGTTATCAGGAGCGGCGCTGGGCCGGGGAGGCAGGCAGGCATACACGCCAAGTTGCCGCGCCGAAAAGGTGAGGAGAGACGCTTCCGACCCGGCGCAATGAACTCGCCACCGGATCTCCCCATCACTCCCGGGTCGGCGGGCAGGCTGGCGCTGCCGTGCCGTGCGCCGCTTGCATAGAATACTGCCCCCATCTGGCTCCAATTACTCCCGGCTTTGCCGACATCCGGCCACGCCCTGTCGGCCCTTAAATACTCACTAACCGCTTTCCGAACAAGATACTACTCCGCCGACGGGCGATCCTCGCGCACTACTTTTGTACCGGGGCGAGGCGTACGATACCCGTACATGGATTTAACTACTCTCGTACCGGTTCTAATGCCAGCAGTTTGCCGCAGGCGATCACGATCTAGTACTGTATTCTCTGTAATCACGGTCACATGTCCACGATTAGCCGCGGGGATTATCATATTGCGCCGAACCCTTTTTGCCCCGCTGCTATGTGTACGAGTAGCTCAACGGTCACGATGTCGGCGTGCGGGCGCACGCGATCGTCCGCGCTCACCTTCCAAGTTGCCGGCGGCGGTTTCCACGTGAACCCGCGCGCTCTGGGATCCAGCGCGCGCCGCCGGGTTCGTGTACCCGCCGCGCCGGACGATGCTTTGTTGGTGCACACGACGTTGTGCGGTGACGCATCTTTTTCCACTTCCTGGGAATGGGGGGTGGGGGGTGGGGGTGGGGTACACGATCCGAAACACGAGGACCTAACAGAAAACGAGCATAACGTTCTTCTTCAGGCTTCGCACCACCTGCGCTACCGAACACCAGTTGACCGAGTTCCCATTATCTGGTCGCTCGTCAGGTTAAAATACCCGCTCGGCGCTGGGTCGAGAGATGCTAATACTGAATGGTGGCAGGGATGAGTCTCCCGCCGAGAATCAGTCGCGCCCGGCCACACCCGTTTCCATCGCGCGACCAGGTCGGGCTGGCGGCTCGCGACTAGGTACGCTGCACATATGAGACGTGACCAATGGAGACGAGAGCGACGCCAACTGGTCGGCGCATTGCGTTCCGGACGGCGGCGGCGGCTGTGGCCGACCCAAACCACCCTCCCTTTCAGCCAGTTGCGCTTGCGGGTCACGGCTCACGAGCCCCCACTTGCCTCGCCGGACTCCAGAAGAAGAGAATTGCCTGAGCCCCCACCACCCGCCTTCGACTACAAAAAGGCGCGCGCCCACCCCAGCACGCCCCCACTCCCAACACACACACTCGGCACAGCCACTCTCCAGACCAGAGGGAGCACGACGCCATGAAGCGAACCCGAGCGCAGCAGCCCACCAAGGCCGCGGAGCCGCAGGACCCGGACGCCGGCAACCCGACCACCACCACCAAGCCGCAGCGCCGGGCCAAGCAGCCGCGCCAGCCCAAGGCGGGCTCCAAGAAACAACCGGTGTCCGCGGGGACGCCAATAAGCGCCGGCGAGGCCGCGTTCGCTGCCGCCAATGCCGCCGCGTCGCCGGGGCCGGAGACCGCGCCCACCGTGCCGGATGTGTGCGGCGGCGCCTACGGCGCCACGGGCGCCGCCGCGGGGCCCCAGGACATGGACTGGGACCTCGACGCGGGGCTCACCGGCGGCGGCGCGGCGTGGTGGACGTGGGGCGTCGACGAGGACAAGCTGCTCGGCTGGTTCCCCTTCGTCGAGGAGGACTTCCGGTGCCTCGGCGGCCGCGCCGGCGGCGACGCCACCGAGGTCGCGTTCGACGACGACATTTGGAGGATCCACCAAATCTACGAGATACCCAATTACGCCGCCAAGTGATCGATCACCGGACTGACTATTGCCCGCATCACTTTTGGTGCCGCACGGCCGTTCGAACTGCGCTTCCTCGGACGGTCATGTTCTTGCCGGCCAGGAATGCGTTCTGGAGCAGTGGGTTGGGGAATGTGGTGATCGAGAATCCAATCTGTAGGTGGTGGCGAGGTTGTAGCTAGTAGGTAATTAGGGATGTTGTTGTTCAAGTCGCGATGATGCAAATGGAATCCAATGCTCTTCGTTGCTCCCATCGACAATCATCTCTGCTCCTGACTCGCACTCTGCGATGGCTTGACTGTTTAGCAATCGCCTTGTTCTTCTAACTTTCAGCTGAATTGCGATGAATGCCGCTAAAAACTTGCATCACCCGTGTGGTATTACTACCGAGCAAGCAATTTTCCTTATGATGTGTCGAGGATAAAAAAGACCGCCGTCCACGGAAGCTGGGGTTCATCTCAAGGCCGGTTGCAGAGAGGGTGTCCAAGGGAAGTGCATTTGTCTTGCTTGAGCTCGAGATGCCCGTATTCCTGTCCGCCTTCACACATTGCTCAGTGGAATTTGCATGTACCCATTCCTCCAAACATTGGGGAGGTACACTCAACAGACTCACCATATACTCCTTTTCGATCCAAAATTTAAAGTATATAATAAAATTCCTTTATAGACACGTTGCCAATATTTAATATACTAGCAAATAACATCGAGATAAAATCAAGTTTCTTCTACTTTGAATAGAAACATTCAGGGAATGATTTTGTTTGTACAGATATGATATAAAAATGAAGGTGCCACTTTTATATGGTTTTCGTATACGTTCCAAGCTAAAGTTGTGATAGAAAAACTATTGCAACAGTTAAACTAAGTTGTCGTAATAGGAGTTCACACCAAGCCGACTTAGTTGTCGTAATTGGGGGATAGACCGATGGACTATCACCATAAATATGTTCAACGTGATCTAGTACAACAATTGTATTTCTTCTAACGTGATTGTCGCTGTTGATCATCACCTGTTTTCTTGGGCTGGTGTGTAGTATGAAGCCTGTTTCTCTAGGCGTACGCACGAGCACGAATGCAGTAGTAGAAAGTAGAGTTGCATTGCACGTATGGCTCTTCCATTCACATTCACATTTTGAATTAGGTGGCAATGCTTCTTCCCGAAGTTGGCTACCGAGGCCCCGCTCTTGTTCGTGACGCTACCAAATCGTCCTGCAAGATTTCCCTTTCGGTTCTATGCTGACTTGGATGACGATCCTCTACGAGTAATGCACCATGCATTAATGATCATCGACATGTGGATCCGGATCCACATGTCAGTGAGAGTACATTACTGTAGAGGATCTGAACGCTGCCGACTTTGGAAATGACGTAAATGGTCTACAAAAATTTTACATGGTGCTAAAATGGACAAGCAAATGACGTGTAGGTGCAGGCTCCGTAATTTGGGCAGTAAAAGACTGAAAACACGCTAACATAGACAACATTTTCGCATCCACGTCCACAAGTGCGTAAGTTGTTTATGTAAGTATAGCTTTACTTGGTCCATGTATTATCTAAAAAAACTTGGTCCATGTTAATGGCTAGCCGCTAGTACTAGTCCGCCGTGATCAGTCGGCACGAAGATGAAGGCCTCTCTAGTACACTTGCAAAAAGTCTTTTGTCTGGTACCCCGAAAATTTGCGATTAAGCACTGGACGCTATCACAACTTTAGGCGGTTCATGGTTGTTCCGATCAAGTTGGCTCGGTTGTTTTTGGCCTTGTCGCGCCGCTGCCAATTTATTTTCGGGCATGGATTTGGTAAACAAAGTCATCGTCACCGAAACGATGAGTACCATGTCAACTCTGGCTGAGGAAGGCGAGGAGAAGTGGAAATTTCTCTCGATGATGCCGATTCGGGCGAAAGGTCGCCGCCCAGGGCAGAAGATGCAGCCACCATTTAACACAGAACCATGGGGCAATTTGAGCAAACAAGGAGGTTTGATTATGCATTTTTTTGTGCAAAGTGACATGATGCGGAGAAGTCATACAGGCCTGTGTTGTTGATTCAGGAGGTGGAACCGAATACATACAGGCCAGAATCTGTCGTACCGAAACGGCTGGAGGAGATACGGGAGTTGGGTCTCAGGGTAACGTGACAAGCACGAATGCAACGCGCCAATACAAACAGAGGTTACACCTTCATTTGGAGGGGACCTATTTTGATTCATTCGCTTTGCACCATGTTGTGAGCGTAATTTGTGGTGGATTTGTGGCCAACCTGATTCAATCATCTCATTTGTCGTCTCCTGTCCCTGTGTAGTGGTACTACCGCGTCTGGTGGAGAACGTGAAGCGACGGACATGCGTGCGTCTGTCAGGATTGATCGTGGTGACATCCCGTCTGTCGTTGCCGGTAGTACGTTGGAGCTGTCGCGGCATGCGCGCGTACTCTATTATGACACTGCAGAAGCTCTGCTCTAGACGGTCAGGCTCCATGGCGACGCTCCTCGGATCCTCCGGTGATTGACGTGACGGTCCAGTTCTGTAGCTGTTCCGACGCACGCCTGACCAATCACGGTCAGCAGCAGCTGCAGTTCCGTGCCGTGAGAGCTGATTTGTACTGCTGCCGTGGTGGGCGGAGTACTACTACTCTAGCACGCGCTCGTGTCCTGTCTCTTGCCTTTCTTTACTTCCCGTGATCCCAGGCTGTAGTACAGCACCGTCGTGACTCGCCGTCACCGAGCTCGCAACACACGTCGCTGCCTGTTCGCCGCGCAGCCCGGGGCCGGGGAGCCAGCAAACATGCGCGCCGACACGGGGCGTCAACGAAAAAGGCTGTTCCATGCTAATCGGCCTGCAGTCACGCCGCATGGCATTATGGATGTCCCGGTCTCTCGCATGCCTACACGGGGCTTTATGGCCAGCCGGAGTGGCACGCGCAATCCAATCAACACCGATCTCCTCCTTTTGCAACCAGCCGATCCTTTGACTGGCAATAAACAAACCCAGACTGGCAGTGCATCATGCGCGCTGTGGGATCCCGCACCGGTGAAATGATTCGGTCGTTTGTTCGGTTCCTGTCTGAGCTGTTGCCAATCATTAGCGCAAATTGCAGCCGGAGATCGCGTCGCCCGCTTTTTTCCTCTCGAGTCGTGAAACGCGCACGTCACGTACGTACACCGCGATGTGGTCTCGCATCCCGTCGCGGAAATAGCTGTCCGATTTCTCGTTCGAAAGACGACGCAGACTGTCGCGTTCGGAACGATAAGACCACGCAGCGCGTAGTACGTACTAGTACACGTCCAGTGGCAGCAAAGGGCCACTGCTGCCCGGAGATTTGCGAGGACCATCATATCCGTATTATCCTCTCTCTCTCGTCACGTCTGGCGTACACGATCCCGGATCGCGGTGTCGGCAGGGAGACTGGCGTACCGCAGCGTCACGTGGCCGTCCGGCTCGGCGCGAGCAGCCAATCAATGAAGGAAGGCCGCTGTCGCAGGCAGCTGTCCCGCTCCGAATAGGAAATCCCCTCCGCGCCACTGTGCCGGGGAGCTGGTCCACCGCGGCCGGTCTGGTCCCCGGGAGAACCGAGAAAGGGATGCGAGACGGAACCGGGAATTTCCCGCCCCCGCGCGGCGCGGCCTCCGTGCGATCTGCCATCGCGTGGGTTGGACGGGCGGGAATTTGCCGCACAGCTCCGTGGACGTGGACGGGGGCCAGGGTTGAGTTCCAGCGCGGTGACAGCCACTGCCGGTTCCCGGGCGGTCGGGTTGCGCGCCAAACTTCCCGTACGTACAGTACGCTGGATGACCACGATCGGGGACCCGCTGCCGACGACGGAATCGTCGCAGTTCACGTGATGCATGGGTGGAAGGGTACGAAAGCCTGGGTGGCGAGCGACGTGTGCGGCAGTCGGCAAGGCCGCGACGTGGAGTCAGTGGATGGGTCACCACCACCACCACCTGGGTTTGGCGCCAACTTGCCCCGACCCGGATGGAGGGTTCGGTCGGGCACGTACTGTACGTACCTACAGCTTGAATAAACGCTGAATGAATGGAGGATTCTGATTTCGGATGGCGACGGCACGCCCGCCCGCCCGCCGGCAACTGTGACAGCCGTGAGCATGTACCCGGCCACGCCACGCCGGTTGTGTTGACGGTCCAATCAGTTCGGGCGCTGCCCGCACGGACGGCCACAGAGCCCTACGCTAACGCTAGGCACCGGCCAGGGGCCGAAAAGACGGATCAACTCCGGAACAGGCAAATCGCAATCGCAACTGGCCTCGCCGACAAGTTACCGCCATCCTTTTACCGCTCTGCCGCGGTGAAGAAACAAGTCGACGACAGCTCCTCGCTGCCACGACACAGGCCAGAGCAAACAGAACTCCTGCCGCGGCACTGCGCAGCCTGTCAAGGCCCGGTTCCCCTCGCAGCGGCGCGGCGCTTTTGCCGGTTCGCCGCTGTCAGGACACCCATCCACGCATGCAGCTCCGGTTTCGATCCGCGCGACGAAGGCTGCTGCTGCGTCGTCCGGTCAGGCGCGAACGGCGAGGGCGACGGGTGCGGCATGCAGCGCAGGGCTGGCAGAGAGACTCGAATTCATGGCGGCAGGTCATTTCTTTTCACACTGTACAAGCGGACGCGACGCGCGTGTCAGTCAGGCCTCGATGGTGGAGCCGCTCGCGGCGCTAGCTTTGCTTCCTCGTATTGGGAAGGACCCACGCGCGAATTTTTTGTAGACAAGGAAACGGTCGGAAACCCATCGCGCGAGGAATGCACGGGCTTCCACGGCGGAATGGTGGCTTTTCGGCCGGCGCCGCAACGGGCTGCAGGCTCGGGCCAACGGTACTAGTACCCGCTGTTGGCCGTTGGTGGGAATATCGTGCCATTTTTGCACAACTTGCAGCGTGGCATCTCTCCGTTTAGGATTGACTGTTTCCGTGTAATCTCTCAGATGTGTAGGCTACTTCGCTCAGTTGAGGATAGCAGTGCCAGCGAGACTGAAAGGGATGGCGTCCGATCTGGCGGGACAAGCCACGTCACGACGGGAAAGGTGCGGCCAACCTGCCGCCTCCGGCCTCGCCGCGTCCACGTCAACCACCCCGTGCGCCTCGTGGGCCGGAGCCGCCGCCTCGGCTCGGGCGGATCCGTATCGTATCGCGCGGTTAGGCGGCCCTCCGCCGCTTCACGCCTCGTCGCGTGGCGCCTGGCGTTGCTTTCTTTGTCCGCCTATCGCCGCCGCTCCGTTCCCGATTTGGCGCCGCCGTGAATCCGCGGTAGGAGGCGGACGCGACGTGACGGGACGGCCTATTTTTTCGGCTGTCTTCGCTTCCGGCGCCGGAACGGAGCTGCGGCATTTCGCTCGTGGAAAAGATTTATCTTTTCTTTGCGGCAGTAGAAAAATTCTTTATGGAGCAGTTCGTGCGCATGAAACTCGCCGGGGCCAGGATTTTTTAATCGAGTATTTTTGTTTCCAGAACTTGGCAACCTGGATTTGGACTCTGCCTGGAATTGTCACGTGTACTCACACTGACGAATCTTTTTCGGTGTCATACAGATGACAGTTCGTTGTTTAGGACTGATCAGTATAAGTACGCGTGCATCGGTAGAAGGACGCTATTATTATCCAGCAATAGTACCGGTAATTCACCATGATACAGATTTTAGTATGAGGATGACAGACGTAACCTATTCGAGTAGTAATTTATTTCTAGGAGGATGACGGACTTTAAATCTCAGGGGTGTTATTTTCGATAAATCGGCTTTACAAATGGGCCACATTCCTCCGAGACATGACTGTCATGGTAATGGCCCTTAAAGTAGCCCATACAATTTTGGGGTCGCCTCTGTTGTTACGGGCTTTCCATTGTGTATTTCGGCCCATTATAAAGGACAGATGCAGGGCGAACAATACAATTCCGAATTCCGCAACAATAATAAAACGATCATTTCCAGCTCTTCCTGCGAGTGCGATAGATGTATCTGTTCTCACCACAGCTTGTGTTGGGCAACTAAATGATTCAAACGTCAAGATCCAGCATTATTCCATCTAAATGAAAGCTTAGATTCAAATTTAAAAGATAATCAGACATTCTGTGACGACAGTCTGGGCTGCTCCTTGCAGAGCGCGCACCAACATCACTAGTTTCAGAACCTAGCTGAGCAGCAGCAACAGCGATCATCTACTACCATCTAAATCAGACATGGAAATACGGGAATGAAGCTTCATCAAATGGTAGACACAGAAGCATAGCTTGCCTATACTTCGATGTGCATGTTCCAGGTCATGGTGAAGCTCTTCCCCAGCGGCAACGCCAGCCCGCCCACCTCCACCATGACGCTCTTCTTGCTCGCCTCGACGCCGTCCTGCCGATGCAGCTTCGCGTTCTCGCCAACCGCGAAGTAGGGACTGGACGTGGCAACCGCGGTGGCATCGTCCGCGCCCTCCACCTGAACGGCGAGGTTCCTCCCGGCGCCCTCCAGCCCCAGCACCGACAGCTTCTCGATGACCATCCCCTTCTGCAGGCTGTAACTCCCCATCTGCACCTCCGACCGCACCGTCACCGCCTTCCCGCGCACGCTGGCGAAGAAGCGCACGTGCGTCGCCTGCCCCTCGGCGAGCACCATCTCCGGCCGCTCGTCGTCGTCCACGTACACGGCGCCCTCCGCGTCCGCCTCCGTGGCGCCGAACGGGAACGCGACCACCAGCGTGAACGGCGTCGCCCGCGCGGCCTTGGAGATCACCCCGCCGCGCTGCATCGGCAGGATCGTGTTCTGGTACACGTGCACGTTGATCTCGTTCAGCGGCGCGTCCAGCTTCACCTTGCCCGGGCCCGTAGACACCACCACCTTCGTCGTGTCGAACAGGTTGTACCAGCTGCCCGGCGGGAACATGGCGTCCACGGAGGTGGCGCCTTCTTCCAGCACGGGAGAGACCATGACGCTCTTCCCGAGCAGGAACTGCGTGCTGAGCCCGTAGCACGGCGTGAAGTCCGGGAAGGAGAAGAGCACCGGCCGCGCCACGGGAGCGCCGGTCAGGTGCGCCTGGTAGTTGAGCGTGTAGAGGTAGGGGAGCAGCCTGTACCGCATTCCCAGCGCGTTCCGCGCCGACTTGGCCACGGACTCCCACACGTAGAGCTCCTGCCTGGGAGACGCGAAGTTGGCATGGTCCCTGGAGAAGGGGTAGAACGCGCCGAGCTCGATCCACCGGTTGCAGAGCTCCTCCGTCGGCGACGGGTAGAAGCCGCAGATGTCCGCGCCGACCATGGGCATGCCGAAGAGGCCGAAGTTGAGCATGGTGGAGATGGAGTACCGGAGGTTCTCCCAGGTGCCCTTGTTGTCGCCGGTCCAGTGCGCGGCGTACGCGCCCGACCCGACGAACGTGGACCGGGTCAGGATGAACGGGCGCTTGCCCTGGAGCCCCTGCAGCGCGCGGTGCGTGGCGATGGCCTGCGAGAACCCGTACAGGCTGTGCGCGTTGTACTCCAGGATGCCGTTGTAGTGCGTGGCGCTGGTGGCGATGGTGTTGAACCCCAGCCGGGCGGCCTGCCCGGACGCGTTGATCTTGTACGGCGGCTCGTCCCACCGGGTGTTGGTCAGGTTCTTGCAGTCCAGGCAGCAGACCCACGGCGTCTTCGAGTCCGGGATCGGGCACGCGTGCGTCTTCGGGATCTCGCACTTGCCCGTGCAGAAGTTGGAGGCCTCGTTCATGTCGATCCACAGGCCGTCCACCGGGACCAGCTCGTGGAACCTCCGCACCTCGTCGATCCACCACGACACGCCGTTCGGGTTCAGGAAGTCGGGGAAGTACACGGGGCCGGGCCACACCTGGGCGAGGTATGGCTGCCCATCCAGCTTGATGAAGATGTCGCGCGCCATGCCACGCTGGTAAACACCGTAGGAGCTGTTCACGGCGATGCCAGGGTCGATCAGGACAATGTACTTCATTCCCTGTGCGTGGATCTTGTCCAGGAATGCTAGCAGCTTCGGGCGCGGGTAATTCACAGGGTCAAGCGTGAAATCCTTGGCGGCATCCATGTGGTCGTCGTCGTTCCAGATCACGTCCAGGGGGATCTGGGCATTCCGGTAGCCCTCCACAACACCCTCAACCACTGAAAGGTTCTTGTATCCCCACCTACATTGGTGGAACCCTGAAGAAAAGAGCATATATTAAGAAACATGAAGAATTCAGAGCACAAAATAACTGCAATTAGTACAGCAGGCAGCGCTTTTATTTATTTATATGTGAGGAAGTTATAAGGTTAGTAAAGCTGCTCTGTCAGATCATTTATCGGATACAGAAATCAAATGGGCAATTCAGAAAGACAACAATACAAGTACTACGAGAAAGGCACATCGGAATAATAGATATATGTCATAATATCGAGGCATAAGTGAGCTTTGAGCCTAAGATGCAGGAGTATTCTATTTCCTAGCAGGACACCGAACAGCTTTACATGCCTTATCTTTTCCTGAAATGAAGTTAGCATGATGCCAGCATCTATTGGGAAAGTAGCTCTAACGGGACAAACCTACTGGTGAGTATAAAATATAGCACGCTCAGTGAAAATATAGTGTGGCTAGAGAGCAGTTTTTTTTTTGAATCTCTAATACCAAATCAGTGTGAAGCTAGATAAATTACATATGCATGTACATGCAGCAAGAGGGGCTACTATGCCACAACGCGATGGTAATCTTGCATCATTTCACATTCAAATAGTTACAGAAAAATTATGCACCATCTATACCAAAGAACACCCTCTTCTGTCATGAAAGCAAGTGAGAGTCGATAATAAATGGTGAATATGTAAGGGACAATTCCAACATAACCAGCTCAAATGCCAAATCAACAATTCGCAGAGAAAACTGCCATATCAGTGTTACTGCCTTGCGAATATATAAATTCAGATCACAATCAGAACAGTACTTCCACAAAGGGACATCTTGATGGCACATTGTGTTATGATATAAAAGTGCATGTGAGGTTATGAGCTAAATTGTCAGACTATTATACTCTTCTAACAACTACCACGTCATTCTCTTTTCAGAAAAGGGAATTTCATAGGACGCTGCATATATTGGAACTAATTATATGACATTACAGGGGAACAAGACATGATGCACACATGGCACAGTAAAGCAAATGTACAAATAAAATGCATATTAGTTGTGAATGTCTATTAAATGTCAACATTACCGCCGTAATAATGATATTATGCAGTTTGCATACTCTACATGGTATTAGAAAATAAGAACAGATACTGAAAACAAGTGATTGATTTTCAGAACAGCTCTGCATGCTGCAAGGAGTTCAATGCAATACAGCTAAATCAGGCAAAATTCAATACAACATGAAGGGATCAGCAGAGTACATTTCTCTCATGTTTCTAAGCTTCTTCCTAACAAGCGAGCTGGGTGGATCAGCAGAGTAAATTTTTAGATAAAGGGACATTATACTACTCTGTTTTGCTATCAAGAAGTTAGTGCATTTGATCGTGAAATTTGCGCTAAGTTCCAGGAGTGTATTCTATTTGCTTAACAAAGAAGGCTAACCAGTTTACATATCATTCCTTTCGTGCAAAGTAGTTTAAATGATACTAGCACTCATTAGGAAACTAGTCATAATCATAACAGTACCACGTACAAACACTCTTATCACTATTTAGCGATAAGTTAACCAGAACTTCTGTTCATAGATCTACACTAGCATGTGATGGAGAAACTATAAGTTATCAGTTAAATCTGGCAGTTAGCTAACCATACTATAAGAATAGGATTATCGAATGGAATGATGGATCATCCAAATCCGATAGCATGTATAGGACATTAGGACAACACAAAAAAGATTACAACGGGACATCTTGATGGCAGATTGTGTTATGATACAGCAGGGCATGTGAGGTTGTGAGCTAAGTTGCAGGAGTATATATTGTCAATAGAGAAATCTAGCAAATTGCATGTTTTTCCTTCTGTGAAGGAATTTCATAGGATGCCAGCATCTATTGGGACCTAATTATATGAAATAACTGTGGAACAAGACATGGTGCACGCTCGGGAAAGTGAAGACAAGACAAATATACAAATAAAATTCCCTCCGCTGTCTTCTATCGCCTAGTACTTGTGGCAGAGTAGGAATGTTCATTGATGGCACTCGGCGAAAAATGTATATTAGCCAATCTGGAGTACTGAATGCCTAATTTACCACAGAAAAAATAATATGTAGTTGCATATCCGAAATAAGGACATGTCCATTTACGATAATTTCATGTACTGAAAACACGTAGTTGGTGAATGCAACCTGCTTCAAGAAATTTAATACAATATAGCTAAATCAGGCAAAATTCAATGCAGTGTGACTTTTTTCAGGTTTTTAAACTACTTACTACAAATCTAGCTGGGTGGCACTGGCAGCATAGTACATATTGCATATCTTCAACATTCACTTTGTCTTGCAATCAAGAAGTTGCAGGCGTGAATGAAGTAGTTGCATTTGGTTGTGAAATTTGCAATAAGTTGCCGACTTGCCATAGTGTATTCTATTTGGTAACAAAAAGACTAACCACAGTCTACATGTAAATTCTTTGGTGCAAAGTAGTTCACATGATACTGGCATCCATTTGGAAACTAGTTATAGCAGTACCAGCATAAAGACACTCTTATCACTGTCTATAAGTTACGACAACAGAACCAAATCTTCTGTCCCCTAGATCTACACTACCATGTGATGGAGAAACTACAAACTATGAGTTAAATCTGGACGTTAGCTAACATACTCAAAGCATCTGATTACCAAATGGAATGAAGGATCATCCTAATCCGATGGCATGTACAGGACAAAACAAAACAAAAAAGATTAAAAAGACTTTGAGCGGGGTCAGTGGTCACAGTTCTTACCAAATGCCCAGTACGGCATGGGCGCAGGGCGTCCGATCATGGACGTGTACTGGTCCACGACGGCCAGCGGCGTCGGCCCGGCGAAGAAGTAGAAATCGAGGAGGCCTCCGATGACCTTGTACTTGAGCGACGTCCCCTTGTAGAAGACGTCCATCCCGTTGCTGTTGAGCAGCAGCACGGCGTGCGCGACGCCGCGGCCGCCCAGGCTCCGGAGGTCCATGTACACGGGGTGCGAGCCGTAGAGGTCGGTGTTGAGGTTGATGGCGGAGATGTCGGTCGTGTAGAGCGTGTAGGGGTCGTTGGGGCGCAGCCGGATGCCGCCGGGCTGCGTGTTCTCGCCCAGCCCGTACAGCGCCGCGTCGCGGGGCAGCGCCGTGGACACCTCCAGGTACTGGTCCTTGAACACGAGCGGGCTGGCGCTGGTGTTGAAGAGCGGCTGCCGGGTGGACTTGCGGTGCACGGCGAACCAGAACGGGTCGCGGCCGTAGGTGAACACCAGCTCCTCGCCGGGGTACTCGCCGGCGGTGAACGGGGCGCCGGTGAGTTTGGCGCCGGTCACGGGTGGGGCCGGCTCCCTAGGGAGGAGGTTGTAGGGGACCTCCCACCTCTGCTTCTCCGCATCGGTGATCTGCACCCGCACCCTGTCCCTCGTCTCGTGCCTGCATTGCATAACATTGCGCCATTAGAACATGATGACACCATGATGAGACGTCTTAAAATACTTGGGAATCATGACTGGGAATGTTGAACAGAAAAATCATCGCAGGGTGACGACATCATAAAAGGAAGCAAAGCATGGAAGATCATGGTCCAATCTTCAAGCAGCTGGGGAAAATCCTTCTTTGATCCGCGTACTGTTATTGATAACGTCGATCAATCGATCTTCACTAAAGAAGAAGGCGATTTATTGATATTTGCATCCACAAACATTCTCCTCGAAACTATCTATACTACAGATGTTGATTAACAATTGAGTAGACATCAATTAGACATAGAACACCGATGCCTATGAGGAAATGCATGAGCGCAAGACTAGTGATTCATTGTTTGACGAGTGGAGAAATGTTCTTCTTACTTGACGAAGAGCCTGAGGCGAGGTATGTCAGGGCCATAAGTGGAGGTGCGCTGCTTCACCTGCAGGTAACCCACAAGTCCTCCGCCGTTGGGTAGCTGAACCAGCGACACCAGCTTGTACCCGAACCCAGCTTTGGGCGCAGTGGCAAGCGCGCCATTGCTGCCTGCCAAGGTCAACAAGAGAAGACACCCCAGGAGGAGCGGCGAGCGAGACAACGGCAGCATTTCGCGGTGCTCTGTTTCCTCCTTCCACAATCGCTCGCTCACACCCTTTGTACAGCAACTCTACGCGGGTGGAGACAGCGCGAGGCTAGATGGTGGGCTGGGAAGGCAGAAGCGCGGTGATAGCGATGCGAGTAATGGCGGGGAGTGAGCAGTGGCAGCAGACCTCTGCTGCATGCATTGAGTGGCATGCCCAGAGGATACGGATGCTTTTCGCATTCTTTATAGGCACACCATGACCAATCGCAATGCTCCGCATGCGTGACTGATTGGTGGGTCCGGGTAATGTGCTGAACCCTTGTCAGCGGGTGCTTTTTCATCAGAAAAGTGGATTTCCACTCTTCACGATGAAAAGAGTGAGAAAACACTCATGAGGCATCAGCCACGGTGTACCACGAGTAATCAGAAGCAGGATATTCCGCTGAATAAGGAAACACCATCGTGCAGGAGCTGAACATGGGTTCGGCAATTCGCGCCGGTAAATAGAAACGGCGCTGCATCTTTCAGGAAGGCGAGGCCGAGATATCCCAGACAAGATAAATGGTGGTGACGCGCTGGGCCATCTCCAAATCAAGCCGATATTCATCGCGCCTTGAAGTTGAGCGTAGCGCGTGGCAGTATCGATCGGACAATCGCTAGGAGCCGGTCAAGAACCACCGATGACCAGAGAGACTGACAAGATGCCTTCCCTCTCTTCTAGGAAGTGAAACGACGCGATCCTTTGTGATTAGAGAGAGAAGAAAGAAAGCTGCCGCGCGCGACACGCAACACGCAGACAGGTTAGACAGATAATCACCGAAAAGCATCATCGGTAGGCTCCCAAAGGGCGGGCGCCGTTGTCCCATGAGGCATGTTCGTCCTCGAGGCGCTACACACCCGTCCAGTTTTCACATGCGCGACTGTCTCGGCCAACAGCTATGCTGATCAATCAGTTGATCGTAATCACCCACTGACTGAGATTTTCCGAGGAACTGGTGGAGCAAATACTAGCGGAGGCGATGGATTTATTTTGGAGCAGGAAAAAGAACGGAGAGACTTCGGTGTTCGCTTATTGGTGAAACAGACGAATACTGTCTCAAAATAAAACAGACAAATACGACAGAGGTCCCGAGAAGGCAGAAGGCGCTGAAACCTGAGACCGGCACGGAGCGCGGAACATGGACACGCCACCTTATCTCGGCCACGGACCACGGCGAGGTCCTGCATCACTCCGGCCACATGGGTCGGTAGGGATTTTGCGTGAAATCTTGCAAGACCGTATCAGAAGCAGGCATGTTGCATGATTTTGTACTCGTCGTTCCTCGACTGCGTTATTTGGCGAGGTCACGAGGCGCTGCAAGCTCGGATAGTACTGCACTAAAAATCTTTGACGCATCAGAAACACGGGAATGCTGGCAGGCAACACGTCGAGCGAATCCTGGAACAAGGCGACAGCACGAAGCAGGATTGCCGCCGGCGTCCAGATACCGCGAGCTGCCGGCCTGCCTCCGCGCCGGGCGGCACGGCACGAGCCAGCGCCAACACGCCGGGTCGCCTCCTCCCCCACCAAAACAGCCACTCGCTTTCGGGTTTCACGGTACGAAACCCGGGCCAATCGCACTCGTACACCATTTTCCCTGATTGGGTTCGCGTGCTTTGCTCCGGTGCGCAGGCAACAAATGACGCGTCCGGTTGGAGGGTGGCACGCGGCGTCGCGGAACAGCGCGTGCCCGTCGCCTCGTCACATGCGGGTCGTCGTTCGACGGAGTCACGTAACTGTTGTTGCCGTCAAGATCCATCGATTGCGGGCGACGCGACCTCCCGTGTCAAGACGCCGCGCGCGACGGCATCCGATCCCGACGACGCATGGGAAACGGACGGCCTGGCCCGGACCCCGGAGTGTAGCTGACGCCTCTTGCTTGGTCGCTTTCGCCTTCACCTACGCCGTATGCGACGTATGCGTACAGTGCTCGGTACTGTACGTGGCTTCCGGCGCCACACACGGGGTCTTCGTCCGTTCCCACCTCACATGCGAGCGAGTTACTCTTGCTCACGGGCCCGGTGCTACTACTGCCTGCGCTGTCTGTCCATATGGGATACGCGATTTTTTTCCTGGGGACAACGCGTGCAGTGAGTGCAGTCGTGGGCACGGACGGGAACGCCGCAGATGGCATGGGGCCGCCCCGATCTGCAAGCGAAACGACCAAGGGAAGGGAAGGGACCATCCTGCGGACGAGCAGTGCCGGTGCACATGCGCACGGATGATGGAGTTCATCGCCACATTTCGTGCACGCCTTCATCCTCTGCCCATGCACGACCCTCGCGCAGCGATAAGTGATGAGTGGCGTGTTCACTTGCGGATTGGAACTTGGCAATGAATTGTCTCCCGTCCAAAGCAAGACGCGCGCGAGACGAGTGGCGGCTTTTATTGCCTTCGACCCCAATAGTTGTACACAGGCCGGCTCGCCCACATCCCAAACTGCGGTCGCAAACAGGCCAGAGTACTGGCCCAGCAAGAAAATAGGCCGTGTTATTACACTCGAAACACCCGTAAGGGCCGAGGCAAAGGCCAGCTAAGGGCTGAAGAGCCCCACGCTGCAGACTATACGGCTCCATGGTGGCGTGTAGTGGCCCGGATCTCCCAACAAACAAAAGTTTGTCACTCGCCGATAATTTTACAGAATTTTGAATCAGACTGTTATTCATATTAAGTTATTTGAATGATGATTATTAAAGAAATCCCACCTTTCAGATCTCGTCGACAGATTCACATTCACGCCCCTGCCGCTTCCAGTCTTCCTCGCCAGTCACCACCAAGGAAAGCTTCGGCGGAGTAGAGTGCGTGCTTGGGCATAGGGATGGCGATGGATCGGGTTCGGGCGGGTAGAGCAAATACCCACCCATCAGCACAGAGACAAGCACGCAAAATCCCACTTCCGGACACGGACCCATGGGTCAAAATTCATACCCGTGCCATTCGGGTGGGTATCGGGTACCCGTGGGTTCATAGCTTGACCACAACTCGCACCACGTATCACCCTTGTCGGAGAAGAATTGCGATCCGCCGCATCGCGCTCTCGCCGGAGGTGGCGGTCCTGTCTCCCTACGCAACAACTTGGTGGTGCTCCGACACCACCCGCAATCTTTCGGCGAGCTCCTACCGCAGCGCGTTTGGTGGCAGACTAGCGCAACAGACTAGCGGGGCGCGTCGGTGCAAAGCGAGCGGTGGAGGCGATTGGCAAGCTAGCAGTAGCAGTGTACGTTGGGTGTCTTGGCTCAAGCGATGGCGGTTGGTCGTGCGTGCGGAACGACCGCTAGTCACTCCGCCGCAGGCGATTCTTTTGAAGTGAAGAGATAAGGTTGTACGAGGCTTGGGCCTTGGACGTGACGACATATGGTAGTCCCGTGGTGGCTGGTGGGTACTTCACAATGGGGTTGTAACTTGTAGGCTCTTTTTTTATTGGACTAAATACCAATGTTTTCAGGAGTTGGGCCGTCGAGAATTGAAGGAGTGGACTATTTCAGGACCCGTTGGGGCAGCCACGGGTGCAAAACAGAACCCGCTCCGCACTCGACATTTGACGGGTCGGGTGCGGATGCCACCCACGGTTGAAAAATGAGCCCTATACCCGGCTCCGTTGCGTCGGGTACCCACCGGGTTTCGGGTACTCGATCCCGAATTGTCATTCCTACTTGGGCAAAAGCAGCGTCACACAACGACGGTAGAGCACAGAGGGTTTCTTGACGAGGGACCGCTCGATGTGGAGGGTAGCTCGTGCCTGGTCCGGCCCAGTAGTTGTACACAGGCCGGCTCACCCACATCCCAAAGTGCGGTCGCAAACAGGACAGAGTACTGGCCCAGCAAGAAAATAGGCCGTATTATTACGCTCGAAACACACGTAAGGGCCGAGGCAAAGGCCAGCTTAGGGCTGAAGAGCACCACGCTGCAGACTATACGGCTCCATGGTGGCGTGGGCCGGATCTCCCACCAAACAAAAGTTTGTCACCCATTAAACGGCCGATAAGAATTTTGAATCAAGCTGTTATTCATATTAAGTTATTGGAATGATTATTAATAATAAAAATCCAGCCTTTCAGATCTCGTCGACAGATATTCCCGTCCCGGCCGGTTCCAGTCTTCCTGGCAAGTCACCACCAACTGCCAAAGGACAGCTTCGGCGGAGTAGAGTGCATCTTGGCAAGCTTGGGCAAAAGCAGTTTCACACGGCGACGGCAGAGCAGAGAGCACAGAGAGTTTCTCGACGAAGGGCCGCTCGATTTGGAGGGTAGCTCGTGCCTGACGGGTCATCCACGCTAATTCGTTTTTGGATCTGTACCGTGCTTCCCGCTGGCCAGCACTAGACAAGAGTGAACTCATCTGTCCACGTAATCGTAAGATCCGTCGCTCAGCTTGACCTTCCGTGGAACCAATGGACGATGCAATGCTTGCAGCTGCTCGATTTCCTTCGTTCATCGCCCCTCCGGCCGGCCCGTGGAGGTAGAGCCAGAGCCAGTTCGGTGTCGCTGGCCACAATCGCATCACTCGTTCTCATCCTCTTGTCCAGCGATGGGCGGGGAATACAAGGAAACCCGGAATCATGTGGACGCAAAACCGGGGTCACCCACCGCTCTCGCCCTGCTGGCCACACAGAGGTTTAAAATGATTGATCGATTCTGTCTCCTTGATAAGGGGCAGGACGTCCTAATCTCACTGTCCAGACTCTAGTAAAAATATCATCCAGGCTTTACGCTCATGAATAGTCAGTGTATCCGTAGCCTTCGCTTGCGTCTGCAAACTCTTGGGCTGTGTGTTGCTTTCGTGGACACGGACTACCGGTTCGCGTCAGTTGCGCGAGCACCACATGTGTGTCAAAAGGAGCGACGGTGACTGGGCTTCTCCAGTAAAGATCATCGCGGCAAACAATTCTACGGAGTCTGATTTCACAGGCGGAAAGCGAAACCACCTTATTTTCCTCTCATTGGTGGAGCAATACCGAAGCAAGACGTGCGGTGCTCTGCCGATGTAACCGCGGATTCGCCACCCGGTCCTGTCCTGACGAGGATCACTGCTGGGGCTGATGCAGAATTTGGAGTCCGTTTCTCAGTGCGCGGTGATTCATCAGAGCACCCTTCCTTCCACTGGCTGTCAAAGTTACGTAGTACGAGCACTTATTGAGCGGTGCTCACTGATTGATCGCGTGCAGTACGATCGCCGTGCCCTTCTCCATTTGGCGCCGCACGGCGAGCAAAAAGATGCCTTTCTTTGCCGGCGATGCAGCTGCCCGCCGTGGAGCCCGCAAACTTTGTTTACGGAGACCTTGACCTGGTGGAGGTCGCTGCCTTCTTCGGTCAAGGTCGCGAGCTGTGGCCTACGGCACTAGGTGGGCCCGCGCGAACAGTCCGACGCCAGCGGAGACCGGCCAACCTGCTGCGGCTGCGGGTGACGTCGGCGATGTGGCGCCGGAAGGGTGACGCCAGCACCGCACAATGGATCCGGTGCTAGCTTGACTGCTCGGTGGTGGAAGAACTGCGGAATTTTCGTTCTCCCCGGGAGCGAAATCACTTTCGCGCACTCGGATGGTGCGGAATTTGCGAGCGACGGAACAGCGGGACGAGAACCTGTTGCGCAAGCAACAGGCCTGTCGCGAACGTGTACGTGTACGTTCGTCCAGAAGCAGCACCCGGGTACAGCGCGTGTGATGGCCAGGTCACGAAAAAACATTATTACGAAAATTGGACCACTGAACGGTCATTAAATTGGCGATTCCAACGACAGGTACTGTTCAAGTACTAGAGACCACTGGAATTTTGACAACGACGTCAAGAAATCTGCTGAACCTGAATTCATTGTTTTCTGTTGTTTCCATTCGTACAGTACAAAAACTAATATCGGTAGTACAATAATACTCATTTTTTTCAAGGTCACAAATTTAGTCTACTATCTAGTAAATTTTATTAAAAATCGCCATCCAAAAGTGTAGCAATTCTATTTCCTGAAATGTATCTGAGGCAAACCGAGAAATACATAATGAAGGATTTAAGAGTACTTTGGTCGTGCACTTTTGAAAAGAAAATTGTTATATGTTCCACGTCCAACTTTGTTTCGACTTGATGAATATGACAACTATTTAAATTTCTCAAATGATTATATTTATATATATAATAGTTAGAATTATACATGAGTAGGACATTCATATGATGCCTACTACAATATTTAAAATTTTTCAAATGATGATATTTATATTTATAGTAACTGTGAGTTGTTGTACATGAGTAGAATATTCGGATTATAACTATAGTAGTGCTCATTTGAAAATGGAGCAACCTTCCCGATTATAAAATTGCAAGCTGTAGAGGTTCTAACCAAGAGGGCATATTGTGTTTTAATCTTTAGGGTACCATACAGATTCGTGACCGAGCATGCGCGAGCTTTTCCATAAATTTTCCGTGCAAATTGTCCGCAATGCTAAAACTCGAGGGGCCATCGTATCTAAGGAATCGAGAAAAACAAAGGGGCGAATGATCAGTGAATAAAGTAAGATGACTACTAGTGTGCCTTGGTTTCAGCCTGGTACTGCAGTTCTAAGAGCAACTTCAGCAACAACTTCGAAACCAATTGCCGGTTTTTCGATTTCGAGACTGTCCCAAAAAATTTTGGAGGTCAAACTGATTGCAAGCTCCAGCAGAAACTCTCAAATTAGGCCCCTAAATTAGTAGGGTCCACATGCCAGACCAAAACTCCATCTATAACGCCGGGGATGCTCCACGATTTGCTCCGCGCTCGCGGTCATCCGAGTCTCACCGCCGTCACCTGCGACGCCCACCTCACCATGCCGTAGCCCGAGCTTCAGCAAGCTCGGCAACCAAGAGAAACTAGCTTGCTGCTGCCGTTGCAGCTGGTAGGTCGGAGTAGGATCGACGTGTTGCATCCGCCGTCGCCGCCGCGTGCTAGTTCCGGATGGCCGAAGAAGGGTCAAAGCCTCAAAGGTGAGGAGCGATGCTATCGGCGAGGCCAACAGCTGCCGGCGCGGGTGGCCTCGATGCAGGGAAGAGGATGGGGGCGCGACCGACCAAGAGCTAGAGGAGGGACAACGTGACGCGGCCGTCCGGCGAGAGGCAACGCCGGCCGGGACCGGGATGGAGCGAGCGGAGGCAGCGGTGCACCGGCCCGGAGTGAGGAGGCGGTCGGGTGGACGCGGCGGCACGCTGGCCCGGATGTAGGCGACAGCGGGTCGGTCGTAGGGTAGCCGACGGCGGCGGCGCGCCGGGAGGTAGCCGACGGGGCGGCACATCGGCTGGGAGCTAGGAAGGAGAGAAGAGGAGAAAATGTAAAAAGAAAAAGAAAAAAGGAAAAAATGTGGGCCTCCGTCGACGACCGCGACAACGACGACGAGCACGGCCCTGCGGCGGCCGCGACGGAGGGAGAGAGGCGGCCGGCGGCTGCGACGGCGAGCACGACCGGCCGACGGCGAGCACGGTAAAAACATGGTGGGACCCACCGACAGCTGGTGTTTTGGAGGAGGATGGGAGGATCCTATTTCTTTTTTTTTTTTTTTTTGAAACAAGGATCCTATTTCTAGAGGGTTGTAGGGGAGATTTAGGAGGGTAGCTAGTTTAGGAGTCCATGTAGGAGGTTTGCTTGAGTTGGTTTTTTTATCAAATTTTTAAAATTTGAAGACTTGTTTAGAGGATTGCTGGAGATACTTAAAGCAAACAGCAAACTAATGCCGAGTCAGTCTTCTGTTCTGCCGGCCTCCGGTGGCCTACCAAACGCCCCTCTTCGGCACCAAACGGATGGTGTCATCGATGTGTTAAGCCTTGAAGGGGCCCCGAGTAAAATTCAGGCGACATTTCGGGGTAATCAGGTGTTATTTTGCTCTGCCTAGCAGTGATCAGTCCCAGCGTTGAAAGCGTGGCCTAATCGGAGGCGTAAACTCCGGTTGCTGCGACGCTGACGCATGAGTTGCGTGAGCAGGAGCCGTTGGGTGACGCCACCTCCGGAGTCCCGATCGACATGCCGCACCGCTTGCCGTCGGTTTCTAGGGTTCAGACGGGGCGAGCGCGACCGGACACGGGAAAAGGCACGGGATTTGTAGCGTGCGAACGCCTCCTTCTCCCGTGTCCCTTGCACCAAAGCGTGTTCCCCCGCCAAGGAATCATCATATCAACTTGGGTCCATGCTATTGCTATCTATCTAATCAGTGGTTGCCGACGACGAGTGTGGTGTTTGGCCGCCGGCAAACCAAACGGGTCCATTGCTGATTGCTCCATCATTCATCGATGCCACGCTAACAGCCTAATATCGAAAGGATTTCGTTCACGATTGCCATAGATTTCTTTTTCTCTTTGGACAAAATGGTAGTACGGGGTGAGGAAAACCATACCCATGTCCTAGTCATGGCGTAGGTGGCAGATGACACTGTTTTGTCAAGGACGTGCCAAACGATGTGCAGGTTCGCCGCAACCGCAGCTACCTTTTCCACCGCCCTCAGCGAGCAAAACTGTCCTACGATGAGAGGTCGGGCACAAATCCTCTTTTACAAAATATTTAAACTTTATAGAGGTCATGACGTGCGCACCACTTTAGAAGATTTCTCGCAACAGCGTGCTCTTCAGATCTGTTTAATTACGTGTGCCTGATCTGCCCTCAATTATGCAAGCAGCAAACGTAAGATCACGAGACCAGATTACTCCTGAACTCCTCTACCAAAAATGCTTGCGCGTGACCGTGACAAGTAACGGAGACGACAGGACCTCCGAATGACAGACGCTTCAAAAGAGGACATATGCGATGCTAGCATAGTAGCAGCATCCTTTTTTATTTCCCACCGCTTCTCCTTTCCCCTGCTTTATAAACTGCCTTTTTTCTTTTCTTCCAAAACACTTCTCACCCACCGAACGCCGCTCCTCCTGTCCTCCCGCTCCCAGCGCGACCATGGAGACGACGACCACCGCCAAGCGCAAGCGCCCCGCCACCGACATCGCCGGCGACGAATCCGCCTCCACCGCCGCTGGCGTTGACGAGGCCACCGACGCCGAGGTCGAGGAGTTCTACGCCATCCTCCGCCGCATGCGCGACGCGTCCCGCCGCATCTGCGGCGCCGGCGCGCGGGCGCCCGTTCGAGCTCCGGCGTGGCGGCCCAGCTTCTCCTGGGAGGACTTCGCCCCCGCGCCCTCCCCCGCTGCGCCGCCGCCGCCGCCAGACGCCGACGAGACCGTCGCCGCCCAGGACGCCGAGGCCGCCGCCGCGCCGCCGCCGAAGCGGGGCGGACTCGACCTCAACGTCGCGCCGGAGCCCGACACCTCGTCCCTCGCTCCGGCTCCGGCGACCCCACGCTCGGCGCGCGCCGCCCAGACGTAGCTCGAGCGCGCAGCATCCACATCGACGCGTCCGGTGCGGCGGCGACGCTCGCCCGTCCACGGCTCTACTGATCAGCTCATGTAATCGGTATGCGTAATTAGATATGCCTCTCCCTTTCATCCCCGTGTGAACAGGTGGGACTGGCTAATAGCCTAATACTACTGTCTGGCGCTCGCAGATCGCAGTAATTATTCATGTACCGCCCCGATAATCAAATGTTTAATTACTTTATTGATTATTCGTGTACCATTCTATTGTCGTGTTTTTAGATAGAGCCAATATAATTCATTGCTGCTTTGAACATGACGCACAACTCTTTGTCTGTACGCTCGCTCGTTTTCATACGTACGACATCTCCTGTGACGAAATACACGAGAAGAGTTCGTCCGTTCAAGGCTTGCTTGTGTGGAAAGTTGTCTGGTTCGTCGTGTCTGATGATCAGGGGTGTGAGCCACGACCGCCGAGTCACTGGCCATGCGGAAAGTTATCAAGTGCTGGCCATCCGTTAAAGAAAAATGGTTTGCGGTGCCATTCTTCTTCTTTAAGGACAAAATGGTGGTAGATTCCAGCCTACTACTGTAGCTATGGACAAACTACAAGCTACAAACATTGATGAGGTTTCTAGTCAATGGTCAAACAAGATTATAAGCTGTACAAACATTTTTTTTTGGATAATTCAAGCTATACAAACAATTGAAGTAGCACGTCAATGAGCACTACCTCATGGTACTGCAGCTTTCACTGGTATGGCAACTTTTTCTTATTTAAAACAGGGTGATGCTCTGAGTATCTGTAACTTCAAAATTCTCTACAGCCAGGAACTATTTTCCTAGGGCGCACAATGATCTTTTCCGTTGTTCCCGTGCAGAGAGCGGATGTGGTTTGATTTGTTCACCCGACTTTATTCCTGGCCACCATATCGTATCAATCGCCATGGAAGAATCTGTTCCACATTTCCCCGAAGAAAGCACGCTGTGAGTACCGCACAACTCTGTTTCTACTTTCTAGTTCTAAGCAATTTCTATCTACAGATGATAAAAATAGAACAGTTACAAAAGAGAAGACTATTGTGGCTCCGTAGGTAACGTACTAATCATTATCCGTTCTACTAGGCGATTACATCATATACTCCTCCTTTACTAAATTGTTGTCGCTATTGATTTTTTCGTAGCGTTTGACCATTTGTCTTATTCAAAAAATTTCTTCAAATACAAAAAGTAATATGCTACATTTTAAGTTTATTTAGTGATAAAACATATTCTAACAAAATATATGACATTTGTTAAACTTTATTTGAATAAGACAAATGGTCAAATTTAACAAAAAAAAAGTCAACAACGACAACAATTTAGTAAGGAAGTACTACGTGCGAGCTCACGGCTCATCAGGCAAACAAGTTCCGCGACGCAACACTTGCTCTAGTCAAGTCAAGTAGTTTGGATGGCCAATTATTTGTTCTTGACCAACCCGAAGTCTAGTCCCACAAAACGAATAAAATTACAAATAAGAGGGAATTGCTTCCACCGCCGATTACTGTACTACTTATTATAGTTGTTCTTGACTACGCCGAAGTCTGGTCTCATATATACAACAAAACAAATAAAAGTTAAAAATAGAAAGGGGATGGACCTCGTACGTGAACTGTTGTGTGTTTTGGCGACCAACGAAGATTTTAACGATCTCATTCGTACGTGAACGGAGCAGTGTAAGACGGGGGAGATGAGTTTTTAACCATTTCTCGTGAGGACCGCAGCGGTCAAAACCGGAGCTCGTGCCCGCCCGGCTCGCCTCGTTGCCCGGCGCAGCAGGAGAAGACTTGAACGGCGGCGGCAAGTCGTCGTCGCCAAAGCACATGGGGGATGGGATGGGCTGGTAGTAATGGACGACTAGCTACCGGCGTGGGCGCCGACGCCAGCAGACACGTCGCGGCGTGACGTACGTGGCGCGAGCACCAGCTGCATAGCCGGACGTGATACATGTGGTGCTGGCTTGGTCTGCGTGGGCGGTGCCACCAACGTGCGTGGTTGGCGAGGCACCGCGTGATTCACGTCGCGCCGCGGCTCAAACCGGAACCGAGTCTTGTTCCTGTGCCGCTCGCTGGTCCCGCGGCGGTGGGTCGGTGTCGCTGGAGCCGGATATTTTATAAAATTTTCCGTGGATGAGCAGCTCCATGCTTTGTGTCGTCAGGGCTGGGCACGAGAAACACACACATTAGAAATTTAGAAAGCGACGATTCGTTTAGGCCCATATTGCATCGATGTTTATCTGTCCAGGAGGTCCAAACAAGGAATTCGCTCGTCTGCCGCGCTCCAGTAAGGGCCGGCATATAATAGGCCCGTACTTCCTTCAGATGGCCCAGGACTCGACACAGTCAAATGTGCAGGCCCATTGTCCAGTTCCACGGCCACGATCATAAGCGAAGGCCTACGATTTTGCAGCAGACAGGCCCACGAAATCCGCTTCGCTCGAAGCGGAACGCAGGCCCACAAAATCCTCTTCGTGGGAAGCCGATCAGCCATCTCTTGGTGTTGCTAGTGCTATCCAAACAGGCTGTCCGACACGAATAACTATGCATACTGCATGAAAATGTCTAACATGCGGAAAGTTTGATATCGACCTCCCCCCCCCTCCTTCCTACCGAGCTTGTCGGCGACGGCCGCAGAGTCGAGATTAAGGTTCGGGATGGAGGAGTCAAGTCCGGATATGAAGGAGGCTCAAGGGCGCCGTCGGAGGCGGGCGGGAGGCGGAGGGGACCGAGGAGTTAAACGGTGACGAGTTAGTGGGGCGGCGGTCGAGGGCAGTTGCGAGAGGCGGTGGGGGAGTCAAACAACAACAAGTTAGCGGCGACGGTGGTCGAGGACGCCGGCGGCGTAAGTTGGAGAAGAAGAACAATAGGCGGGTGGCAGGACGTCGACCCGGTGACCATATAACCAGGTCCCTAACACAATGGCTTGTTTGACCCACTGATCGAAAATATTGCAAAAACTAGTGCACATCTTCTCGTAGGGTGGATTCAAACCTTGGAATTGAAGTTGAGAATGGGGTTCATTACCACTATACCAAGTTCTCTTCCTGATACGATTTTCGAATAGAAGTCTATTTATAATTTTATTGAGCAGCTTCTTGATCAGGCCATTGGACCGAGACCTCGGTCCAACCGGCCTGGCACAAATTAATTTCATGCCATGTTGGGCTTTTTTATGTGCTTCCGGCCAGCCCACGGAGCCCGGCCTATTTGAACAGCTATACTAGTATGTGTTGCCAACTCAGTCGGAGAGCACGATCTAATCGTACCCGTCTGGCTGTCTTCACTGCAAAATCAAATCACGCTACTATAATTTTGGGTCTCGGACAACTCAGTCGGATCCTAGGTCGAATCGCTGGTAACCGACGACGACGAGGCGAGACCGATGGAGTTAGACCATTTCTGAGACGAGCATCCCGTTACGTTTTCCATCGCCATGCGGAGGACCTTGACCTAGCGATGTCCGCCTCACGTCACAGTGCGCTTCGCTTCTAAATCGTCCGTGCTGAAGCATGCCGCTCTCCATCGCCCGTCCCCTTCATATCGTACCGACGAAGTGACCACGATGTCCTGTGCGCGTGAACTGCGGCGCAGCTGCACGGCTGTTTGCAGTTGGCGTACTCGATAGAACCCAAGTTTGCGTGCCTAGTGTCGCCGTCGCAGTTGGATCTTAGGTCACCGCGGGGCAGCATATCCTCCCGGTTCGTACAGGCCAAGCAGAACGCGCCGGAACAGGCACATCTGTGAACTGTGAGATGGAGGAGGCGGTCAGGGATGTCCTCACGCATCCACATTTTTCATCACGAGGTGCGTCACGGTCACCCGCCGTGCAAGCGTGCGAAACCGCGCGCCGCCTCCAAGAGTGTTCGCCGCGTGATGGAGAGCCCGAGAAACTCCGGGCGTGTCCCTTTGCGGAAAACACGAACGATCCAAGACAGAAGATCGAGTCCGCCAGCGCCGGCGGCGAGGGCGAAACAAGTGCGCGCCGCGTCACGGAAACGGACACCGGGCCTCCGCATCACCTCGCACTGGCACTGTACCGCCGTGTCACGCGTGCGTAGGCAGCGCGGGCGCGACCTGAGCCAGACCCGGCAAACTAAAGGCGATCCGATCCGACGGGCGCTAGCGAACAAAGCGCGGCGCACCAAACCCATCGAGCCCCAACCCAACCGCGCCACTGCGGGCTGCTGCCGCTAATATCGCATATAAGGGAACGCGACGTCGCGGAAAGCAACGAGGCGCGCGCACATATTTCTCATCGCCTTGGCCTTTCCCTGCGTGGCGCGGCGCCGTTGCCAGTGCCAGTCGCCGCCACCAACTGCTCTCAAAAGCGCCGCGCCCGGCGTCGCTCTCGCATTGTGCGGTTACGCATATGCGTTCTGCGGCGCCAGCTCTGCTTTAGATTTGTTCCTCCGATCCTCCTCCCGCACCTGCCTTTGTGTGCTTTCTCAGTTATTCCGTTCTGGTTCGCGATCGCGGCCGGCATGGGCGACAAGGAGGAGGGCAAGGCGGCGGCGGAAATGGCGGGCCCGGCGGCGGCGTGGCGGCTCAACGCCAGCGACTTCCAGATGCCGGAGCGGCCCAAGGAGCCGCCTTTCGTCACCAGGGTCTTCCTCCGCGGCCACGGTACGCGCCTCCTCGTCCCCGCTCTCTTTCTTGTTTCAGTTCAATTCAGTTTCTGTTTGATCTATACCAGTATCCGAGGGAAACCGTCGCATTCCACTCTTGCATGTCGTCGCCTTGTTCGCCGTAACTTGTGACTCATGCCATCGATTTCGACGGGCATTATTAAAACTGCGAACACTAGGCAGGCTTCTCTAGTGGTGGCCTCGGTTAGTTTATTCCAAGGTTATAACTGGCGAAGATCACGAACGAGTTAATGGTGCTTAGTGGAGTCCTCTGTGGACTGGAAGTGGAAGCTGGATACACGACCCCGATACAGTATTATTTTATTTTTGTTTGTTCTGTGCTTGAATTGTTTGCATCTACATATCTTTTTTGTTTGTTGTGTGCTTGTATTGTTTGCATCTACAAATTTGAACGGTCCAGTAGTGCCGCAGTCACAATGCTGTGCTATTGTTCATCGATTCTTTGCTGCAACAAGTTGCTTAAGGAATCTACAGATTGTCAAATACGTGTGCCACTTAAAAAAAACTAGGTCATAGGAGTAGTTACCCTCCGAAAAAGGTGATCGGACTAGATTAGTTCAAAACATTATTATAATTTTCGTTTCCCTTCACAAGTTTTAATATAATAAATAAATACATATTTCCAACGTCCAGTTGGGTTTTGGAGCTCCCGAGGATACCAATACCATACTCTTTTTTTCTTGTTCTTACGATTGGAAGGAGAGTACATTTTATATTGTTTAGTGAGAAGAGTAATGCAACAGGAAAGAACCCAACCAGTCTCTGAGAGAGGGGGAGCATAAAAAAATCACCACATCAGTAACCGTCCTCCACGTATGCAGCATGCATATTTGCATTGCTTGCATGCGCCCACCTCGATAAACCTCCCCAGCTTCGTGATGCACGTGTCTGCGCCCGTCGTAAGCGCAGCAACGGCAGTACACAGTGCTTGCAATCGACAAATAGGCAAAAGGACGACTACCTAGCGGCATGCCGCCTGATTGACAAATAGACAAACAGTATGGCTTCGCGGGAGTGGTTATACATACGTGTATATGACTACGAGTCTACGACGACTGAGGTGGACAAAAGCGGCAAACCAAAGATACACAACTCAAGATTGAAAGGTAATAGCACTTAGCCTAAAATAGGAGGCGCCGTGTCACAAGCCAAGCTAAAGTGCACCGCCACGGGTAACAAATTAGTTTAGCGAGTTGGAGCTGTGCAGCTTGAGATAGGGATCGATGCACAACTTTAATTGCCAGGACGCAACTGCTTTCGGCACCCCGTCACTGTCATCTCCACTTTCTACCAACGAAAGTCGGCCCAAGAGGAAAGGGAACGAGAACTCCGTTACCATCAGTTACGTAATTTTGTTATGCAAGTAATGGCAATCCTGTTCTGCAAAAAGGTTACGTAATTATCAAAGCGTGGTGAGGATAATAAGATACACTCTGCAGCTTGACGTTGTAAACAGCTAGTAGCACGTGAAAACTACGGCCAAGTATATCCCTTATCTTTTGGAGAAGGGCAGGCAAAGCAAAGGTGAAGAGCTACTCCTCCTACGGCCTATGGGCGATTGGCGAGAGAGAATCGATCAGTTGCGCGGTCGTGTCACTGTGGATTGACGTGCCCGTGTCGAAGCTTTTTCCGAGGAAGCTGCCATCTCGCATCGCATCTTTGCACCGTTTTTCCCCGCCGGGTCTGCCCTGTTTTCTTCCTTTCCTTGCCATGCCTTTCCACTTTCCTAGGAGTCCCACCGTCCCGACCCGGCTCGGCAGCCGCGAACCCAGGCACGTCACGTCTTCTCCCGAGCTTGGCATGGCACACAAGGCCCGGGTGCGCGCCACGGCGGCTGCTAGGTGGGCTCATCCCACGCATTTGAGATTTGACTGGCTGGCTGGTTGGTCAGGCTCAGGCAGGTGGGCGTATGTTGCCGCGCCGTCATCAACTCTGCTTCTGCTTCCTTCTCCGCGATCGATCGTGTTGATGGCTTAACCTAACCACTTCGCAATTTGCACGGCACAGGACTCGATCCTTCGGGGCCAGGCGCCACGCGCCCGCCCTGCCCTGCCCAACTCGGCCGCCGAAATAGCTAAGCGGCGGCGACGGAAGCCAAACTGGACCGCAGCATTCCGTTGCGTCCGTACCGTTCCGTTCGGATACAACGCACGGCGCGCCTGATAAATCCCGCGGCGCGGTTGCTGTGCTCGGGGCGGAGCTGAGCCTCATCGAGTTGCGCGCGCACCCAACGAGCAGGGCAAGCGAGCTACAAGGAGGGAGAGGCCATGGGGAGCCCAGGGCGCGGTGGCGGCGGCGGGGATGAGGGGTCGTGGCGGCTGCGCATGGACAGCGGCTTCCACGTCCCCGAGCGCTTCCACCGCCAGGCGCCCTTCTACGCCAGGATCTTCGGCGGCGGCTCGCACGGTACTACTCGCCTCCACACGCTTCCTTCCTCCTTGTTCCTCCACCTCAAAGCGGAAAAGAGATACACACAGCGAAATTGAAGTTTCTTTATCGAATGCCCTCGGAACATATATAGTTATCTCGTCGTTCGCTGAGTATTGGTTGTCAGGGATTTGCGACAAAGCTCTGAGATCGTTTTGTTTGTCCTTGTGTGTTTATATATATAATAAAACGTCAATGCTAGACACCGTCGGCTTGTTTAGCAGCCGCCGACTTTGTTATTTGGCATCATTTGGGATCACAACTGTGCTGCACTTCGGTTCCTCTTGTGGATCCAAATCCCGTCCACTTTTAAATTCTATTATTGGCTTGTACTGCTTCGCCAAAATTAGCTTCACAAATTTGTACAGCTATCAGAAATCACCGGCTACCAATTTTATCATTGTGATGGACTAAAAATATTCTAACGACTGGGGAGTGGCTTCCAAATTTGGGGAGTGCAACAATACTGTTTTAAGCTTTGTTGCTCCTTACCGGAAGTTTTTGCTTACGCCTGCAACCAACTACGCTAAGCTCAGTTCCTTTTAGCTTTGTAACGGAAATCACTATTTCCAATCAACTTTATTTTGTTTGTTGACAAAGAAAACTGTATATGTTGTATGATGCTTCAATTCGTCGCCTCTGGTCAATCTTAGCTTTGGCTGACTTGACTTCGCTGTTGTTCATTGGCTGAATTCAGTTGCTGTTATCATATAGCACCTCCTCCACTGAAAGTTCACTTGCTGTTATCATCTAGTGACTTCCCTCCACTGACAGTTCAGTTCCTGTTATCAGGGAAACAGAGGAAAATCGCAAAGTACTACAAGAAACAGGAAAATCTACTGAAGGACTTCAGTGAAATGGAGACCATGAATGAATTTGGCTGCCTAGACCAGAGTGCCCCTTCCGAGGTACAAGTTTGGTCTTAGAAAAAGTCATACACAGTTTTGCCTTCGTGACATTATGTGACTATGGAATTAATTAGTAACTAGGCATCCAAAATTGTTTTATTGTGAACAATGCTGATGTGAACTATGCCGACCTGTTTTCTTCTTACAGGAAGAGTTAAGGCAATTGGCAAAGAGCGAAAGACTGGCTATCAACGTGTCAAACATAGTTAATCTGATCCTCTTTGTTACAAAAGTTGTCGCTTCCATCGAAAGTGTATCGATGGCGGTCATAGCATCGACACTGGACTCTCTGCTGGATCTTTTGTCAGGTTTCATACTATGGTTTACTGCACATGCTATGAAAAAACCCAACAAGTACAGCTATCCAATTGGGAAGAGGCGCATGCAGCCAGTGGTAAGGACCTTCTTCATTAAATCGTATCACTATGGTTTTGCTACTGTTAGGATTACAAATTTAAGATGACTTTTTTTTGCCTCCTGAAAACTTGTCTGCTTGTTAGTTCTAATTAGTCTACTTACAAGTGCATTGGTCTCAAATACACATGTTAATTTGACCAACTTGAAATTCTCAGGGCATAATAGTTTTTGCATCTGTAATGGGCACACTTGGCTTCCAAGTACTGATTGAATCAGGACGCCAGCTTATTACCCAGGTAAAAGAAAAAAGTTCATAAAATTCAAAATTAATGTTATTTTTCCAGATTTAGATTGCTAACGCTAATCTTGTGCAAGCAGGACCATGCAAATTTCAATCACAAGCAAGAGATTTGGATGGTCACCAGCATGTCCTCAGTTGCAGTTGTCAAGTTCTTCCTCATGCTCTATTGTCGGTCGTTCAAGAACGAGATTGTCAGGGCCTATGCGCAGGATCACTTCTTCGATGTCATCACAAACTCCATCGGCCTGGCCTCTGCATTGCTCGCGGTCCGGTACAAGTGGTGGATGGACCCAGTTGGCGCCATACTGGTGAGCACAATATAGCAAATTAGTGCAATTATGCAATGCAGTTTGTAGCAATATACTTGCTGCACTGGAGCAGATAACTAAAAAACGATGAATTGTGAATGCAGATTGCTCTGTACACGATCACTACCTGGGCAAGGACGGTACTGGAGAACGTGGGGACTCTGATCGGCAAGTCGGCGCCGGCGGAGTACCTGACGAAGCTGACGTACCTGATCTGGAACCACCACGAGGAGATCCGGCACATTGACACGGTGAGGGCCTACACCTTCGGCACTCACTACTTCGTGGAGGTGGACATCGTGCTGCCAGGGGACATGCCGCTTAGCCAAGCCCACGACATCGGCGAGTCGCTGCAGGAGAAGCTCGAGCAGCTGCCTGAGGTCGAGCGAGCGTTTGTTCATGTCGACTTCGAGTTCACGCACCGGCCAGAGCACAAGGCCGAGGTCTGATTAGTTGGTTACTTAACGAGTTAAGACCTGTAGGTCACTAGTCAAGTTACAGTCTGACGACATGTATATCCATATGACGAATGCGACATCATTTCCAGAGCTCGCTGCTCTTAAAGGGCACTAGATGTTTTGCTTTGTTACAAGTTTGGAGTATGCTCCTCGATAATTTCTATTTTCGAAAGTCTCTCCTTGATAACTTCTCACAGATGCGGAGAATGACCACCCCCGCAAGCCCCCGCTAGCCCCTCGCCGGTGGCTACTCCGGCCCCGGCGACCACCCCCCCCAGTCCACCCCAACACCTCCGCCCTCTCCCCCACTGCCACCCCCTTCTTCCCCTCCTCCCATGGCCGCTCCAAGCTCCAACGATGGAAGGATTCCCCCGCCATGGACTCCGAAGACCGACTAGATCGGGATTCCCGGAGACCCTCCTACGGAGATGTGGTAGCTGGAGATCTCCCCGACGGCAGCCGCGCCGCTGCGACTTCCCCGGTGCAGCCACCCCGTGTTCGGATGCGCTCCGAGATCCACCGGATCTCGGATGCGGCGCCGGATGCGGATGGCCGGCGCCTGGTCCGAAGTAAGCGCAGTCGCAGCGCCAACCCCGCCCCCGCCCGAGACGCGGTGGATCTCCCTCCTCGCGCGCAGGCCCCGTCGGATCCGGATGGCAGGTGCTTCAACCGCTTGGCCAAAGGGCACTTCAGGCGGTCTTGTCGCGAGCCGACTCGATGCATCCGCTGCAAGCAAGCTGGCCACCGCTCCTTTGAATGCCCCGGCCGGATCCGAGACGGCAGGTACGGTTTATCCGGACGAGGCGAAGCTAGCCCAGCTCGAGGCCGAGCCGGCGCGTTGTAGCCGGCGGATCCTCGATCCCGGCTCCGCTGCGGTCGGCCCAGCTGATGCCGCAAATCAGGACCAGCAGCGTCCAACGTCCGGACGTGGGCGGCGTAGGGGATGCCGTGGAAGCGGTCGCCGCAACCGCAGGCCTGCGGACCCGGTGGACCTTCGTAGATCGCATTCCCCCCCTCCCCCTCCCCGGAGATCCGCCCCGACGATAACATCTCGCTACATTGACGGAACGAGAGGACACGGATCGGTGGGAAGCAGAATACGAGTATCTTGGAATCCTCCTCCAAATCACCGGGACGCGTCCACCGCAACGCCGGAGCGAGCGCGGGAGGCGGTTGCCCTCCGGTGTGGCATCCCGCTAGATGAGAGGTCGAAGATCCATCCTGCCATGCCCCCGTATGATTTCTTCCTCATCGCACCGAACCATGGCGCCTTTCTCTCCATTCTAGCGGGAGACCGAACTATACACGCGCCGGAGTTCTCCCTTTCGGCACGGGCTTGGCACCGACTCATCTATGCTGACCATGCGGCCCTCTACCACAAGGTCCAGATTGACATCGACGGCATCCCCCACACGTCCGGGAACGTTCCACCGCAGCGGCCCTGTTGAGCCCGTATTGCTCCATTGACCATGTCCATCATGACACGCTCTCGCGGCGCACCCTCTCCACCTTTAGTCTTACCGCCCGGACAACCGGACCGGAGCTCATTCCGGAAAGTCGCATCCTCGCCGTGCCGGAGCCACTCGACGAGCTTCTTGGGTCAATGAGGAGAACATTGAAGTATCGCATCACCATCGGGGTGCGCCGCCATGCGATGAGATTACCGCCCGACTCCCCGCCGCCTTCACCGCCTCCCACGCCGCCACCCACGGACTCCGGTGAGGAGGAATCCCCGCAGAGAGACCCAAAGCGTTCCCGGCGGCAAGGGCGAAGCCGTCACCGGCGAAGCCGCTGGACGGAAAGAATTCCAACGCCGAGAGATAGAAGACGGGCCTTCGGTGCCCCACCACCGGACCCACCTTGGGGAAATGCGAGCTAAGATGACAAGTCAACAGCTGACCGGCTCCGACGCGGCATTAAAGGAAAAGCCGGAGCTGGCCACTACGGACCCAAATGGGGTCCTCTCGTAACCCCCTACCCTCCCAACGGGCGTTTGACCCGGAGGATGACCTCGAGCTGCAAACTTTGATCACTACGCGGCCACGGATCCCACTACCACCCCTACGGCACGAGGATCCGATGATACCGGAATTGATGGCTTGCGCGCCCGCCTCCTTGGGATTAGCTTCTTCGGGACGGCCAGCTAACCCGATGACCGATACTTGGGCTACGGACCAACCGGAAGCCCGTGGAACCGATCGAGCATCGGACGGACCCGGCCCGAGCATGGTCCCGTAGAGGACGTTTCGATGGCAACCGCGAACCGGCCGCCACATGACAACCCTCCCTCACTTCTAGAGGCCTTGATCGAAGGCCGGGGACTCTCTCGGGAGGCACAACGGTTCCTCCGAGACGTTACCCACCCCCACCAAGATCCCCACCATGCCCCTCCACCAGCACCGTGGCGCAGCCAACGACCGGAGAGAGCTCGGTCGGAAGCGACAACTTCCATCCGCCGGAGTCGAAGACTCGCGAATTCACGTCTGTCGGGAACGACAGTTGATCGGGCGCAAACGGTGCTCATGCGAAAGCTTGGCATTCTTCCGCAGGACCAAGGCCTCTCTCAACAAGCCCGTGACGCCTATGCTCAACTATTTGAGCAGCCGCTCTCTCGCCCACAGCTCTCGGCGCTTGCTTCAATCTTCGGCTGGTCGGTGCCCCGGAATCTTGAAGCGCGCTCCGCAGAGCTACTAGTGGCCTAGTGCCAAACAACTTAGGTTTTTTAGACCTGGTAGTCACCACTCGTTTATGGATCTTTCCACGATGCTCATTTGGAATGTTAGGGGCTTAAACAAGAAAGCCCGCCGGGATGCTTGTTCGTGCAATGATCGGCGCCGTAAGGCCGCAGATCGTTTGCCTCCAGGAAACCAAAATCGAGAGTATGACTTCACGCATCCTGCTTTCCACGCTTGGCGCGGACATGGACTGCCATGTCCTGCTGCCTGCCGCGGGGACGCGGGGTGGAATCCTTCCGGCTTGGCAAAGCTCGTCCGTCGAGGCTATCACCACCGAGTTGATTCGTTTTCAGTCTCCGCTTTGTTTCAAAACGCTGATGGGCAGCAATGGTGGTTGACGAGTGGTTTATGGGCCTCAAAGCGATCTGCAGAAAAGACAGTTCCTTGATGAGTTGCGTGCGGTGCGCTCAGCTTGTATGGGACCGTGGGCAGTAGTTGGAGATTTCAATCTGATATACCGTGCCGAAGATAAAAACAACCCGAACATTGATAGGGTGATGATGGGCAGATTCCGCCGCATGCTAAACGACCTAGACCTGAAAGAAAGTGAGCTGCTGGGACGAAGATTCACCTGGTCCAACGAACGTTCGTCGCCAACTCGGTGCGCCTCGATCGGGTTTTCTACACGGACCAATGGGAATCCATCTTCCCTGCACACCTCTTACGGAGCTCAGCAGCGGGTATATCCGATCATTGCCCGCTAATCCCGGCCCTACACAGCAACATAGCAGGCAAGCGGCGGTTCCACTTTGAGACCTTTTGGCCAAAGTTGGAGGGATTTACCGACGTTGTACAACAAGCATGGCAGTCGACACACAATACTCGGACTCCCTACGGAAAGAGTGGATGCCAAACTTCGGGCTACAGCTCGCGCACTGCAATCTTGGAGCCGAAACGAGTGGGCAATGTTTCGGCACAACTTGATCAGGCCCGGGAGCTCTTGCATCGCCTGGACATTGCCCGGGATCACCGCCAACTAACCCCCGAAGAGGCATGGCTACGAAACGAGCTCAAAAGACATGCACTAGCACCGGCCTCACTACACCGAACAATTGCGAGGGCAAGATCAAGGATAGACTGGCTTTCGGAGGGGGATGCCAATACATCCTTCTTCCACACTCACGCTCGGTATAGAAAGCGGAAAAACTTCATTTCCAAACTACAGGTTGGAGACCGACTCTGACGGATGAAGGAGAAAAAGAGGATGCGATTTGGGACTTCTATGCCAGCCTTCCGGGCTCGGCGCACAGCCGCTCCACAACACTTAACCTCCCGGCATTCTACCAACAACCACTAGACCTATCGGAGCTGGACCTCCCAATTTCGGAACAAGAGGTTTGGGAGATAGTGAAAGCGCTACCCCCGACAAGGCACCGGGCCTCGATGGCTTCACGAGCAGATTTTACAAGTCTTGCTGGAACATCATCAAGCATGATATCATGGCAGTAATTGGAGCGATTCACGGTGGAGACCCGAGGAAACTTCACCTGCTAAACTCGGCCTACATGACACTAATCCCAAAGAAGGAAGATCCTGCCGGTGTTGGTGATTACCGCCCTATCGCTTTGGTTCACAGCATGGCAAAGCCGATCACCAAAATCCTCGCCAACCGCTTGGCCCCGAGACTCGGAACATGATCGCGCCGAACCAAAGTGCCTTCGTAAGAGGGCGCCGAATACATGACAACTTCCTCCTCGTGCGCAACACAGCGAAATATCCGCACAACCAACGCAAGCCGCGCCTATCGATCAAGCTTGATATCTCTAAGGCTTTCGACTCCGTGTCCTGGGTGTTTCTCCTTGAAGTCCTCACACATCCGGGCTTTGGGCACCGGTGGCGGCGCTTGATATGCAGCCTGCTTGCCACCTCATCCACTCGAGTCCTGCTAAACGGCCACCCGGGGCAACCGATCGAGCATCGCCGCGGGCTCGAGCAAGGCGACCCGCCCTCACCCTTGCTCTTCATCATCGCTATGGATGTTCCGAGTAGTTTGATTGCCAAGGCGGAGGATGCTGCGCTGCTAACGCCACTTGCCACCAAGCCCATACAACATCGCACATCTATCTACGCGGACGATGTGGTTATTTTTGCAGCGCCCAAAGAGGAGGAACTGTCGCTACTCAAATCAATACCGGCAGCGTTTGGTGAAGCTTCCGGACTACACACAAATCTTGCAAAGTCATCCGTGGTGCCTATCCGTTGTGACGATGAGGATGTTCAGGTGACTCGCCAACACCTTGCCCGTCAGGTTGCCTCATTCCCCTGCAGATACCTCGGACTGCCCCTTACGCTGCGCCGGTCGACAAAGACCGACTTGCAGCCCATCCTCGACAAGATTGCTGACCGTCTGCCGGGATGGAAGGCGTCCTTGCTACAAAAATCAGGCAGACTCATCCTAATGAAGGCAGTCCTAACGGCAATCCCAATCTACCTCCTCATTGCACTAGACGTCCCGAGGTGGTTCATCAAAGCCGTTGACAAGTGGCGAAGAAGTTTCTTGTGGCATGGGAGGGAGGACGCCCGTGGAGGCCACCGCCCGGTTGCATGGCAAAGAGTCACCAGGCCTCTGCACCTTGGGGGCTTAGGAGTCCACGATTTACGAGGCCATGTCCTGGGCGCCGAGAATGCGCTGGCTGTGGCTAGAGAAAACGCAACCGGATCAGCCCCGGGGCTCGCTACGCACCCATGTTCCACAGCAGGTGCGACTAATGTTCATGATCTCCGTAACCACAACCATTGGAGATGGCCGATCAACCCTTTTCCGGACGGACCGATGGATGCACGGCCGGGCCATTGCTGACTTGGCGCCCTCCCCGATGCCGTTTGTCCGCGGACGAGGATGGCAAACTCGTACTGTAAGAGATGCTTTACAGGATAATAGCTGGCAGGGAGACATAAGTGGAGGCCTCCCTATCCCGGCCATTTTGGAACTGCTAAGACTCGTGACATAGTGGAACAAACAGCGCTGGACCCCTCCACGCCAGATCAGCACGCATGGGCACCCTCTCCCTCGGGCGACTTCACCTCCAAATCGGCATATGAACGGTACTTCGTCGGCGGCGTTCAGTTTGAACCTTACCAGCGCCTATGGAGGTCCTGGGCACCGCTCAAAGCCAAGGTCTTCCTATGGCTTGCGGCATGGAATCGATGCTGGACCTCGGACCGATCTGCGAAACCGCGGACTCCCCATCCACCGTCATGCCCGTTATGTGATCAGACCGAAGAGACAATCAATCACCTACTAGTCGGCTGTGTGTTCGCACGAGAAACCTGGTTTCACATCCTTCGATGGATTGGGGCGGACAGCCAAACGCCAACTACTCAAGATGAAGACTTCCAACACTGGTGGAGACGGACTTCACGGCGGACGTCACCGGAGGCAAGAAAAGGAACCAACACACTGATCATTCTCACAGCTTGGCAAATGTGGAAGTACAGAAACCGGGTGGTCTTTGATGGCAAGTCACCTAGAAGCCAAGAACTGATCAAAGAAATCAAGGACGAGGCGCTGCTCTGGGCAACGGCGGGCGCTAAGAAGCTAAGGCAGCTGCTGCCAGGGTAGGTTATGGCCAGAGCTTTACGGGTAGTTGAACTACTAACAGGCGCGTTCTGCTTCTTGTAAACAAGGTTCTATGACCTACTGTAACTGAACTCTTTACTCTTCTTAATACAAAGGCGCGCAGCTCTCCTGCGTGTTCGAGAAAAAAAAAAAAAGATAACTTCTCACAGAACGGATACAAACTTCAGAACATGAACTTTGTTCAGGTCGGTAGCAGATCATCAAAGATGACAGGTGGATTCCTAGTCAACTAAGACTTTTAGCTAGTACTCCTCTGTTTGGGAATTGAAGTCGTTTCTCGGACCGGATGATTGTACTAGCCGCAGTTTAATTTGCTCGGTCGGAACAACATCTTCACCAGAATGGAGGTAGTAACAAAGTGCATACATTTGGCTGTCTGCCTGTTATGTACCCTTGTTGTATCCCTTTTCCTCCAACCGCGCAGTGGGTTGTGAACAAGGCGAGCACTCCAGAATTCATATCATTCTCAGGTAAGGTTAACAGCTCACTTGTCATAATGCAGTTCTTAAATTCCGTCAATGTATTATTTCACTACAACAGGAGATCAGATCCTAAAGGAAATAACTCTCAGTTTTAGAGACAAACCTACGATCATGATAGCCAGTAAGGCAAATTCAAAGGACAAGTATAGAGGTCTTAATGATAGGCCACATCATGCAGATGGAAAGCCATGACGCAACTCTTTGTAGACTGACCCTAAATTTCGACTGCACTATTTTGGCTTGAATTCAGGTTTATCAAAAGCTGCTATGTTCTGAGGTTCGCACTCCGGGCTGAAGAGCCGCACGAGCAGGGCTGATGTGGTACTCATAGAGACTGCTCCGCATGACGCCCACCTGAGACTCCTTGGAACTGTTATTCTTGGACCTAAAGGGACAAACATAGGGTCAGCAAAAGTTGTCCGAGTTCTGAGTTGATTTGCAGAACTAGCACTCGGGAAAATTAAACAAGCGCAAAAAACTACACTGCATATAAGGTACACAATTATATAGGAAACATATCATACGGGGACTAGAGGACTTAATTTCCTTGATTTTTGTTTTCGAAGCAAAGGAGAATTCGTATTATAGATAAGAGTTACCATAGTGGAGGCGGCACAACACCCAGAATGCAAGACCACCACCAACTGAGAAGATGCCAGCAGTCTGCCGCATCAAACGAGAGCAGGGCTTTGATTCTGGCCGCATCACCTCCCCTTCCGACCATCCCAGTGCTTGCCGTAGCGCCATTGTGATCCTTGGCTTCTTTGTTGATGGATATCCTGCTGGCCTTCTGAAGTTGCTGAGGTAGAACTGTTTAAACTTTGCAGCACCTTGTTTTCAGTTGCCCCTGGTTCTTGAAACGAGAACAGTTAGCCCAGTATTCATAAAAGAATATCAGAATATGCTGAGTAAAGAAACTATGAACAGAAGTTCATCAGTTTGTAACATGAGCAGTCTGATAGGATGAAGACATGAATTTATGAATTGATCTCCAGGCCGTAGAAATATCAAATGGACACTAATAAAAGTCACGGCGAAAGGACCGGCTAACAGCTACCGTGAAATGGGAATTGATTCAGGTGTGTAGAGGTTAGGCAGCGTACCGCGGCCTCCGCATCTTATACTATCAAGTTCATCAGTTTGTAACATGAGCAGTCTGATAGGATGAATACATGTATATATGAATTGATCTATTTTGAACTGAACAGATTGCACGATATCCAACAAATCACCGTACAAACTCCTCTGTGATCCTAGAAAAACAGTCTGTTCTACTCTAGATCTATGTTTTATATCTCTGCCACATCTACTGGCTAAAGTCCTAGTGGCCCGGAGTGACATTGGCTAATTCATCCCGTACTAGATTCAGCAAAAGCATTTTGTTACCTCCTGAACGGACACTAGTATAAGATGCAATAGGTTAAACATGCTGTGTATCTAGCAGAACAGACACTGAGTTTCAGAAAGTGAAGCAAAGTATAAGTTTTAATCCTTGTGTCAACTGCTTGTTTATCCCAAGACAGTAGGCAAGTGAAAAGTTGAAAATACAATCCATCAATTCATAATTGCCCGAGCAATCACCATCAGTTATCTATCAATAGATATTTCGCACAATTGACTGACCGCAACACCCTTAAACCGGGGAAGGAAACCCAATTGGCCACAGCTCCTGTGCAGCAAGCGTCACCACACCCACCAGTCGCTCGACGTATTGCCAATGCAAACAACTAGCACAACAACGCCAATAGCTTGTCCGAAGGACTCCTCCAGGCCGTAGAAAGATCAAATGGACACTAATAAACGGACAAGACGAAAGGACCGGCGAAATGCTACCGTGAAAGAGGAATTGATTCAGGCGAAGAGGTTAGGTCGCGTACCGCGGCCTCCGCCGGTGGTGCTGGGCGCAGTTTCCTTGCGCGCTCCGGAATCCCGCGTGGCCAACCTTCGTTGAGGAGTGGGGAGGGGCTTGGCGCCGCGGCAAGGGCGACGGCGTTCGGGTGAAGTCGGAAGCGGAGAGGGAGAGGAGCGGACGAGCGGTCGGCCGTCGAGTTACTCGGGTCGGGTGGCTGCGATGTCGGGCTTTGGTTGCTTGGCGCAAGCGCACAGGGAGGGCCTAGCAGGGGATCAGTGAGGCCATTTGTTTCTGGGTAAAGCAGGTGGACTTCATCCGAATGGGCCATGAATTTTGTTCGGCCCATTTCGTTGGCACGAGTATTTTTCTCTTTTCTACCTAAATAAAAGAGTACTAGTATTTTTTTCTCTTTTTTCTTTGCTGGCCCAAAAAAGAGTGTACATCAGGTTTTTTTTTGACAGAAGTGTACAGCAGTTTTACTCTTACCGCTGCGGGTCACTCCCTTTTCGTGTCTGTGCATGGATCTGAAACGGTGATGCGTCCGGCATACAGCAGTAGACATTGTGCTTTCGTCTTGAGAGGTCACGTCGCCGCAACTGTAAACGGGAGCCACGGACATGCCAACTCAAGGTTGCTCTGGGGTCCCATTCCCATGAGGCTACAGAGAATCGCAAGCGTACAACGCCGGCCACGCGCATGCGCTTACCACTGCCGCTGGGTGGAGTAGTACATTGTAAGTCAGCGCGCCTTGTCCGTTCGTATGTATGCATTCAGACCACTGTGCCTGCGTGAACATGCACGAGGGCACGGATGAAACCTGCAGGACGCAGGCAAGTTGAAGTTGAGGTCGCAGAGATCGATGGATACCGCCCGGACAGCAAGAGGACGACGGTGTTTTCTTTTTTAGGAATAGAGGCCTCAGCCCCTGTCCCAATTGTATTATACAGTATACAAAGACAGCCAGGGTTACATTGTTGTTCAGGTTCAGCTCGGAATACAGCCTCCGTTGGGCGACGACGCCAGTGCGGTCCGCCTCGCGCGCTGTCACTTTTTTTTTTGGTGAGCCGGCGTGCCGTCAGTGGCTGGAACCCCCGGCCGGCCGATCCGGCGGGCCGTACCTCGCCGTCAGCTCCAAACGCGGCACGGTGCTCCGCGTCTCCTCTCCGGGCACGCTCCTGCCATGTGCATCACCACATGTAAATCCAGTAACAGCTGCCCGCGTGACGGTCCTACGTCGTACCCGAAGATTAAACAAGAGGGGGCGACCTTGTCTCTACCGCTTCGACTTCGAGAGACGGTCTTAAGCTACTGTAGGCCGCGCTACAAAGTACTGCTAGAAAACAGAGGGGGCGCAACGGACAGCGGTGCTGGGCTGGATCCCTTGAGCTGCTCGTGCAAGTCAGTGATCGCATCTCTCTAGTTCTCTACACAGACACTTAGACGTCACCTAATTTTTTTATGTAATCTGGGTTCATCTTGCGCCATCACAGTTCTTCTTGCTCGAGTAGAAACAGACCACGTAGCTGGATTTTCTGCAGACTAGCTAGTGTGCATCTGTATTCTCTTTCTCTCTTTGGCGTATCACCGTCCGAGGCAGCCTCCATGATTCCCGCTTCTCACGCGCAGCACTATTTGTTTCGGTGCGGAAAAATAGACGCCTAACCTGCTAGGTAAGCAAGCGCAGGCCTCGTCTCTCTCTCTCTCTCTCTCTCTCGCTCTCGCTCTCGCTCGCTCCACAGGCGAACACACACGGAGGTCGATGCAACCGGCAAAGAGAAGGTGGAAAAGGAACTCACTAGCATGGCCACTCCGAGACTACTAGGCTGCCTTGTGGCACGCATCTTCATCACGTACCTGATGATGTGGCTGTGCGTCGTCCATGGCGGCAAGGCAACAAATCTCGCCGGCGCAGTTCCCGTGCGCGGTCCAAGCAAGGCCGTGGCGTTTCACATCGTCGGCTCCCGGCCGATACCCGCAGGCGCCGGGCGCTCATCGTTGCCCCCGGCCTCTCGGTTCGACGACGACAAGCGGCCGATTCCAAGCTGCCCCGACGCCCTCCATAACAGGTAGCATCGAGCTCGAGCTGCCAGCTGGTGGGAAACCAAAGGTTAGTAGCAGTAGTGTGATCTCGAGTTCTGTCTATTTCAAGGGCCATCATACTACTACAGCAGCACAAGATTTACGTGCGGAAATCTATGCCACACGGCCGGTGATGCAGTTGCAGAAGGAAACTTTTCTGTTGGGGCACGATATTGTATACCCTGCTTCATTTCTATGCTTCCATATTATTGTACATGCTTAATGCTTTGCCTGATGCTTTTTTACTTCTAATTCAAACTTCCACATGAAGCATCCTTTTGGCCGATGCTTTTGACTTCTAGTTTTTCTACATGAAGCAACCGTTTTGGCCGAGGCTTCTTACTTTATCTACGTGAAACATCCTGTGGATGACAACTCAATTAGCACGGTCTTCATGTTTGTATTTAGTCTTGGAAAAAGTCTGATGTCAGTTTCAAATGCTGGAGTTCTTCAGCTCCATTTTTTTTGTGAACTTTTGGTGGAATACTGATTTCATGAATAAAAAGATGTATATAAGTATCGTTATATGTATATTCTGTTGCAAGGATATTTTTAACGAAGCCCGATGATAATCACTTGAGCTGGTTACTGTTTAGAACTCGAGTGAGGTATAGTTGCCATGTGTACATACTACCTGAAAGTGCCTCCCAAGTATGAGATATGCTGCCTGAAAATGGTAACTTCCAAAGTTTCTGATCGGTGACCAATACAGTATTGGAAGAGAAATTTTAATTCAGCAATCAGCACCGAAAGATCAATGTATAAAGTAGCCACTGTAGCTCACATCTCACGGGCGGGATCCACCATGTTAGGCTGCGTGTTACTTCATCCATTCCTATATGTAAGCATTCCTAGAATTCCGAGGTAGAAATAGTAAAGAGACAAAAAGTCATATATACCCTCATTTTACGCTATCTTATAAATTCTTCACTCACCCACCAACCCATCTTTTTTGTCTTATTCATAGGAATGCTTACATTGTGGAACAAAATTTGAATCCTTAGAATGCTTATATAATGGAACGGAGGGAGTATATACTGTACGCACCGTGTCCTTACAGGTACAGGAACACCACATATGTTTTGAACGTTTCTCTACTTTTAAATCGAACCTCACTCAATTGAGCTCGCTGTCTCTTTCTGGGAGCAATCATAGACGGGATCGGATGAGCATCAATTTCAGCGAGCTGGCAACTGGCATGAATGATCGAGTTCGAATTATCACTTTATCAGTAGGAATTGGTCATGCCAGCTGGATTTATCGACAAAGCCGAAAAGTATATACGGTTGGTCATTTGTTCAAGCGACAGACTACCTATCTCTTCTGGACTTCGTGCTGACACTAAGCCGGCGAGACGATCGCTTATTAGTACGTGCTTGTCCGCGGCGAAAGCTTTTCTTTCTTTTCTTTCCTTTTTTTGAGCAATTAGAGGCAGGTGTTCTCTGCCTTTTTATTTGTCATAAAAGAGTTGAATATTCACACATCAAAAGCTCGAGTGTTTTGTGGATTTGGTTGAAAATGCTCCTTTTGACACTTCTAGAATACAGCTCTACAACTACGGAGTGAAAGTGGGCTGGTAGTGAACTTAATTTCCGTCACTTGGTTATTGTCACCATGACTGTAAAATCTTAGTAGCGGATAAAAGATCGCGACTACATAAAACAATAGTAACGAACAAAAGACTGCCACTACCATGCGCGTGGTCCGCTACTACATTGGTTACAGAAAAATAAAAAAATAAAAAGAACCATCGCAGGATCCGTGCGCCGACGGTCGGATTCACGCGCCACCGGTCAGATCTGATTTTTATATCTTTTAATAGAAGTTGAATTTGGTTCTCAAATTTTGTATGCATGTTTGTCACTATGTCCTCTAGACGTATGCCAAGTTTCATAATTTTTCAAAACTTTTAAATAGGTTTTTTAAGATGGTTTTTACGATTTTACCGAATATGTGGTTTTCACTGCATATTTTCCCTTGTTATTCACGCCACGGTTAGCGACAAAACTTACTATTGTTTGTTTTATTCTTTTGATCTTCTTGGGCCCATATACATTGCGGCCCTAATCCGACGGCCCATTTACTAGTGAGCAGGCTTAAGCTTGAATTTTAGTTGCTTTACCTGGGCCTTTTCATCAGTCGATTCAGTCCCAGCTGATCTCCAGCAGCCGCCGTCCCTCAAATGTCAAATCCCCTGCCCACTGCATCTGCTGCCCCAGGTCTTGCCACTGCATCTACTACAGCTGTATATTCGAATTAGATCTGCAGGCAATTAGGAAACTACCTGATAATTAATTAACACAATTTTTTGGTGTTGATTTGCAAATAGATGAAAACATTACAACACGTAGATTTCGTGGATTGCCCATGACCTTGTAGTGCTCATAATATATGGTCTACTGGTTTCAGTCAAGCAACTCTTATCGCCAATGCAAGTACTATTCTATTTTCTCTGCAGTACACTTGTCGAATGCCATCTGAGGGTGTGTTCGTTTCCTCCCTCTAAAATTTAGCACTGTCACATCAAAGAGAATCTTATTATTCATGAATGTTTCGATCAATTTAATGACAAAACCCTATTGACAGATTGGTGCTAATTTTCGAGATGAATCTAATGAGCTTAATTAATCTATATTTTACTAAAGTGATGCTACAGTAACTCGTCTTCTAATCACGACTTAATTAACCTCATTAGATTCGTCTCGTAAATTAGTCTAGGAGCCTATAATTTGTTTTATAATTAAACTTTATTTAATACTCTTAAATAATAAAATTCTTTTTGATGTGACAACTCTAAAATTTAAACCCCAGGAAACGAACACACCCTCGATGAAACATTCAAGACACGTATTTTTGTCTATATTTGCTCTTTGTGTTCTGGGTTTGGTCTAAATCCTCATTGTTTAATTTTGAAATTTGAATAGGCATCCACAAACGAAGCTTCACCTTGAAATACATGTACTATAAGTCTATACATGATGCATTCATCAGTCGTCACTGTGGTTTTTGGACTAGTAGTGAGTCTCTGTTTAGGAGTTTTCTGGTCATTAGTTGAAGGATTGTTTATTAATTGCACTCAAAATTAACATTTTTTATTCACACAAATTTGTGTCAAATACACTAAAATTGACTATAATAATTATAATGATGATTAATTAGATTTATACTAAATATTTTTTATAATAAATTCATATAAAAATGACTAACTTATTAGTTATGATAACTTTTTGTATTATAAACATATTACTTTGACAATATTACCCTTAATAATGATCATTAGTTGTTAAATTCTAAAATTGAATCTATATCGTTGGATCCAACTAATAGCCATTACTTGTGAAAAATAATGATCATTATTTTGGACCAGAAAACTGCTCTTTCTGTTTCCTATTCCTACAGTTTCGCGGGTCCTGACTTTGCCTTCCTGCCATACTTCTCCAATTCCCTGAACAAATTAGAATGTTGACAACACTTCTAAAATACAATATGGGGTACTTTATCTTTGTTCCCTCAATGTCTATTCACAGCTTAACCATAACACCAAAGAACAGCTCATAATGATTTATTTTATGCGAGATAAAATCATTGGGTGGTATTCAAATAGAAAGAATCCATATAGGCATAGGCATACACTACACAATAGAGGGATACTGATCCAGCATTCCTATCCCACGTATAGGCCTCGCATAAAATTGCTCCTATTAGTTTTTAAGTTTGTGCTTCCTTTTTACCATACCAAAGATATTGTCCTTTTGTGATAATCCCGGCTAATTTATTAAATGATACTAATATATTTGGTGTGCCAAATGCTTATCAATAGTTATCCAATTTAGACAGTCACACTTGTATTTTTCTTCACATATTTGGTGTGCTAAATGCTTGTGTAGGGTATTATTTTAGTCAAATGTTGTAGATTTGATATGTCGACTAGTTCATGTGTTTCCTCTAGCTCAGAATAGCTCACTTCACTTGCCTCCACAATTAACAAGAATAATTTTGATTCAATTTCAGAACCATTTCAAACACTTTGATATACATGTTGATTGACATCTTAACTATATAACAAAGAAAAACTAGATTCGATATACATTATATGTAGTATGTTTCACTAAACAAAGTTTTAGACATCTGAACTATATATTATATGTACTCATTCAGGTGAAACCTCAACTCATAAATTTGACTCATGTTATAGCAGCTTTTATCTGATGTGACTCATAAATTTGACTATGTAATAAATAGGTCTTTACGTCAATATTCACACGGGCACTCTTTAATAGAATATTGTTCATTCATCACCATCCTCATTTGTTTCTTCTGCTGCAAGACGTGCATTGCACCAAGTTATATATCCTTCTTCTTTTTGTGGTGGTATTATATATCCTTCTTAGCGAATAGGAATTTTTCTATTAGGTCATACCACTCTGTAATTCTATATGCAAGGCTGAATCATTCCAGGTAAAAAAGAAAGGCTGAATCATTATATTGTGGATATTTCTGATGCACACATTTTGAAATGGTTCCAAAGCGGTGAAGGAGAACAAGAATAAAAACAGATTCCTCAGTTATAGAATTTAGTTTTCTGGCAGCACCACAAGAATAATTTTGAGCGAAGATCTTGATCTTGTATCTATGAGGTGAAGCAAATGACTCTGCAATATTTGCATATTAGTACATTTAATGAATGCTAAACAAGTAATCTGCTCTTGCATCAAAGTTTATTATTTTCCCAATTAATCTCTTGGATATCAGATTAAAACCTTCTCATTGATTGGTTAAGAACTCCAATAAATACAGATAATGTGTCACCTCGAATTTGTGGACAACTAGTACTTTGATGAGGGGGATACCATCTTAGTCTCCTAATTTTTTCCCCTGCATTTAGTGTCTTAGTGCTAGGAAATTAGTGGTTTCCGGCTACGAATTCACAAGAAATCTTTTTTCCCTGCATAATTTTCACTACTTTTTTCCTGATTCTTCTTTTTTCTATCCAGGCCAACAGTTACAAATTTAGCTCTTGAAGGTTCAATTGCTTACCTAGATCATTGTGATGCTTGTAATCCCCTATCAAGTAAAAATCTGTTTCAGCAGCTCCCTTGCAGAAAAGGAGTATTGCTTACTAGTATTTCGACTTATTAAGTATTGCTTACATAAAGCACAAAAAAAGTATTGTTTACATTAATTTCAGTTATGTGTTAGCCTTTTCAGGTATTTTAATTTCTATATAGTCTCTGACTGGATTTGTTTTTGGTTCTCTTTTTTGAATGAATTTTATACTGTCCTTGTGCTTGTTGATCGATTCTGTGAAGTTCACTCACTTCAGTTTGTACAACAACCTATGAATGTAGGCAGCACGTGAATAGCTATTTTCACTGAAATACTATCTTTTCTTGCTTTACGGTATCTTGGTAGAACATGGATGGGGAAAAGATGGCAGGATATGGACACAGATGTCCTTGTGAAGATTTTTAGGTTGATGATAGAAGCATTATTGATTTAGTTTCAGACTGGTAGGAGGGGTCGTGTTGTTTGTGTAATTTTTTGCCTTATGTAATTTGTTGAAATAATAATATCCTGATGTACAAGGGATGAACACATATGAATTTAAGAATTCCCGTGAGTATGTACAAGAGATACAACCATACAAGTTCTGGTCCCAGTGTTTATTTTACATTGCATTTAATTTAAGAAGTTTTTGGAAATGAAATTGTCTGATTACACCATTGTTGAATGACTTATTTTAGCAGTACACTGTTTCCTTTGCAAAATTTTATTTAATCTTTAGGCATACAAAATTTTTTAACTCTTATAGTTGTGTAAGTATTATAGTACTGTACTATGCAGATGAAGTATGGATGAAACTTTAAAAAATTAGTTTTCCATGAATTTTAGGAGTAAGGAAATGTGGATGTAGTTACAGAAAAGCTGGAGTAATTATATGAATTATCACTTTGTATCAGTTTATAAAAGTTCCACTCGACTTCTGCATATGCTTGTCGTCGCCAAAAGAAGTGACAACAGCATTTCGAATGATCATACATACGCCGCGGATTCTCATATTACCAAAATCAAGAAGTACTGGATTAAGGAAGGTATTCATCTTCCCGTGAGCCAAAACTCTAGGGATAGGTCTGACATATTGAATCATTTTTTGTTAGGAAAATTTGTCTGTGGGACACTGCATAATGTTGAATTTGTCTGTAGGACACTGAATCAAAAAACTTTGTCTGCTGGACATTGCAAATGAATAACAAGCGGTGTCTTATAGACCAAACCAACATTTGTGAGTGTCCTGCTTGTTGTTACTATCTCAATTTCCTCGGTAAGGAATGCAACCTAGTGCAACGGTTACAAGAGTCTTAGTATAGCACAAGCACCTCATGTCCTTAGTTCGACTCTTCGTGATAGGGAATTTTCTAGGATTTAAGTGTGTTGTGCTTTCAGTTGTAGATAACGTGTATTCATAGGGAAAAGTGTACGTGCATTATATTGTGAGTGTCTCGAGTTGTACTGTATAATAAAAAATATTCATATTTTTTTAATCAAAACTTGAAATAAAAATGATTGAATTATATTATAGAAAATCTAAATTTTGTGTAATTGGATTTGTATTCAAAAGTGCTTCCATCCGACTGTCAATTTTGTGAGCATATATATGTGCAATGTGCGAGATAGAAGATAGAAGTATAGGTCAATTATTACTTAAAAAATACATCTAGTCAAACTGCACCTTTCATTTTAAAATGAAGGATCGAATAGAAACTTTTCTTGTATAAAAATGTAGAATTACCTCAAAGTGATAAGAATTCATGTCAACGTCCCCGACATCCACATCCTTCGTCAACGAGTTTAGATGATTCAGGTTCGCTATTTAGTCGAGGGAAAAGATGGAACTATCTCCCATGGTAAATCTATGGGAGAAAATTAGGTTTGTTTCCTACGAGTGTCTATCACTATTATCTGGCATTTGGTTTTCGAATCCGTCTGATAGGAGCCTTTCTTGTGGTCGTGTGGAGGATATAAACAATGCTATAGCGACCCCCTAGAAAAGTGTTCTTATGATCACACAAGGCCAAAAAGCATATTGATTAGATTATTGACAATAGTCTAGCTGCCACGCAGGAGACTTAAATGCAAGTTAACTGTACTTCACTAGGTTTATGGATATTTTTTATGTCTAGGAATAAGAAGCTTTTGTATGCATGTTAAAGAAGAACAAGCATATATCCGTAAAATTATCAAGAAATGAGGGGGAGACATCCTCCTACACACATCATATGAGGAGTTTACATTGCTTATAAAAAATAGTGTTTCTGTTTTGAACTGGGTATATTAATCCCAACCCCACCTCAAACAAAACGGGATTAAGAAAAATAGAGTGCAAGAGTTCAATATTCAAGAAAAGGAAAAGAAATGTTGTGACATGAAACATTGAATTGCAATGGATTATGGTCATCATTAGGGGTTTCTATAATATAATCTAAAGAGCTCTCTTCCGTGTTTCGAAAATGGAGGATACGTTGTTACTTTCGAGAATGTCATTAACTCATTATCAAGGAATTAGCTGCCGTAATTTTTGGAAATACGTTCAAAACAACTCAGGAAGATGTATCTCAATTGTATGTGCATCCTCATCCCATTACTATATAACAAAATAATTACTACACCACACATATTTTAGCAACGTTCATCTCGGTATAAAATCTCTAGGACAAAATAAGAAGGTCAAGAAAATGATACATCGCTTGCAATACAGTGCTAATAGATCATCAAATAACGAACTCAATAATTAAAGAGGACAAAAGGCTTAATCCATAAATATTATGGTTAGCCAACGGTACCGAATTGGTACTACCTGCATAATGCTTCTGAATAATATTGCACTGTTCTATTCAAGTGCGCGAATATATTGGTCGTACATGTTTGCATCAAACTACACTGGTAGTACTGGTTATAGATACTTATTAATCTCCTACTTGGCCAATTGACAGGAAAGTTTTGCACCTTCATTTGTCAGACCTTACTCTGCTTCTTGGAGGTGATCCAACCCTAGCTAACTTCAGTATTCTTATTTATGCAACTTGGCCGCCCCATCTGCATGCTTTTGCCATATACACTGAACCTCTCCTTGTGGGGGCGCCGCGTGCACCAAGAAAAGGATCTCTCTCTCTCTCTCTCTCTCTCTCTCTCTCTCTCTCAGTACTGCGTCGGGTCATAGCTGAGTTAGGACTTTTTTTCCCAAACATTAGCTGCATTTGTTTATTTCTTATAACAAACATTTGATTTAAGGATACCGTGTTGGCCAGTCCCAGCGCGTAGCTAGGACCGTAAGTTTGTTCTGTAGATATCGAACGTAAAAGAAATAACAATAGTTAATAATACAGTTACCCACCAAGCCCACATATAGAGATTTCCAATCGATCAAACTCAGAAATAATAAGGTAATCATACATTACGTGATACAGATATAGGGAGCATGCAATATGTATAAGCTCTAGAGATATGATAAGTATTTGATTATGCACCGCCGAGAAACATCTAACTCTAAAGTTAAATAAAGAGAATAACTAAGCAAACTGAGTATAATATCATACATTAATTGGAGGGGAGAAAAGAAGTCATGCATGCACTATTTTTACACGACGTTTCCAAAAATGGAAAACACCAACGCGATCACTCCCCTACAACTTCAAAACATAATTACGAAGAGCTCCTGACAATGGAAACACTAGTCCCTCCTGATTCCTGATCGATCACTACATCCGTGTGACACTTCATCATCTAGCCCTCGAAGGTGTGATCCCCAAGCCGATTTTCAGTGGTTCGACTATGTAACAATGCTGGTCGTTGTCAACAGGTGACGCCGGCTCGATTTTGTGCGCCATCGGCAGAAGACCCAGTGCGAGGTCCAGGCCAACCTCACGCCCATCATCAGTTTCTCTCGGCTCATCGGACTGGCTGACATGCGAGACCTCCACGGTGTCCACCGATGTGTTGCTATCGGTCCCCGGCACGGCGTCCGGGCTCCCATAGTAGTCGTGCTGACTCAGCTTGCCAGCTGGCGCCCAGCTCAGCGGCAGCGCCTGCCGGACGTCGACCAGCGTGGCGGACTCCGGCCGGGAGAAGACGAGCTCGATGGCAGTATCAGACCTCGCAAATCTCTGGGCGCTGCCACCTCGCCGCTTGAACTGGCCGTGCGAGCTGCTGGCCACTCCTCCGTGGATGTCGCCGCCTCGCCTGGACACGTGGCGGATGTCGCATGTCTTGAGAGGGGGACGGCCGTGGCGGCCGGCGGTGGCTGCGCGATGGGCACGCCGCGGAGGACGTTCTCGACGGCGGCCTGGCAGAGCTGCCAGTTCCCGGACCAGAGCAGGCCCACGGAGCCGTACACCGGGTTCAGCATGCGGCCGCACGCCTCGTACAGAAGGGACCGGAAAATTGCTGCAAGTACAAGGAGAGATCACATGAGCACAGTGCCAAATTAAAGTGTCGGATGTTATACGTATACGGTTGTAGTACGCTTGTACAGGTGCATATATAGCGTATGTAGCGTATACATACCGGGTCGGACGTTCTCGGGTCCAGCGGAGATGAGGTTGATGAGGCCGGCGCGGCCGTAGAACTTGGCGAGGAAGACGGTGGCGTTGCCCTGCGCGTCGGGGTTGCGGATCCACTGCAAGCACGGCCGGATCGCGCAGTCGTCGCTGCACCCCTTCCGCAGCACGCGGCACCCGTTGCAGCTCATCCGCATCCTGACGAATCCCTTATATCTTCCTTCGTCGATCCTAGGATTATCCTCGCCGAGTCACCAGCTGCTGCTGATGGTCAATGGCCGGAAGGGAGGAGGAAGAAGACGAGCAAAGAGCCAACGAGATGAGAGAGAGAGAGAGGAATGATGTGTGTGCGAGACGGAGGTTCGAGGGTACGGTGTATATAAAGCATCGGGAGGTGGAGCTGTTAGGCTGTCTCTCAGCGGCGTGAGCATGGACACCGGACTGGAAAGCCTCCGGTTTCTCTGGGAGCGGAAAGCTGGTTTCTGGAGGACGTGGCCCCCTGACCTGACAGATTACTCAAATGTCCCGTATCTAACTTGCCGATGGAGATTGGGAGACCTCGCCATTTTTATTGGAGTGAGAGGTTTCATGCACATAGACTTGGGAGGCACCGAGGTTTGATTTGAACGTTAAAAAATGTCACCGAGAAGTGGTCCTAACTCCTAAGACTGCTTAATGAGCTTGGAGTTGAATAGGACTAGTTGCTCAAAAAAGAAAGAATCTAGAGGAAGGTTGTACAAGAAACCGGTAACCTTGGCTATATTTGGTACAACACAATGTGTAGTTCCAGAAAACCGCCTTGCGACCAAATCTACCATTTTCACATCGTCGTGTCACTGTCACACCCCAATGAAGCAAATAGCGGGTTTAATTGGATTCAAACCAATGAAAGTTCTGATGAGTGTAACGACTTTCGTTAAGGAGAAAATTATCATTGTAGCACCTCCAAAAAGCTTTTCAATTAATGTAATCAAGCAAAACATAACGTATAGCAAATCCTTCTTTGAGATTAATGTTGTGTGTCCCTCTAACGATTTTGCATATGTATAGTTAAAGCATAATTGATAGTATATATAGTATCAGTATAAACAAACTGCGAAGAGTGACTTTGGAAGCATAGGAGCATGTGCTCACCCTAGTTTAATTATTAATCATCAAATATCTGATTATACTATTAAATATGTCGAATTAGTTGTAGATATGTTTATTAATGTGTCAAATCATAATTTGAGGTACATAAATATCAAATTACTGTCAAATTGAAGTATTTACCCTATGCTTGTTGAAGTGTTTCTCTTACAACCCATTGTTCAATTCTCATATTTGACACGGATGTTACATTTATGAATAATTATTGTTTTCAGTAAGAGATGATATATCCGCATTGAGGTAATATAAAAATACTAGTATGTGCATGCATAAGCATATACATTTTTATTATATCATTTGCAAAAAGAAAAAAGTATCAATAAATATATATTGAGATTTCATTAGTATTAATAGCCATGTATTTTCGTAATTAGACATGATACAAAAGTGGTATTGTTTGCGGGAGAGGCGGCACCTCTTGTTATTCCGTTTCTACAACTCCAACATGGCAACATGGCCAAGAGTGAATCCACATTATGCTACTAATTGAGTCATATCATCAAATGGTGTGTGCCTTTGGTTAATTGTCACCTCAATATACTCCGTAATCATATCATCTAAAGGTATCATCAAATTGTAATTTGCTAAAGTAATTAGCAAACTCCATTAGTGTGCCCCGGTGCACCCATGAGCACAGCTTCTTGAGGAGCCGGAAGTGATACATATTATTTAATATGCCGCCACAATAAAAGATACCCCAACTTACCTCTAGATTTCATTAGTTATAGTACTAATTACATACCACTGTTGTTGTGGAAATAGAATAGATTAAAATATTCACATGCATATTTATATAACTGTATATGCGCTCATAAAATACTAAACATAAATATAATTATTAGATTGTTGATACTAGCGACACATTACTCCACCAGTTATGTATAGATATACTTGTAAAAGCGTACTTCTTTGGAAATGAGTTCTCTGGATAAGATTTGCTATGATAATTGAATATCATAGTTGGATATCGGATGATACACGTTTTAACAAATCAAGAAAAATAAATGAGCATTGCTTTTCTTATTTTGAGACAACCAATTTAAAGCTTTAACCAACAATGACCAACATACAAGAAATTTGAAGCAGACTCTGGTAAATGAGACAGGAGCAAGCACAAGAAAGTAGAGCCGCAACAGTCTTGCAGCTAGCAGGGGATAGTCTTCTGTAACTTCACGAGGTTCAACGAGGTTGGGGTCAGGATGCCGAATTCAGGTCGTGCCAGATCGAGATCCAAATGCATGGTGGTGGCCGAACGGCTGCGCATTTGATTGGTGCGATTTGATGCTTGGCTTCCACGAGCAGCGCGAGCTAAGGAAGAAGGCGGAGAAGAGCGGCGCAACCGCGTGAGGTCGTCGCCATGTGTCCCCATCGTATCCCGGCGACCTGGGGCCCGTCGTACTACAGCGGTTTCCTGGGTGTCGTACATGTCCACATCCTCGCTCGTCTCGCGCATCTATGGGCGGCCGCGGCCCCGATCCATGGGCGGTTTTGCGCCACCACGTCACTTGTTTATTCTGCGCTGATTCTCCTTTTCGATCCAACTTGGTAGGAGCAGCACGTCTCTCTTTCGTGTTTGATGTGTATGTCTTACTTTTTAAATTGTGAAATGCATTTAGACGCTTCAGTACACACACGTAAGTCCTATCATCGAAAAAAATATTTAGTGTAATTAAGTATATGTTTCTCACCGTAAGTCATTTGCATACACATATACTAGTTGGCTATACAAACACCTACACTCTCTCTCTTTAAGTGCAAGCTGTGTTGTCAACAGGGCAAGCAGGTTACCATGAAACAGTAATCGTCAATGGTGAATCAAAACACACGTACTAATTAAGCAGGTTACCACGAAACCAAGAATGCCAGAAGCCTATATTCAAGAGGAGTTACAAGCTTGCAATTTAGATGAGGTACTCCAAAGCTAATTTAGCCATTTTTATTATGATATTAAATATTTGTATGATGAATATAATTTGCCATGAGATACCTCTTGGGAATAAACACAAATTTATTTCAAGAAGCCATAGTTATATTCAGTCTGCTGCTCATTGTTAATGTGTGGTAGATGATCTGAATCTATCGGTAGGATACGCCTGTCTAAAATATGTGTCAGGGCACAATTGACCACACACAAGTTGAGTTAGGTTTGTATGCGACCTGAAGGCATATATTTGTGACATATTCCCATCCATTTTTTTCGAACAAAGCAATCTAGCTTTGTTTCTAGAATCCTGCTGAGATTAGAACATGGAAAAAGGGTAACTAAAAAAAGCAAAGATGATGAAAAATTCAGCTGTTCCGAGGAGAAATATGATGTTACTTGGTAGCTGAATGAAAATATGGAGTAATTAATTCTCAGTCCAAATACAAGATAAAAAATCAACTTAATTATATATGTTGTTTGCTGCACATTATTGGCCTATTAAAATATGTATCCTTCCCTCAGTATGTGCTTAAAAGTTGCATAGACTGTATTTTTAACTATCATTGCCTTGCTATTTTTTCTTGAGAGAAACATTTGATAGTTTTCCTGTTATTAGCTATTTCTCATAAGTTGTGACATAATTGTGGTTTCTTCCACACACCATTATTTATATTTGTAACTACCAATACTTTATAGTTATTATACATAAATACTACCGGTGTTCCTAGATTATTTAGTTTCATGTTATTCGCTTTTGTAGCACATATAATATTGTAAAAAAACAAATGTGTTGCATATAAATTATACTTGCAGTGTGTCACGGATCAAAAGGTATCCCTGTGTTGAAGGCTTCCTTTGTTATGAGCATTTCATTTGGCTTCGGGACAGGCAAGATAATACTGCATATACAATTACACAAAATTATAAAATAAAAGTTCCCTGAATTGGCAGCAAAACTGCTAAATTAAATTTTATTTAATATTCACATGCTTTAGTTGAAGATTTGTTAAGGTTGTCATGTACTAAGCTAGGCAGATGGTACCATATAACATAAAAAATTAAAGCCACATCATGAATGAAATTTAACATGTACGACATAAAGACAAGTTGTGCTAGTATATTTTCGAAATGGTAGTACGGACTGCTACTCCAGCAATGCTTTAGTAATGAACTGTTGCATGATGAATCAATCCTCGGCCACTTGTACTCCAAGAATTAATCCCTTGAGGATGTCTTTCTGTTGATGTGTCCATCATGAAACCCTATTAGGTTGCTCAGCTTTTACTTTAACTAAATGAAGTTCAATATAGGATAAAGCATGGTGTGCCCGATTACCAAGATTTGAAAACCAAGACACTAGTGTTGGAGGATTATCTTATACAACACCAATAAAATAGAAAAGAATTCAGTGCTATGTAGAACATCAAAATAAAACTGTGTTATAGAAATTGTTACATTTACGGTTTTAAGATATTTCAAGTGATTTGGAACTCTTGGAAACAAATAAGAACTCATAAAATTATCCATTGGGACTTGGCTTATGGAACCAGCCCCCACTCACCTCCATCATAAAGAGGTTGATAATCAATTGCTGATCTAGCAAATTTGTTATTACTCTTTAGATAAAAGATTGGTTGCAGATTAGGACAATAGCACTAATGGCTCACTGGTGAGTATGTAAAAGCTGATATTTAAACTATTTCAGACTTTAAAAAGCAAATGTCACTGATGCATATAATCAGAAATTCTATTAAATCGTGGCCAATAATATTTTTCTACTTAGATTTTTTATTGAATGAAAAACCAGTGATCATATTTTTGGTGGAGAATACTTGGCTTGCTTCTAAAACATGTGTCTGTAAAGTGTTTTCACCATGTTTCTACGGACCAGCAGGTTTCCACCGAATAATTTTTGCTACATGTTATTTTTAAAACATAGTACTAGCATATACAAGACACTCATTTACACGAGCACTCACCCCTATGAATATATGTACACACACACTACTACCCCTATGAGCAACTTCCAAAGATATTGGTCGCGTAAACATAAGATTCACAAGTCACTACATATCTCTCAATATCGACATGGACCGTAAATGCAACACCCATATCAAATATGAGATTTGAACCTAGGTAGCTTGGTTTCCACCACAAGGAACCTAACCAACTGAAGTACGCCCAGTTTGCAATTTGCACTACATGTGTGCACCGCTTATGCATAATAAACAGGTAAAAATATTGATGGAGGGAGAGGTGTGGAAAGGTGAAACACAAATATTTTGCCTTTGAGCACTCGACATACATATGCAGGGCTCGATATACATGCATGAATAGTGCTACTCATACATTTCACTATTCTGTCACTTGCAATAACTTATAGTCATATACTCATATGGCGTATATTCAAAATCTGCTTGCTGCCCTGTTCGTTTGATTTGACTACTTTAAGTTTCTTAAGCGTGAGTTCTCAGGCCAATGGCAGAAATATAGTATTTCTTTTACCGGGCGAACCAGCAACGAAAATGGCATTGAAATGATAAACAAAAGGATACCGGGGCCTCTCCCCCGTAATATTTGCGCACTCACTTTGCATGTCCCCGATTCGATCAAAAAAAAAAGATAAGGTACTATGAACAAAAAGCAAATTATCACTCGTATGATTAATGTCTAAACAAAAGCCCCTGGTTTTTGGACTAGAAATGAAGTTCCTAAGCTATAGGCATCAGGTATCAATACAATAAGTAGTATATGAGAGGATTGCTATAAAAAAGTACATGTGAGGATTTGATTCTGCATAAATCATTTTATTTTCTCTACCATGCCCTAAACTTTTGAATGAATAAAGATTACATATTTGGCATGTTGTATCTTTTCAAAACTACCTTTTTTAATGGAATTTGAAGTTTTGAATAAAACATTTAGTTAGAATATATAATAGGAAAACTCATTTGGTTTCTAGCCATCGGAAGCTACATCGTTATATGTGAACTTGATACATATACTGTAATAACGAATAAGACTGAAAATTGAGCTGGGCACATAAATTTCCATTTCAATCTGACACATAAAATGTGGGTGCGGCACTAATACAGGAACCACCAGAAGACTTCTAGACTCAAGTTATTTAAAAGCAAACCATGCCTGCTCAGTGCAAAAACTTGCAACCGCGAAAGAATCTCGAGATCGTAGTGGTTTTTGTTCCTTTTTTATTAGTGACGTGGGCCACAATAGCTAAGCACTGACATAAGCCCGACGAATATGGCAATATGGCATTTGATTAGACGCTCTCTGTAGCAGCGTACAATGAACCCAGCGCTCCCGCCCAGTGGTATTCTGGTTTTAGCAACCCAGCTGGTGATTAGATTAACGAGGAGATTAGATTAGTGGGGGGCGTGTGGTCTCCACGGGAACATTGGCCACGCGGCATGGTCAGGTGCAGCTCATCAAGCCATTTTTTTTTTGCGGCAATTTCTTTTCAATTGGTTGGCAGTGTGCCCAAAGCTCGGTCAAAATCGATCGGCCTTGGCCAAAACAACTAGATAATCCACTTGGGGTGTTTTTTTTCATGCACGCGCAATGTTTAGCGCGTAGATCTTCTCAGATGTGTACGGCCGGAAGAAGGGAGTATAGTTGTAAGAAGCTAGTTTTGAGATTAGATTCGGATTTGATCGACATCTGACCCAAGCCTTAATTTGACGTGACGGTGCTTTGTCAAAAGCATATTGTTGTTGCAGGACAAAGTGTGTGTAAATCGTTGTTGCAGTGCGACATAGACTGAACAACTTGTAGAACATGATAGGACGGACACACATTTTTTTTCTGATAATTTTTGTCCTTCTCATATACTCATACTTTTCTGTATTACCCAGGCAGAGCCAAATTTAAAGAGAATGACTTTTGTGGGCATAGTGTCATGTGTCCACCCTAGCTTTTTGATTAGTTATGGTTAAATATAAATATTAAATATCTGATTATACTATTAAACATGTCAAACTAGTTGTAGACATGTTGTCAATTCATAAATTGAAGTATAAAAATCAAATTCTAACAAATTCATCAAATTTAACAGAATTTCATGAATTTACTAGAATTTGATGTTTTTGTACTTCAATTTATGATTTGACAACACATTTACAACTAGTATGACATGTTTAATACTATAATCAGAGATTCAATATTTATATTTAACCACAATTAAGAAAAAGCTAAGGTGAGCACATGCCCCTATGCTCACTGAAATATTTCTCAAATTTAAAAGGCCCCATCTGACAATTTGATGATCCTCCGTATTTTCTGGGACCTATATTGAGTATACGAATCTCCTCGTGTTGCACAAAACAAGATTCCTGCCACCCAAAGTCATGTGATCGTTAGATGCATGCATTGCACCTGGCTCAGGAATGTATCCAACAAGGGCAATAATATGTGTGAACTGTAAAGGATTCCAAGGCACTTGCCACAAAAACTCTTCTTTCTAGTCAACTTGTTCTGAATCTGCGTGCTAAAATGCAAATCGATCACATCTCGTTGGGGTTGTAACTATATATAGATATGCGGTTGCAATCGGACTTTTCTTGCCCATTTGGTCTGAAAAAGTTGAAGAAATGGTTGTTTATTATCCCATTGTATAGGTACTTTCTTATAGTAATGCTTCTGCTCCACATGGCTTGGCTAGTGGGTTACGTCACGGAGAATTTCCCGCGGCAAGAAACCGAGCTTGAATCGCCGCATGCTGAGCAATGTTGCCTGTTGTATGCGCCTATGGATCCATAGTTTTTACGTTACAGGCATGGAAAATTCGGAATTTTTCTCTTTCCTGAGAACTAAGAGCAGTTATCTTCATTAAACATCATCCGGTGTGCAGCTGGTTTCATCCATGCGATGGCACGGCCGAATGCATCGCAGGTCGCAGCACCTACACGGGCTCTGCAGGTGGTCAACGGGGATTGAATGGGCTGTTTTGCTGGGCCGTTCGTGGGCTCAGTGGTGGCCTAATGCATCGGTCCATCTTACTGGGCCCAGCTTGTTCAAACGCCCGTGCAGTGCATTGCGTTGTCATAATAACAAAAGGCCCGTCTCTAAAAAAAGGGCCACATTACCATCGATGATAAGATGGGCCCGAAATGGAAAGAAACCTCTGTGTAGAAGTTAGTAGATCACTTTGAAATCCTCAGTACCGCACAGAAATTTTAAACCTATTTTTAGAGAAAAAATCAGTTTACACTGTGAATGAAGGATTTTACCTGAATAAATCGTATGAAAGTTTTGTATAATGAAAAGGCATACACAGTAAGGGTAAATTTGTGTTTGCCTACAACATTGGCTACTCATCAAAATGCTCGAATCAGCTCAGAGATGAAGTAGGGTGCCAAGTAAGCAGAGCTAATCGACGTGCGTGCTGAACTCCCGTGATGATCTCGACACGTCCAAGCGAGGAAGATACCCACCACGCATGCGCGGGGTTCCTAGGACGGTCCTGTCTGCGCCCACGATGACCGCGCCAGATTTGTTCTTTGACCCTCAAGCTAGGCTGCAACCAGATTACGCTAAAGAAATTAAAACAGGTGCCGGTAACGAGAGCAGCGAGAGATCGGTCATGAGCGCATTTATGCCAAACCCGCAGGCGATGAAACGCATATCGCATATGGGCTTAGCTCATAATGCAAGTCACTTGACCCAGGGCCTGTCTCACCAAATAGTTTACTGATCCCGGCCGCTTTGTGCTAAGAAGAAGATTGCCTGCCTCGCAGCTTTTCTCACACGTCATTTTCCCATCTTTATCTCACGTTGGGCCCCATGCAAGCTTTGTGTTTCCTTGTCCAAACCGTCTGCTTCTAGCCCATCGATCGATCTCGCGCTGCCACTTTATAATCTCCTCGGCAACAAAGTCGGGCGCTGGGCTAGCTGGGTGGTGACCGTCTTCTGCTACTGCGTCCGGTGCCTACCCATTTGCCAAAGCAAAAGTGAGAGCTTGGCGTGATCGATACCCTCCTGCCGTCTAGCTTCGCTCCATCCGGAACCATCCACGGTAGATGCCCAATGCGAGCGGCAGCTGGTGGTGCTCCCGTGTGGCGCTGCTGCAGCAAGTGCTTGGCTCGCAGGCTGCTTCTCATGGCTTCCGCCTGCGCGAGCTTCTCGGCGCTGCCTTGCCCGGCGCGGAAGGCGGCGGCGACGATCTGACCATGCCGCCTCGGCTCTTCCGCGCAGTCTCGTCCGTCAACCTCCACCTCCTCGTCGTCTACCTCCTGCTCTTCGCCCTCGCCAAGCTCTTCGCGCGCCGCTACGCCCGGGCCGCCGCCGCCGAGGACGACGACAGCGCAAGGTAATTGATTAACTGAATGCGTCCAGAGATCTCTGACGCGCGCGCGCGTGTGTGTGTGTTTCAGTTACCGTGTCGTGCTCGAGTTCTTGATTTTCGCTTGCACGCGCGCTGTGTAGTTGGGACCATGACCGCGCGTCGGTCACCGAGGCAGAGGACTTCGCCGCTGCCAACGACATCGCTGGCGGGCAGCAGCAGGAGCAGAAGGACATGCTGTTCTGGTTCGACGAGGCCGTGTTCGAGGACACCACCCTGCTTGCCGACGAAGCAAAGGATCACCTGGTGTACGCCCCTGCTGCCACTGCACGTTGCTTGCAGGTGGAGAGCACCTTATTCCGCACGGAGGAAGAATCTACAGCCCGCATCTCGCCGCAAAGTAATCAGGACTGCCACCGTATCGACGATGCCGAGAAAAAACAGCAGCAGCAGCAGCAGCCGGACGAGGCCAAGGACGTCGCCGTTGATGTCGCCCCGGAGGAGGTCCCCGTGACGGAGTACGGGGATGGTCCGGTGGCCACGTCACCGGAGGATGCTTCAGTTGAAGGTAACCAACCGCCTGATACTCTGCTTCTTAGCACGTTGTTATTATTCAGTCAGTTGAGCAATTCAGCTCCATTTTATCTGACACTTTTATGAATATCTGGCTGCAGACAAGACGGAAATGAAGAGCCGAGAAGGAGAAGACACTCGTTGCGACGCCGCGGACGACGACGAGCATCACGCGAACGAGACGGAGGAGGAGAGCTTTTCTGAGGGCCACCACGACGTCAAGCTGTTCGTGAACAACCGCGCGCTCGCGGACACCAGGACGAAGCTCCTGCTGGAGGGCGTGGTGGCCGGCGGAGGCGGCGGAGCGAAGCTGGTGCCGGAGGAGAAGGAGAGGGACAGGGACAGCAGCCGGTTCGGCGCGTCGACGCTGACGAGCGAGTCGACCTCCAAGAGCTCGGTGGAGTGGCGGAGCTCGACGGTGACCAAGGACTCGGAGACGGAGTACCCCTTCTCGTCGTCGTCGCGCCGGAGCTCCGCGCGATGGGAGTCCTACGCGCTCTTCCGCAAGTACGACGAGGACATGGTCTACTTCCACCGGGTCGGCGCCCAGAAGCTCAACGAGACAGGTACTAGTACTTCTTTTTTTTGGTGAAATGGGCAACAAATTTGTTGGTAGCTCGATCGGTAGTCCTAAATGTTCATGATTACAACTCATTACGTAAGATTACCTTTCGTTGACGAAAAGCTTAGGTGACGCTTAATTCCTGCAACCTGCAACGCTTTCGTCGGCATGTGGGGCTCAAACAAAGATCATTCTTTCACACATTAATTTCTTGGTACACGTAATCTAATCCCAACCAACCGTGTTGTTTTCGTGCAGAGTCGTTCCGGTCCATCAAGTACCAGCCGCGATCGATGTCGGAGCGGATCGTGCACAAGCTGACGCCCAAGCCGAGCGCCCCGATCGGGCTGCGAGACCCGTACCCGGACCTGGAGCGCGCCTACGTGGCGCAGGTGTGCCTGACCTGGGAGGCCCTGAACTGGAACTACACCAGCTTCCGGCGGCACAACGGCGCGGACGGGCACATCGCGGCGCGGTGCTGCCCGGCGCGCGTGGCGCAGGAGTTCCAGCAGTTCCAGGTGCTGCTGCACCGCTTCATCGAGAACGAGCCCTACGAGTACGGCAGGCGCCCCGAGGTGTACGCGCGGATGAAGAACTCCACGCCCAAGCTGCTCCTGGTGCCCGAGTTCAGAGGTCATTTTACTACTAGTACCTCGCATGCAGCTGCTCTTCTCTCACATCTGGGTGTGTGCACACCGATCGATCGAGTAATGACGAACATGGCTAATAACGCGTTATTGTGTGATGATGGTAATCGATGGATGTGCAGAGGAGGAGGACGAGAAGGATGATCTGATATCGGCGACGCAGTTCCTGCTCATACTGGAAGATTCGATCCGGACGTTCATGACCTTCCTCCGCGCCGACAAGAGGAGCCACTACGACATGTTCAGAGAAATGGTTAAGAGGAGATCGAGCGCCGCCGCCGATCAAAGCCTGGTCATCACGCTCAAGAAGGCCAACAAGAAAGTATGTGCACAAATTAATTATACATTTCCCTTCTCGATCGATAAGATAACATCAGTTCAAGTTCGAGATCTGGTAAATCTATTCACAAAATCACAACGTGTGTGTGGTTCCTGTTGATCATTCTTCAGAAGAAGAGCCGGCTCAAGGACCTGACGCGGCCGCGGCGGTGCCTGAAGAGGACCAAGCTGCGGGAGGCGGAGGAGCTGTCCATTCTGCTGGGCCTGATCGACCTCAAGGTGGTGGCCAGGGTGCTGCGCATGCCGGACCTCACCGACCAGCAGCTGCACTGGTGCGAGGAGAAGATGAACCGGGTCAAGGTCGATCTGGAAGGCAGGATGCAGCGGGATCCGTCCCTTCTTTTCTTCCCTGCACACTGACAGGGACCTCCTCGGCTCTATCGACAACAGTCTTGTGCAATCCACCACTTTTCCCCTCCTCCATCTTTCCCCCTTGTTAATTACTCTACGTCGACGGTATGTAGAAGCAGTGGCCTATGGTAAAAGTTGTAAAGGCGCACGGCACTGCACATAGATAAATAAGTGACTCACAGGTGCATGTGGCAACGATGAGCAAACATAGTTCGTGGCATGTACTAGTATTCTTATGTCACCCGTGCATGCCATGCCATTGCCAATGCCACATGGAAAGCGAAAGTGGTGAGGAGGACGGAGACAAGCACGACGACGGCTTTGACGTGCTTTTCGCTTTGGATGTCATGTGTTCCTCTCCGCTTTACACGGAGCCTTGGATTGGATCGCAGGATGACGCCAGCAGATTTTCCCTCACCCATTTCAGGATAACCACATCATCTCGCCCCTTTTTTCTCTCTCTCTCTTTTCTTTTGTTGGATGTTGGCACGCTTCCGATGTCATCCAGAAAAGCGTGAACTTATCTTCCTTGCATTTCGCTTGCACAAAATAAAAGTAGTCCCCTCCCCACAGTTTAGGGATAGCAAATATCTTTGGGGACAACTATCACTTTTCACAAAGGAAACAAAATCACATGCAGCTTATCATCACGTACTATGTTTGGAAATGAAAACAAGATCGAGACTCCACTGGTCAAGTGATACTATGTACTATCTTGACAACTCACTCTTGTCCATTGCTACAATGTAATTAGTGCAAAAAGCATAGGGACAGACGAGTAAATGGACTCAAATGGAACAAGCTAGCATGGTGCTCTTGCTTTTGGTAAAGAGCGCAGTCAGAAAGTGGTGCTCTACTGTAACAAGTCAAAAAGAAGTGGGGGAGGAAAGAAAGAGCACTGGTGTGGTAAACAAGAGCAGGTATGCGGTATGCCCAGTGTCACGTTCTGACCGGGAGCGCTGAAATCGTCTGAATGGGCCGAGCCCATGTGAAATGTACGAGCAGTTTGTCCGACTTGATGATGAGTCGAAAGCCTGCCTTAATCGAATGAAAGGCGGCCTAAAGAATACTAGCCCAGTAAGGCCAACATGGGCTACTTCATTCCATAGAAAAAATATAGGCTACTCCATCACAAATTCTATCCGTCGCGAAGAAGAAAATTAAGAACCGCCTCACATTAATTACTCCCAGCATGAAGAGATCTCCAAGAAAAGGTATACTACTATACAACGAATAGCATAAATGTGGCAACCTTACAATATTTATTATGCTCAAGTCTCACAAAGAATACATGATGAACCCAGATTCCACATTTCACAGTCACGTGCTCGCACCGCTACGACATTCTATTCTATATTGCAACACATTCTCCCGCAGCCATGATTTTCCCGAACAGGTCCCAGGACCAGATGGAGGGCACGCATAGTAATCACCCAAACGCATAACCCGACCAATCGTCCTCGGTGTCAACGGATTTGTCCCCTTGTTTGCGTGCCACACTCGGGTCGAGCACTGTACTGCACTACAAGTCGAGTCACTGGCTAGATCCTAGCCTGCAGCTGCTGCCATGGCGTTGCATGCAGGTTTTCACCGGCCACAGGCTGATTGACAGCACACAAAGTGCCTGTCACCCTACCGCCCTCTGATCTTTCTGCCCTCTGCTGTTATTTTCAAGACAGGCCAGCAGAGCCGTCTTGATACTGATCGAGAGCCACGCATGCACTGATCGATGCGATGAGGACAGACGACCACACGCCCAATGTCCCAGCGGAGAGCAAATTCAGGAGGACGGTTCGGGCCGGACTTATGTGCGACTCATCCTGAATATCGACGTGGATTTGAAAGAGATCTGACGGAGGTGGATGGTAGTGAGTTTGGTTTCAAGGCAGATTGCAGCATGGCTCCAAGGCAGGTCGACTTGGCTCTGTCGATAACACGACGAACGGTACGGAAACCTGTCGAATACTTACACGTCGGCCCGGCGAGAACCCGCATGAGATTGGCCGGGTCATCCTCCCCTGTGAATCTTCACATCTTTGACACCTTCTCCTTCAAGATTCAGTCAAGAAAACTCTTTTTCGCGAGACTTGTGCCGGACGGACAATTGAGAAAGAACTAGAAAACAACAAATCGAAGACACATGCAGAAGCTACAGATGCTGGCGAAGCCCGTAGAGAACATAAGAGAGATTGTTTAAGAATTGTCTCTGTGAAAGCTATAGTCTGTACCATGGCTCAAATCTTTGACGTTGTTGTTGCTGCACAGATGAGGAACCAAAGAAGAAGAGGAAGGAACATGCAGATACGTGGATGTGTCACAGATGCAGAGGAGCGGTCGGCAATTCCAGAGACAAGGACGACAGATGGAGGTGGAGGTATTTCTTCAAGAAAAAATGTCGGACGGAAGAAAGATCATCGGTGGCCCGGGATCCGAACGAGAAGTCAATGAGCCATACACGCAGAGCCGAGTGAGTCAAGCCGGGGGATGGAGCCGAGTCAAAGGCTGTGCAAGAATCATGCATAGAGCCCGCGGCCGAAGACGTTGGATTTTTCAATGAGTCCACGTCGGCTCATCCAGAGCAGGTTCGCACAAAAGCCCGTTGCGAACCGTCCGCAGAGAATTTATTTCCAGTCCCGTCACAGGCATGCATGTCTCTCTACCCGGAACAATACGGGCTCCTTTTTGATCGGACACAAGTGCCCGGATCCCTCCTGGGCGGGTCCCGCTGCCTAGACTAACCCTGAACCTGAAATTGAAGTTTTTGTATTTTTGTGCCAATTTTGGGGGACAAGAGTTTGGAAAAGACACAAAAGACTGGACATGTCATGCAAGTACCACGGTTGTATAGGAGCACAGCTTGTAGTAGCACATTGCTCATCTCTCGCTTCTTTCCTTGACGACAACACAAGTCTTTTCGCTAGCAACCTCATTGTTCTTTTTCCCCGGTCTTTCCATTTATTATCACAATGTTGTGTTATCCTATCAAAATAAGGCCCTATGTTTTACCCTATCAAAATAGTTATGTAATTCAGCAGCTGTAGATGCTACCATCTCATTATATTAACGGAGGAGCTGAAGGCCACTCATGTAAATTCAGGATCGAGAGTCAGAATCAACATATACCGAGAATTAATGAAAATCATGTCTAGGGTTTAGGGACATCAGTTTCATTTGCATGCCATTTCACATCCAAATTAGTACAATTTTTTTTTATAAAAATGTTAGGTTCTCATGAAAATGACAGGGGATCATTTTCATTATCATGCTGCTCAAGGTAAAAGTTTCCATGAGTAGTTTTTCTCGTAAAAATGCGTATCATTTTTTAAAAAAAATTATGATCGTCTATCTATATACACCTAAGTTATTCTTTGTGCACCTGCCTATCTTGAAAGCATATAAAAGGCAATGTGATAAAGCATCAATATAATAAAATAATAAAAATAAGAGAGAATTAAATATCGTAATTTTGTAAAACAATAAATAAAAATTTTAAACAATACTAAAGAGCAGCCCTGGTTAATAAAACTAAGAAAATTAACTCATAAAGTTTGGAAGCTCCGTTGCAGGATTCAAACCTAACCATTAAAGGAGAAGTTGTCGGAACGACAAAACTTAATAATTTTACAGATCTCAAATTTGTATTTTTCTCCTTTTTGGCATATTCCCTAAAATATATGAATATTATACTCGACAAGATTGATACAGAGACCGTTAGGTACTTCAAATGTGTGAAAATGAGTTGAATCAATTAACACTACCACAAATCACCTCTATAGTGGCGGCAACAAAAGTCACGTAGCGGCGCTAACTATCATGCACCGTCCGATTTTTAGCAGCGGGTCACATTACGGCCCGCCCACACCGCCCTCACTCTCCACCGCCGAAAGCCATCCTCCCCTCCACCGCCGACCGCCCCCGTCACCACCCTCCACGGCGGCCCGCCCCCTCTCCACGCAGCAGCGACACGGTGCACGAGAGCCGTGGCTCCCTTCGAGGCGGCAGCGGCGGCGGTGCAACACGGTGCGCGGGAGCCGCAGATCTAGGCTCCTCTCCGGCGGCGGCGGCGGCGGTGCGACACACGAGGGTTGCGGATCCGACCCCTTCTCCGGCGGAGGCGGCGCGTGGGGGTCGTGGATATGGACCCCCTCCAGGGCTACGGCGTCGGTGCGTAAGGGTGGGGGCCACAGATCCGGCCCCCTCCCGGCGGTGACGGTGGCGGATCCGCCGCTCGGAGAGGCTGTGTTGCGAGGTGGGCCCAACAAGGGGCCACTTTCTTTGTTTGCTATATGGGCTTTAGTGGCGGGTGGTCTCCGGATCCTCGTTACCCGCTGCTACAATGGTTTGTTTGTAGCTGCGTAGTTGTAGGGGCGGGTGGTCATACCCGTCGTTACAGTACATTTTGAACCGTCGCTATAGAATGCTTTTCTAATAGTATAATCATGTGTAAATTGGGGTGATTTTTGCAACTAGACCACGTGGGTGGGTGGCTATTTGCAACCAAAATGACTTATGGTGGGAATCTCAAACTCCAAACAACATATGGGGTGGTTTTTACAACTAGATCACATGGGTGGGTGGCTATTTGCAACCAAAATGACTTATGGTGGGAATCTCAAACTCCAAGCAACATGTGGGGTGGTTTATGCAATTATCCTTAATTAAATATATTACCAATAGTTAAAAATAAAAGTTGCTTCAACGAACATTGCTTATGTAAATATAAGATTTTTCTTTGTTTGCTACAGAAAGTTTTCAGCAAAGTTCATTCGATGGTAGCTGCGTATAGATGGCGGTTGATATTTGAGACAAGGAATTACACTTTATAAAAAATGCACGGGCAGCATATATGCACAAAAATAATATGTCGAAACATATATAGCCAAAACAATTGAAATCATGCAAATGAGACGTCTAGTAATTAAGATTCTAGTTTTCTAGCTCATCTCCTACTCCCTCCATTTCTATATTAAGCATTTGAGGGATTCAAATATTGTTCCACAATGTAAGTATTCCTATAGATAAGACAAAACTTAATGGGTTGGTGGGTGGGTGGAGAATTGATGAGGTAGTGTAAAATGAGGGGTATACATGTCCTTTTTACTCTTGACTATTCTTTTCTTGGGATTCTAGAAATGCTTATATCAATATGGTCAAAAAGAAGAGACCGAGAGAAAAAAAAGCCCTGTTGTCATCTGCTGACCTGATGCATTAAGGGTGTGTTCGTTTCCCGGGTCTAAATTTTAGAGTTGTCATATCAAAAAGAATCTTACTATCTAGAAGTACTAAATAAAGTTTAATTATAAAATAAATTACATACCCCTAAACTAATTTACGAGACGAATCTAATGAGGTTAATTAAGTCGTGATTAGAAGACGGTTACTGTAGCATCAAATTAGCAAAACATAGATTAATTAAATTCATTAGATTCATCTCGAAAATTAGCATCAATCTGTCAATAGGGTTTTATCATTAAATTGATCAAAATATTCATAAATACTAAGATTCTCTTTGATGTGACAGTGCTAAATTTTAGAGGGTGGGAAACGAACACACCCTAACTATTTTTTTGACCCCTTTGCGGGCAAGCATGAGCTTTTGCTGCCATGTCCTCTCCGGGCGGGCGCGGGCGCGAGTGCGATCTGAGGGTTTGTTTTGTTGCGCTTGGATTTTTGCTCTTGTTAATATGTGTGCCAAATGGGGGCGCACGGCAGGTAAAGATGAAAAGGATGTCCAAGACAGCAGAGAAGCTAAGCTTAGGCCTTAGGGTTTGCCAGGCTACAAGCTGCTAACTCTCGTAGCTGGCCTGGGCGCCTGGCCATGCAGGCATGCTTTGGCAGCGTAAACACTTGAACTTTGCTTTTCTTTTTTCATTAGAAACAAAAGAAAGAGTAGTTCATGCGGCTGCTACGATCTCATGCTCGCTGGGCCTCACTGATTAAAGTGCTTGTGCGCAATGTAGGATTCAGATTCATCAGGGCTAGGGATCGACCAGAACCGAGCATTAGGAGGCATGCATGCTCTTGACAACTCAATTGATATGATATGTGTAAGTGCATCTCGAGAAGCTCACACACCAGTCATTTGGTTGGTCTGATGATACATGCATGCAGAAGTTTTGTGGGCTACTACTGCCTGCAACAGTGATCCCTTCAGGTTAGGGATCTACATGTATGCAACGTGTAGGCTAATCCAGATAGAGAGAGGGAGGCACAGAGAGAGAGATATATAGTATGACAAAAGGGAGGAACTACTTATGTTTGCATAACATTTGAACACATTAGAATGATAATAGTACGATTCTATATGTTTACTCAAATTCTCATGTCTACAGCATGTTGTTAGAAAATATCTCTTGCTATATTTATTTGAGATGTACTAGCTAGTATGAGATTCCCATGGTCAACTCAAACCCTGATGAGTCTGACTTTGAACGTTCAGAACTGTTTTTAAAGATATATAGTGTATTAGAATTACTGGGACTTAAGGATGGATCAAACTAAAACTCTAAGTTAACATGTCATAATTTTGTATCTGAAATTCATTTTTTAACGAGTATTTGAAAACTTTTAACTATAGACTACTAGTGTAAAAAGATAAATTAAAGATAAATGAACTGCATAAAAAAATCTGCTTCGTGACTTGTATTATTCATGTTGAAAAACAAGTGCTTTCCGAACTGATTTTTTTCTTTTGTCAGATACATGTGCTCTTGGATTCAGCATTCGTGTTCTGATCATTTTAGAAATGATAGCGCCTCAGTCCCATCAGAAATAAATATACAAATGTGCAGGAAAGTTGCCTGTTCCATCAAAAACACAGCAGCGCAGTCGTCGTAGTCAAACATACTAGCACTGCCCAAAATCTTGAGTAGCTACCTCGAGAGTGAGCACTCACTGTCCCAGAATTCCAGATTCCAGACCGCGCTGGTACTTCGGGGAGCATTTTTTTCTTCTCACAAGTCGCCTCATAAATTTCCATAGCCTCTGGTTGACTTTGAGCATGTCAAATCAGCAGGTTTAATGTGATGCGCGGCTGGAGTACTAGTAGTAAGTTAAAGAATGTTACTGATTTTTGTAAAGGTGACTTTTACATTGCACATTTGACTACTTGTCTTGTTAATTTTTTAAAAAGAATGTTACTGATTTTTGTAAAGGTGACACCTGGAGATGTATGTAACAATCGAGTTATTACTGTTTCAACAATCAACAGTAATATTCAAAAATTATTTCGCAACGCTATAAATAGCAGAATGTACCACATGTAACTTGCATTTGTCAGGCCTGATGCAGCTTTTGGATGCTTAACCGTGGTATACAATTTAACCATTACCACAGCACCATGAGAAAAGTGAAGAGAGTACACATAGGATTACATTTCATGAGATTATCAAAAGATATCCAGTTATGAGCCATATGTCTGCAAGACTGCGAAACAAAGCTGTCATAGAATCTATGAGAAAAGTTCTTGAAGGTATATATACAAAAAAAACTCATAATATGTAGGTTACTTTTTTTTGCAGTACTACAGGAATCACATTACTAGCATATTAACCATATTTTCTAAAAAAAATTTCTTTATCCTTTTTAGGCAAACTGCAAATTACCACAAACCATCATAAATGTTTCTATCTGTTTATACTTATAACTATATGTTGATGTACTCAAATCGATGGACTAAACATTTGCAAACAAATCTCTTTTGTGAAATGGAAACCAACAGGAATTCATCACTGAAACCGAAGCCCAGGCACTACTACTATACCATAGATTCAGTACAGACAGTGTTCCTAGAAGTAGAACTGAAAGTTCATAAAACTACGGAACGCATTTCTCTTTAATTTCAAAACAAGCATCCCCTAAGTAGTAACTTAAAGTTCTCTTTACACTAATTTCACTGAAGTGACCAATCGTACGGCCGGTCGCGCGCCTGCTTATCAAGTGGAGGCGTTCAGATTATTGTTTCTGCTGTGGCCGCCGCAGGCGAAGCTGCAGTTGCAGTTGACCTTGTCGGCCTGCACGGTCGCCTGCGTGGCCGGCGGCGCGGTGAGTGGAGGTCCGAAGCAGGAGAAGCTGCCGCGGTGTGTCGGCGGCGGCTGCAGCAGTGCGTCGCCGGCGGAGACCGCGTGGCCGATGACGTAGTCGCCCACTGCGGGCTGGCGAGGAGGGCCCGGGTACGTCGCCGGGTAGCTCATCGGGTGCAGTGTGGATGGCGCCGTGTAAATGTAATGAAATGGCGGCTGCGGTGACAGGCGCTGATGTACCGGCCGGAACGGCAGGCATGGATCGCTGTTGCCGCCGCCGCCGCTGTTGACACCGAGACCTCCTCGGAAGCCGCCGCCAAGCATGGTCGGCGGAGTAGCACCTGCCAGGTTCACATCCCTGAAACTGAAGCCAGAAAATTGCAGCGCGGATATGAGAAACCCTAATGGATGGCTGATGAGATGAGAAGAAGGAACGATCATCTAAATGTGCGTTTGTTTACCTCATCTGCGCGCCCACGGCTCCGAGGCTTTCATTGCCGAAGACGAGCTGCCGGGCACGGTTGAGGGTTTCAGTCTCTCTTTCTGGACAAAATTAAACACCACGAATTAGTGATCCGCCCCAAAATCGGAAGGAAATGCAACAGAAGAAACAAACATTTGTCCAGAAAGAGATAGCTAGGGTTGGTGTGTGATCTTACCTTGCCGATGCCGGTTCATGTGGCCACCGAGAGCTTGAGACTTGCAGAACTTGAGGGAGCAAAACCTGCACTCATACACCTTGCCAGAATCATCCTTCTTCCCTCCACTGCTCTTCCTCTTTGCTCCTGCACAGATTTGCACCAATAACCTGTCAGTCCGTGAATCATTCTCAAGCTAGATGTTAGAGCAACAGGAGTCAGCTCTTTTCACGAAGCATTCTACAAGCTAGATATATGCTTTCGACAATTCGACTTCACAAAACATTGAGAAAGAACTCTACTTTATAGTCAAACTTGTAAACAATTTCAGGATTCTCATGATGCACTTGAAACTACTAGAAATTTACCACGAAATCAAACAATATCAATGATGTTCTAGTCCTTACTAACTGTATTGGCGCTTGAAGTGGCGGAGGTCGTCGAGCTCTCCACCTTCTGCTTGCCATATTCCTCCGGGAAGTTGTTCAGGTCCAAGGGGTTCTCTTCTTGCCTCCTGGAGTTCGACATAAGAGCTTCTCATCAGAAAATAGTTACCACCATGCCCAATGGTATATATATACCAGGATACTCTGGCGGAGAAGTAAAGTTTATATATGAATAAAGACCGATTCAGAAAATTAAAGTATTTTTTATTGGCAGATAAAAATATGAGGACACAAGAGCTTATTAAAAGAACAAGATGTGTGCAATTAAGGAACGAAACAAGAACAAGAACAATAACACAAATAAAAATAAAAATATATATGTGGCAATCCAACATAGCACCAGAAAGATCTAGACAAGCAAGGTGTTCGTCATGGTATCAAGGGAGATTGTGATTTGCTCAAAAAATACTCGGCGGTTGTGCTTGTGAACAGGAAGAAAGAAGACAACAGATGTGCACTCAAAAACAGGAGACGCATACAGAGACAATAGTGGCTCAGAAGAGAAGATGTAGAAAACATGGAGATGAACAACGCAAGGAGACAGCGAAAAAGTCATGAGTAGTAGTTGTGGCTGTGTGCTTCTTACATGGTGGAGCAGAGAGAGCAGGGAGTGAAACAGCTGAACACAATGATGCAATGGAGATTTTGGAAGAGAGGGGAAAACAAAAAGGGGGTATATATCGTTGGTGGGGGTGGAGGATAGCTCTCTGCGTGAGACTCTGTGGGGAGAGAGAGAGAGAGTAGAATCATGTCACAAAAGCAAAAAGACACTGCAGTCTGAGAACAGCAAAAGCATGGGGGAAGCGTGTCTTAAAAGTGTTGGTTTGGGGGTGTAGAGTGAGTGAAGTAGAGCTATTAGGTGGGGAAGAAGAAAGCCTGAAAGTTCTCTCAGTTCACGTCTGCACAGCCGTCTCTTTCTCTCTCCTAGCACACATTCACACGCTCTCTCTCCTTCAAGATGCTGTGCAGAAAGCAGCTATAGCAAATGTGATTCTTGAACTCTGTGATGATGGTTGCAATCCAAATGGAGCTGGAGTTTAGTGTGGGTGCACTGGTGCTGTTAGTCTCACTCTCTCTCTCTCTCTCTCTGCTTGTGGGACTAGGCACCTATAGTAAGCACGAGACACCACTACTCTTAGCGTTGCATTGTACTAGTACCATTTGCAACCAGCGACAGATATGCTGAGGCCTGAATCATTAATTAAACAGAGCAAAGCTACATCTCTTCTCGCTATATCTTGCAAGCAAAGAAAGCACATAGAGTAGACACCACATGCATACATCTGGATGTGCATGCTCGTATAACACACAACAGGCCCTGTGTCCTTTGTTTGCTTCGTTCTCCCTCATCCTGTGGTTGCATAGGACATGCATGCAACTTGATGAGAGAGGGGGTAGGATAATAAAGACAAGGGCACCTCTTACAAAGCCCTGCTCCAGTATTTAGTTGAGAGGGGGCATGCACAAACACAAGGAGGCTAAGGCCTAGAGCTGCATGCATGCTTTGCTTAGCCTTTGAGCTGGGGCTACTACCTATATAGGGCTAGGTTGGTAGCTAGCAAGTGCTGTTGTCAAGTACTACTGGGAGTTGAGAGAGAGAGAGAGAGAGAGCTGGTTAAACACCTTCAGTTTACGTTGCTGGGTAATGCATATACTACGAAAAAGAAAAAAAAGGTGCCTTTTGTATGGCAAATACGAAACATTGAGCTTTTTAATAGTACAAGTGATAAGACCTCATGTGTGGTGACCGTAGCCATGGTGTCATACAGGTCTCTCTCTCTCTCTCTCTCTCTGGAATTAGCAAAGGCATGAGAGTCGTAGGTCAGTGGCGCTGCCTGGCCTGGCCATGTAAGCCCAGACAGCGGAGAAGGCTGATTGGATGGGGAGACCATGCGGCTTGCAATGTGGGAGGAATCAAGGAAGAAAAGACGGCCGGAGAAACAGGCTTGTATTGTGACAGTTAATCTACTGCCGGTCTAGCCAGAGAGCTGAAGATCAGGCGGCTCTATTCCTCGTGATTGACTTTTTTTCCATCGGCGAGAGTTAAAGAAACCACTTTGACTTTCGCTGTTTCAGCCGCCGGAGCCGTCATGTAGCTGCATCTACTACTGCTAGTGATATGTCCACCACCCATTCTTTATTATTTGATTTAAAGAAACAATTTGTGATGTTTTGTGCATGGATCGAGCTTTCTTTTGTTTTGGTGACAGTTTGAGGCTAGAATTAACATTCTACCACATGAAGAAGGGACCCATTTCAGATTTTGCCACCCATTTTGTTTCACTGAAATGACAATAGCTTTTTAGAAGTACTTCTAAAAGGCTACTGCAATGACTATCAGTTCAACAAATGCTATCGTTAGGATCCAAGAGATTCAAAGTGGTAAAAGTACCGGTTTAAGGATGCATGGGGACCTACGATCTCTCATGTTACCACTTGGATCCGTAAGCCGTATCCTGCAACAGAGTGATGAGCCACGCATTATGCATTTCAGGACTACATGGTGTGCGTCCACTGCCAGCTGCCACTATGCATGCATGTTATAACAGTCCGGGACTGTTATTAATGCACTATTAGGATCATGTGCGAGATGACTGGCGCTTGTGGTACCACACTAGCTAAGTTTTTATGCATCATGATGTGCCCAATGATTCTTTTTATCTTAGCCAGTACACAGTGCTGCCACAGCCACTACCGCCATTTTTTATGTGTTCTAACTCATCTCGCTTGTCGCCGCCGCTGACATTCCTTCCTTCAATCCCATGTTCCTACCAGTTCATGAAGCAGTTAGATCTTTTGTACTGCATCTAACCGCGCAGCTATGCATGCATCTGTAACTAATCTGGGACACGTATAGTACCTGTCATTTAATATAGGTCGAGTTAGTTTTATGAAACCACAATTATTTGGTCCTTTCTAAAACTATCATCACAAAGTCACAACTATTTGCGTGTTTGTATACGGTAAACACAATACAGTACAATGATTGCCAGGTTCATGCAAAAGGGCATGTATATGATAAAGAAGAATACTAGTACATGTAACCAACAATATAATTGGGTTCTCCAGGACGTTGAAGAAGTAGATTGTACAGTTAGTTTGGCCTTACATGGACCTCTGATGAGAGTGTGGGAAACAAATTCACATTCATGCAGCTCATTTCATGTAACCGTCCTTAGCGCATTGTGCCATACTAGCCTGCTGCGTGCTTGGACTGGAGTAACAAAAAAGTCAATCGGACTGAACCGATGGGCTGAACTTGTGCTGGAAGCTTTTGGACAATGCCCAAGCTCGGCCAAACAGAATTCGACCAGCAGCGCGTGCAGTACGAAGGCATGGAGCCCTTCAAGAGGCCGGCCGGCCGGGCACGCATGCATGAGGGTGAGGCGAGGAGGAAAAATGGCAGGGGCCGGGGAAAGCGGACAGAAAGAGGACAGGAGATGGGGGAGCGAAAGATTTGCGTCGTGAGCAGACCAGCTGAAATGTGCACGCAGTGCAGAGCCACTCACATGGGCTGCCAGCCAGGGGTCTCTCTCCTCACGCAGCGATGCAACCCTAGCTAGCTTGTCCCAGACACTGAGACACGAGCGCGGCCCAGCGGCTTCTGCTTCCCTTCCGTCACCTGCTGGCAACGGCAACGCCCGCTGTGTGTTATGTGGGGTTCGTCTCATCACTGTCACTTGACACTTTACATGGAAACTCTCCTGGGTCCACCGTCGCACCTTCTTCAACCTCCGGCTCCACGTGCCATCGTCTCCGATTCTCCATCATCATGTGTGTGCCCGCGCCTAAATAGAAGCAGGTGCGAGCTTCACTGAAGAAAGAAAAGGATCGACCTTGATCCGGTCACCGGAAATGATTTGCATCATGTGTACAAAACAATATACCGTTTTTAGTTAATTTCACAAACCTACCGATACTTCGATTTTATAGTCATAAAACCACTATAAATAATGCTTGTTTCACACACCCACCAATACTTTGGGGGTGCACATTCACAAAATCACCGTTCTTTTTAATTATACGGATAGTTCCACATGTCAATGGTATACTTGAAAATTATAGACTATGTCGACTTGGTAACCGATACAGTCTACGATTGTTCGATGTCACTTACATGTGGGACCATAGATATTGGATACGTATAATTTAAAAATATACACCCCAAACGTATTCGTGAGTTTGTGAAATAAGCATTGTGTTTGGTGGATTTGTGACTATAAAATCAAAACATAAATGGGTTTGTGAAATTAACTCTAGATTTTTCTATTTTCCTGCTATCAGGGTTTTCTGGAACAATTATGCATGCGGCATGCCCCAGATCTGACGCTCCACTTTCAATAGAATGTGTTGGAGCTTTTAAATGAGTTACAGAGAGGGTTGTAGGGTTTAATGTTTAGAGGTTTTCATGGGGCTTAGAGGGTTGTAGGCCGGCCCCAACCCTCATGGAGGAGGCCAGGGAGAGGGAGACGATAGTCCTGCTCAAATCAGTGGATAGGTTAGCATGACAAGGGAAGAAGCCCATACGGTGTAGAGAAGAAGAGGGGACAAAGTATGTATCCCCAGGAAAATACATGTACCATGTACTTGTACAGTGTACCAAAGTGCTGTCCAATCGATCTGGGAGATTTTCCACCATAGGGCTGGCAAAATCTTGGAGCAAGAAAACAAGGCGGCCGCAAAAGGCAAATCAACGTACGCACCCGGCACCCCCTGCTGCACAACCGGCCAGCCGCAGCAGCAGCCGGTGGTCCTTGATCGATCCTAGGCTGAACACCTACTCCCTTACACATCTGATCATCTTAAGTGTCAAGCACACACACTAGTTACTAGTGCTCCTACTGCTTTGTAAGAGGTGCCCTGCTTTGTCCTCATGCTCTTGCTGCTACTGCGCGATGCAATGCAATCCCAATGGATCATAATCCTTTCCGTCGAGCTCCAGCTAGCTAACACCATTCCTCATGCATCATGGTCTTAGCCTTCAACTCCATTCACTAATCGCTTTTAAAAAAGAACTTCATTCACCAATCTAAATAAGCAAACGTACGGTCTCTTTAACTCCAGTGGTCCAAAATGTAAATCGCTTTAAAATTATTCCCTGAAAATTCCACTGAATCGTCCATAGAGCGACGGCTGATGAATGAGACCACAATTGACTTTCTAACTCTTCTCAAAGAAAAAAGATTTGACTTCCCAACATGATTTCTCCACCCAAAAGAAAAACATGAGGTTGTACTTGTAGGTGTACGACTGCTACTAGTAGTAGCTTCCAGGTGCTATTCATCACCCTGCATTGATCGGCGTGTCCACGGGGAAAATGCATTCCAGTTTGGGCGCTGCATACCCCGCTAGGCCTTCGCCGTCCTAGTTGTTTCTCCAGCTCATGGCCGGCCGGCGACACCAGCCCTGAAAACCTGGCAGTTATGAGGAAAAGATGGGACTGACTGCATCGCAAGGCAAGGCAAAGGTACAGTATGGAAAGAAACAGAGGCCACTGGAACATCATTTCTTCCTACTCCATTTTCAGCGTTGCATGTGCACGGATACAGTTTCCTTGGTTCGTATATTGACCTCAATCAATTACTATAACCAGTCTATACAAAACACAGTTCAGGTTTCAGCTAACTATCTGTATAATGAAACGTGGCAATATAGTAACTGTGTACGCACTGGAGGATCTTCGGTAAACTCTGCCAACTCACTGCTGCTTCATCAATTAACACTACAAATATACCTAAGCCTTTGGGCTACTTACAAGTGACTACACCTTGCTGAAGTCTAAGGTTATATTGTTTTCTATAAACCAGGTCTTTGCCTGAAGATATAGTTGTGTGAGACTATTGTGGTTATACCATACTAGTAAGATGTCCTTGGAGGGCCGGACGAAGTCCTGATGATTTCAGAACCAAGCTCATGTATTTTACGAAGCAGTGTTGCCTTCTCCCGCTCGAGCTGTTGAACGTACACTTCCTGCTCGCTCTGGATGCCTTCCATCTCGGTCACCGCTAATGACAGGGCTTCAGAGTCACCTCCATCTTCAATCAAGCCTGAAAACTTCTTCAAGCTCTCTCTCATCTGTGAAAAAGAGACGTCACATTCACTACAGATTAGCGAAATGGAAGAGCAGACCGGGAGCGGTGTTGTGCAGGGAAACTGCAAGCACAGATGCACTCAGAAGAAACAGCCGTCGTACCTGTGAGGATATCCTGTGTCCTTTGACATGGGTAGATGCATCTGTCTCTAGTGTAGTTCTCTTTTCCATTCCGGGTGCTCTTCGCGTGATTTTTACATGGATTTCTCCACTTTTTACTCCTTGGAGTGGTATCCATTTTTCAGCGGGTTGATTTGGAGAGAGCATGCTGTATTCCACAGTGCAATGGCCAATACTAGCAGTTGGAAGTACAGCGTTGTGGTCCTTGACATGCAAAATCAGGGGCTCTCCAGTTTCTTGGAACTCAAATGTCTGGTTCCACTGCGGAATGAGTGTTTTGTACACAACCTGCATAGAAAGAACGAGACAGCATGAATAAATTGTTACCTTTCCAGCAGCCAATATCTCTGAAACTATGGACCAAACTACAAACATTGACAAAACCATATACAGTATGTGGGAGTGTACACAAAAAATTAACAGCCACTTCACTCTTCACATGGCTATGGAAGTGGCTCCATCATGCAACTATAAGAACAAGCTGATACTAATCTGACTAAATGCCCAGCATATTGCTGTCACTAACTCATTACTCCAAAACAGCTGCTTATAAAATAACATGAACGGCAGGGGTCCATCAGATAGACATTTCATGCAAGCATGGTGAACAGCGTCAAACCTTGGTTCGTTTCTTCTTGTTTCCATATTGGACCCTGACATACGGATCACTTGTGCCTCTCAGATCTGCAGCAACAAGATCCCGGGCTTCAATTACAACTAGCTCAATCCAACCAGCTTCAATTTTACAACTTGCACTCTGCAAAAAGGAAGGAAAATTATTACTGGCTCAATCCAAACATCTCCAATTTTACAATTTGAGAAGCAGAAAAAATGTTGATGTTGTGGCACGACATGATCAAATGATACAGAACTGCCTGCAGACAGTAATTGATAGCTTTATAAACTTATTATGCTGGTAGAAATATCCAAGTTTATGTTCAAGAGGAAAATACCTACCTTCATGCTATTGTAGTCATCATTCTTTATTGGCTCAATTTCAAGCCTGATCTCCCCAGAATTTACTTTTTCAAGTGGCACCCATACATCACGGCTACCACCATCTAGAAGTCCTTCTAAATTAACTCTTGCACTACCAATGCTTTCATCACCAAATGTATCTGCATTATAGCACTTGATTTTTAGATATTCACCACCAGCAATCTCATCAAACTCAAACTTGTCATTCCAAACTGGTCGAACTGTATGAGATAGCGTCTTTGTTCTGTATAGAGCCTGATAGCAAATACAACGTTAGAGCTTAAAATTGTCTTAACTGAATACTTATTCACACTAAATTTTAACAAAGGAACAACTTACCTTTCCATACTGAAGTTTCACATAAGGATCACATTTCCCAGATTTACTATTTGCTGTAAGGGCCCTACCCTCAACTACTCTGACTCTAAGCTTCCTTCCGGTTGTGGACTGAAGCTTTGGTGATCCGTCAAATGGGGACTGAAGTCCATCGTTCAGAGAGTTGCTCAATGTAACAGACCCATCAGAGAACTGCCATTCTTTTAGCACAAGGCTAACAGTTAACTGCAATCAAAAGCACATAACAGCTTCACACCATCATTAATAGACAAAATAAGGCAAAAGAATATCTTAATGCACATGTTGCCAATGAACAAAATAAGGCAAAAGAAAATCTTAATGCAACAGAACAGCTTCACACCATCATTCTTTTTGCACATGTTGCCAATGACACTGGTTCAGTGAAAATAGCATCACATGTGGAAGAAAAGGAGAACAAAGTGCCAAGGAAATAGTTTCGAGAAGGTAACAAGGAAATAGGGGAAAAATGACATTTGGATTTTACTTCTAAATGAATTACCAAGTATGATTGGATGTCTGAAGAAGGCAGCAGAGGAGAACCAAGACCAAAGGAAAAAGGTAAATAAATTTCGGTTTAACTTCTGGAAGGAATTCCAAAGGACAATTAGGTCGCACATAACCATTCTTTATCTCAATGCTAACAACCTCTTAACAAATTTTAATTCTGCACTGATTGGTAGCAGATATGAGCCTGAAAATTCTGAACTAATGATAATACTGCCTTGGGCATGCATGACGTGCACAGTGTTACTGCTGGATCCACATGCCAAGTATGATCACTATTCACTACTAATATCAATAACTCGAAAATCCGAAATACCAGTTATGGTGTTATATAATACACACATCAATATTATCAAAATGAAACCTAAGTCATCTGCCCTTTGCAAGGTATTGCCTATTCAGCTTGAATAGGAATTTTTTATTTACACAGTTTTTTTATTTCCTCTAGTTCTTTTTGTTTCCTTCTCTCCCCAAAACTGCTATAAACTCAACCACCAGCATTAGTGCCCTACGTAAAATCTATCAAACATTCCACCTATAAAATCAGGAAGTTAAGCAGACCACTAAGATAGACCTATGGAGAGAATTGATAGTCTACAACTATTAACATTTACAGAGGTCCTTTGAGTGTTACTTCACAACACATAGCCATGATAACCTCCTAAACACATATAGTGGTAGACCAGAGATGGTTGGTGATGACTAAAGAAAACTAACTAGCTTTACAACATGTATTGATGATAACCTCCTAAAGACATATGGCACAATGCACACCAGAGAGGCATGGTGAGACTTTAGAAAACTAGCCAGAATATGTTATTTCTATAAATCAGACAATAATTCCCTACAACAACAACAACAAAATCAAGCTCAGAAAACTAAAATGTAGATGAAAGGGCAAGGTACCTCGCCCATAATATCTTCAAATGGTACAACCATTCCAACTTCTTGTCCACAATGTTCAGTATGTTTCGCTACGACACCAGAGTTATGCCCTATAGCCCAAAATATTGTTGAACCATCTAGAACATACTTGACCTGTTCACATTACTTTCCTGAGTGTCCTTGGGTATAAAGGAAGAACCAAAACTGTCAAAGAAGCATGATAACTTGTATAGGATAAAAATACCTTTATCTCACAGCTTGACAAGTAATTAAATTTGACACCACCAGAATCCAATTCATAAAGAAGAAACTTCACAACACCTGTCTCTCCATGAAGTACCATATTAAATGTACTATTCCATGTAGGATTTGGCCCTTTACTGGTACTTGTTTTTCTCATCAAACTGCCGACTTCTACTTCAACCAATGTCTGTGACACGGTGTTATCAGATATTCTTCCACTTGAACTTCGGTGGTTTCCTACCTCATTAGTTGTGCTTCTTCTACCAATGCTACTAGCTGAAACAACAGTAACTGAAAGAACACCTCCAACTGCTCGTTTCCTGAGATCCACTGAAGGCAAAGAAAAACATAGGCGACGAGGTTCAACCATTGTCTTTACTATTGTTTCAGTCAAAAGTTTTACCTGCACATTTCATGAAGCATTATACATCACTAAGTTTAACATCCAAATCATGTAATGCAATTGCTGCCATTACCATGAAGGGGACTACAATATATCCAGAAATTCTTCAAGAAACTAAGAACTGATAATTGGAACTTAATTCTTAGGGGTTCTGCCTTAAATAGCCATTACAGTAACACACTCACCAACCATGTCGAGACACCTGGCAACTCCATACCAGGAATTGTTTGGCTTCCACCACTTCCAAATGCTACCCCAATACTGACTTCCGGTGCAGAATCAAAAGAATAGAGGATAGCTTCACCATCAAGTATGGGTATTAGTAGAAGCTGCATCAACACAATATGAATCAGATAGTGTAAAAACTCAATTTGGCAGAAACACAAAACCCATTGGAAAGAGCGCTAATCCCATCAGGCAAGCCAGCAACTAACGTAATAATCATCAATTAGAAATCCAGACTATCTGTACTGTTGTACATACAGCATAATGAAGGAACAAAAAGTTGCGAAGTGATTAAACTATACCTAAAATTGTCTGCTTTTCAACAGAAGACTAAAGTATTACCGTATTTAATGAATAACAAACTCAATCGGTACTAAATAAAAAATACAACGTGTCATGCACACGTTATTTTACAGCACTATTTCATGTCAACAACTCAAAATCATAAGAAAGTGAATGGCCACATTATTCTGAGGCCTTTAAACCTGACAGGTGGACATGAAGTTTCCAGTCAGAACGGGTCAAATGATCAGAATCGTACTTATAGCACGATTCAAACTATATAAGTGTCTCAAAATTACAATTTTTAATCAGTGCTGCTCACCTTTCACAACCCCCTCGCAATAATGAACTCTCATATTTCAAGATCAATAAAAGGCATTTTGCAAAATTACAGAAACATGACATAAGCAAAAGAAAAACGGAGAACAATGGAGAGAGAAGGGAAAATGCATACATCTCCCTTAATGTGGAGGCTGTTTATGACAATGCGACAAGTGCCAATCAGTGGCTTAGCTAATTTCGCCAAAAACATTACACTCATCTCATGGCTATTCCAATCAAATCCCAAGCGCATGACTTGCTGTGAGAGAAGAAAATAATATATCAGTAATGAATACATAATATCTCAAGTGTTTTAGGGCAAGATCAATGAAGATTAAATACAGAATATCTCTAGCCCTTTTAGGACAATACCAATGAAGATAGAAATTTCAAGCTACTAATGTTACAGGAGTCTGAGCCCATATATACAACAATACAAGTATTACAAATCTATGAACAGAATCAGTAAAACATCACTGAAATATATTTTATGCATAAAAAGATTTACCTATTTTTATAAAAGTTTTACTCAATTGTCTTAGGATTAATTGACTATTCAAATATAAAAGATGTACTAGTATTATCAATGCTAAATCACTGTCATATAATTCTTCCGCATGTCAAAAATTCTTGATACTTCTCTATCACCCTTATGTATGGGCAAGTGCAATATTCAAGCTAACACAGAGTACAGAACACTAAACAGCTAACCTGGTCACCAGAAGTAATCCAGCGCATACCCTGATCTCCCAAGATAGGTGGACAAGAACCAAGTGAGAATTCCTGTAATTCTATTTTATCCTGGCAACAGGAAACAAACCATTAGTACAAAATCAGAACACAAACACGCGAGGAAGTAAATTGGTAAAGAAACTTACTATTAGCTTTGGTTTTCGATTCTTCAAACGTCTCTGCAAAATAATAGAATCATGTAAGCCGTGTAGCAGGATGGCAGTTGCATATCTTCCGATAAATATTAATACATAAATAAAAGCTAATACAACCTCCTTAGAACCTTGTATGCCCTCTAATGACAACAACAATTAGCTTCTATGAATTGGAGTAAGAAAACAGTTAGAACCTCTAAAGCTAATTTGTGTGTCCAAATTACCATAGGCGGCTTGTGGTTGATGTCACAGCACTTTTTCTCCAAAGGTGACAACCAAAGTTTGTTTGGAAAATCAAATTTAAGTCTGGACAAGTCTGCTTCCTTGTTTCACTATTTCGTTTAAAGAAAGGCATAGTTCCCCAATTACAACTTTCCTAAAGGTAGGTCTACAAATAGAATACCATAATTGACTTCAATCTTATATAGAAATGGCAGCCCGGTGCATGTAGCTCCCGCTTGCGCAGGATCCGGGGAAGGGTGAGTTCTTCCATAAAACAAGAACAAATGGAAATTGGTCCCAGCAACCTAGTATCTAGTCCTCAAAAAGTGTTATAGCAAAAAGATTGCACAGAGGAAAACAAGGGCTATCAAAGAAAAATATTCAGCAGATGCAGAAACTAACCTCAACAGTAGATTGAAACCTTCTTGATAGTTTTGGTTCCATGTAATTGGGCCAAACTTCTGACAGTAGTTTATTCAACCACTCGCAAGGCTCTATCGGTGTCGTGGGCTACATAAGACATCAGGCCATTGATAATCTGTGAATAGAGCACCAATAAAAACAAGTCAAGGAACATACTGTTGTATTCAGTATAAGATGCTTCCATCTTTTGTTCAAATCTTCTACAGTTGTCCTCCTTTTGAACCTCCCATACTGCATAAAAAAAGCCAGATAAATCAAATTATGACAATAGGAACACAAGAAGTTCATAACAAAAACAAAAGGAAATGGAAGCAGAAGCATGATCTTCCTTGATATTATTTTGCCCTTGGAATGTGAGCAGTTCTCAACTCACAGGACTACATGATCAAGAAAAGAACATTATTCATCTGTCACAAATTGCCATCTCAAAGTCTCATTTCAGGCTATGCTCCAACCAATTCGGCAATATATCAAAGAAATTGAGCTAAATACATCACAATTCGAGTCAACTCAGATGAATCAACATACAAAGACTGATACCTGAATAGTAGCCCATACAGCAGCGGCAAGGGGAACCCAGTTGGAGAACGGCACAACCCACCGTTCGACGAACCACGCGAAGAGGCCAAGAGGAATCAGGAAGGGCAGCAAGGGCTGCTCCTCCAGAACCTGGTTAAAAAACTCTCGTGCATCCTTGCCAGACAATTTTTTCAGCTTCTTCTTCACCATCTTCCCTCCTTTCTTTCCGAGGCTTTTCCCCACTTTTCTTGTAGGAGACACCTTGGCTACAGAGACCGTTGTTCCTTTATTTCTTCGGTTCCACTTGATCCTGTGTTTCAGGCATGCTTTAACCTACTCAATCGCCCCCTTTGGCACTGAATAATGGCGCCCACCTGCAATTCACTCCCAATTAATGCCCACGAGAAGAAAGACACCTAAGGAAACGCATGATATGAGTGTGACATATTGCTCCCACACTAACCAGATCTTTCACATCCCCATGTTTCTAGAGAGAGACCCCCAAAATTCCTATTCTTTCAGCTACCCTTTCCTAACAGCAGGCATAAACAGGAATTTGACAGTGAGAATACTTCAGACAAGCCAAGTCAACAGCTGAACTATGCCACAAGGAACAGATGTCTTCTGGATCACACAAAAGAATAGAGACAAGTCTAACACACGGAAAAGGACTTGGAAACAGTCTTTGAAGTTGCAAAGCAGGATTGCTGGTACAAACAAGAAAAGGGCAACCAAATTGGAACCCATACGAATGCAAACTAAAGCAAAGTGGGGCTGCTAGCAAGGGAACGAACCGAGGGAGCTCTGTAGATTTTAGAAACGGCCTCCAAGGCGCCTCCTTCCCGGATCCAGCGCACCGCGGACGCGCCAGGGACTAAAACCTTTCTAGAACCAAATGAGTAGGAGCCTCCCGCTGCGAAATAGCCGCCTCTGGAGCCCAGATTACCCCTGGCCGGTCCCTAAGATCGAGCTTTTGCTGATGTTGTGCGAAAAGGGAGAGGTGAGAATTGAAATGCTTGGACCGGCTCGTAAGTCCAAGAACCGAGAGCTGGAGCAAGGGACAAGAAGAGGAATCTTATGTGGCTCCGATTGCAGGGATCAATCTCGTCTCGGTGCATTTGAATGCGTCAAATTTAGGAGAACACATCGGCCCCCTGCCGCCGGCCCGTATCTTTTCTGCCGTTTCAGGTTTGCTTCACTAATCTTGAGTAAACCGGGGAAGCTAACTAACCAGGCATCACCTGCTTCCTTGTTGTTGGGGATTTGAATGGTGCCGTGCTTTTTTGTCTTCTCTTCTTCAAAATAATTGTTGTGCAGTAGTACTAACCCACCGATTTTGCCTGATAATTTGTTTAGCCGTGTTTGTCTCCCCCGTCGATTTACACATGTTTGTAACATTCTATTCACATAACCTGGTATATATTCACCTACTAAGTATATGACGAAAAATACTGGTACCCCATACTGGACGAATAAATGGAACGGCTCGTGTGTTTCGGTTGGTCGATTTCGGAGGTCCTCCTCGCGTTTGATAGGATGCCATCCACCACACTTTAGATTCCTACGGTCAACTCAAGCCTAGTACCACGTGTGAGCGGACTTTGAAGACAACGATTTTTCCATTCCGTTGTAAAAGAACGAAAATGTCTCTCTCGGTCGTCTCGCCGTTGCTGCTTGGTACGGCAAAGGAACACTATATCGTTTTTTTTTCGAGGAAGGAACACTATCGTTTGTAGCATGTTGGACTTTAGTGGACTGGGTCGAATCTGGCGTCTCGCATTGCTGCTTCCGCGTTTTTATTTCCATTTATTTTTGAGAATTTTTATCGCAGAATTTGTCCAAATCAAATGCATGCCAATATTTCTTATCATTTATGTACTGTATGACTCTTCCTGATGCCGATTGGCAAATTGTTGGGTTTATTAGCGGAGTTGTTCACGGGCTTTAGATAAAGTCTGCCGATTTTTCTAATGCCAGTTTGTGATCATTGCTCAATCATACAGGGGGCACATGATCGTAATCATGGACCGTATATTTGTTCGTCTATATTGGCTCACGGGAGGAGAAAAACAAGAGGGGCGCTGTGGGCTGGTTGGCTGGGCCGGAAAGGAAGGAAGGGGAGGTGGTTTCAGTTTCGGCCGAAGGTAGTTGGACTTTCAAATGAGCAACACTCAAGAAATAAAATGAAAAAAAAATAAAATAAGCAAGCACCCTAAAGGTTAATTTAATTATTTTCAAAATTTCTATTTTCTCCACTTTAATTAATAGATGAATTTTTGTTTTTTGAAATACATAAATTCGTAGTTAAATCCTAAAATTTTAAATTTAACGTGAATTTTGAATTTGAGTTAGGTTTTCAAATTTTGGGGTGTTACAACTTGCAAGAGAATGAGTTAGTTTAGACAGGTTTTTTGAATATGACCTAAAAATAACTCTGAAATTTGTTTGGGGGCGGGAGGGGGGGTTGAATAGGCAATGTAAATAATTCCCGAAAATCACAACTCTAGTATGCGGATTAAAAACGCCAGGACAAAACTTTAGTCAGCGTGAAAGAGGGAAAACCGAGGTAAAGGAGATCGAGAGCGATTCTTACAAAGTTCGGACCCATCACAAAGAGGTTCCTACGTTTCCGTTGAGAAGCTCACAAGAGTTGGGTATCTCTCGACCCTAATCCTCTCCAAGTGATCACGGAAATCAAACTTTGTTTTCTTCTTTTTCTTGATTCCTTTCCTTCCGGACCTGAATCACGACCTTTACAAACTTCCCAAAGCTCACCACAAACTTGGGAGCTTTAGGTTTGACACCTAGCCAATCTAGGAGAATGAATCTTCAAAAGTAACAAGTGAAATCAAGATTGCTTGTAAAAGGAATATATGTTGAAGGTTAGGTTGATGCTCTCAAACTTGGATTTGAGATGGGCTCTTACAAGTGGTCTTGGATTTGGGTTGATGCTCTCAAACTTGTATTTGAGATGGGGCTCTTACAAGTGGTCTTGGATCTCAAGATGAATGAGGGAGAGGTCGGAGCTAGAACTTGAGGAAGACGTGAGAGTTCAAAAAGCACCAACACCCTCTCTCACGGGATAAGATAGGATATATGTAGGAGAGGGCCGAAAAGAGCGAGTTGCTAGGGTTAGGTGGGAAATGACGGAATTTCCGTCGGGGACGAAACTTTTGTTAGCCCCTCTAATAAGGGTTACGTTAGAAATAAACACGCCATGGCATCGTTGTGTGCGTGCGTTTGTGACCAGGTCGGTGCGTTCATGATTCTAGTTCGGCGCATGAGTTCGTGTGAGTCGGAGGTGGTTCGGTTTGTTAGATCAACTCACGGTCCAAGTGCGATACGTGCGTGAGTTTGTTCCCGCATATCTGCAGTTGATCGAGTCATTAGGAGGGACTTAGACGGAGTGGTGGGCCCGGTGACGTTCCGTGCGGATGAAGCCGCCATGACCGCGTCGAGCCGGGGCTCACGGCATGGCCGAGCGCGTCGCGCGGATCGTGGAGCAAGGGCCGACATGGAGGAAAGCTACATGATGCCTCGTGGCCTATTTAAAGTCCCGACGCTCCTCCAATATAATTGTCCGATCGGTGAATAAGAACTTGCCAAGATACAGGAGCAATCGGCTCTGCGGCGTTCAACCGTCCGACAAATCATATGTTCTTTGTTTCCCTCTCGCCGGTGTGTGTTAGCGATCGTGTGAGAGTTTGGACGAAGCTAACACGTGGCATCGTAGCCGGGAAGATGTCAAGCTCGCTATCGAAGGCCGACGTCGTTGCGGAGCGCGCCATCGCCAACGTCAACGCCTTGGAGCTGCCATCGCTAACCAAGAAGAACTACCATGAATGGGCGTCGATCATGCGGTGTGTCGGCGCTGGAGCCGTGGGATGCGGTGGAGGCGGTCGCCAAGGATCGCGCGAAGGATTGGCGAGCGCTGGCTGCAATCCTGCGCGCGGTGCCGTCGGAGATGAAGGCTGGACTCGCGAAGAAGGAGTCGACGAAGGACGCGTGGGATGCGGTGAAGACGACGAGGGTCGGCGACGACCGTGTGAAGTTCGCGAGTGTGCAACGCCCGATAAAGGAGTTCGAGAACGTCGCATTCCGCGACGAGGAGTCCGTCGACGACTTCGGCATGCGCATCACCGGGCTGGTCACCGGCCTGCCCGAGCTTGGTGAGGACATGCTGGATAAACGCGTGGTGAAAAAGATCCTTCGTGTGGGTCCGAAGAGGCTGAAGCCGGTTGTCGTGGCGATCGAGATGTCACGGACTTCAAAGTCGCGACCGTGGATGAAGTCGTCGGTCGGCTGCGTGTGGCGAAGGACGCCGTCGACGATGAACCAAAGCTGGTCACGAATGGTGTGGGGCAGCTGCTGCTCATGGAGGAGCGATGATGGCGTAAACGCAACGGCGGTGCATGTCATGGCAAAGGTGAGAACAACGGCGGCCTTGGATGTGATCGTGATGAGGACGACGACGACGGTGGCAGCAACACATGCTCTAGTCGTGGGGGAGCCGCTACCGAGGAAGTTTCCCTAAAATCTCCTCACTTGTAGTTAGAAACAGAGGGAAACCGGAGCCTCCCAATCCTTCTATTTACAAGAGAATTAATGTTATTGTGGCCTCAAATGCTGACGTGGTCCAATAAAAAGTATCATTTACCATTTTTTTAAGGGTGACTGTTGGAGAAAGGAAGAAAAATAACCCCTAACAATTTTTTGGGTGCTAACAAAAACATGTTTTAGGGATCAATTTTTCGAAGAGCTTTTGGAGATGCTGTTATTTGTTCATATGTAGTATGAATAACTTAGCATGGATCAGACCAATTGCATGTTGAGTATGTCTCGTCACCTATTATGTTTAACATCATCAGAGCGTGGCACGGTCTAATCTACATCTTGCAACTGCAGATTAAGTCGACGCGTTCGAAGAAAATATTCATTCATTCATTCATCCTGGATGTACTACCTAGTGTGCAAGATTCTGTACAGTGCATTGCGGACGTGCAGTCTTTGAAAAAGAAGAAAGGCTGCACGTCGGCAGTATCATCACTCGGAGCAGGGAGGGAAGGATCGATTTGGCGCTGATACGATCATTCATTCCTACGTTCATGCAAGGAAAAAAAATGATTGAGAAGATCTCAGTGGGAGTTGAGCCCCGCAGTGGCGCAATGGCAGCTGCATGGTCATCGTATCCGCCCGTCTCCACAACGGAACCCTGATCTCACTGCATCTCCAGGGTGACGACCGAGTGTCGGGCTGCTGACACGATCCTGCTTCGAATTAGGGAGGGGCGGCAAAGATCGCCGCAGTCCCCGGAGGCGCTCCACCATTTGGAGGCAGACTCGATACGGTACCTTAACACGTACGTATTCGGAGGAGGGCGTTGTTCTTGTTCTGACTTGTGAACGTAACACTCGGACAGGCCCTGTCGCGAAAGAAGGAAGGCAGACCCCGAACCAAAGAAACGCGGCGAGGTGAAGGCGCCAGATGGAGCGGCGGGGCACGCACGTGGCGCCCCCACCCACGCCACGCATCACCGCCGCACCTACCGTCGCAACCCAACCCGGTGATGAATGAATGAATGAGCTCTTGGGCAGGAGCGGGGCCATCTCATCTGAACACAATTTCGTTGCACGAAAGAAACGAGATGCCAGTGCTGCGACTGTGAGGTTGTGAATGACGACGCCACCGTAAAAGAGCCGGCAACTTTTAAACAGGAGGCAGATGGTGAGGTGGGCTGAGCGGACCCGAACATATCCATATCCAGCTCTCGTCCCGTGCGTGGCCCAAAGCCTGTCCTAAACGCGATCAGAGAAAGTTTTGCGACCGAAAGAAAGTTACCTGGAGGGACAAAAATAGCAACGAGTTGGAGAATGTTACGAGGAGAGCGAGAGCGGGGGCAGAGAACGGAAAGGGAAAGAGGGTGGGGAGGAGGAGGAGGAGAGAGCCAGCCAAGTCACGCAGCGAGGTGCAGTGCACGCGACGCACGCGCCTGGCGAGCGAGGGGCACGATAAAATCCCTCCGCCCGGACTCCTCGTCCCCGTCCTCCACCTGAGTCCTTCGTCCTCCCCCCGTAGACGCCTCGACTCGTCTCGGCTCTACTCATCGCTCCCTCCCTCCCTCGCGTAGACTCGTGCTCGTCGACGACCCCGCTCCGCGCCGGCAACCATGGCCATGGACGACGTCGCCGGTGCCTCCTCCTCCGCCGCCCCGCACGCCGCGTCCGACGGCTCGCACGGCTGGCAGACGGTCTCCTACCCCAAGCGCAACCGCAAGCAGGCCCCGCGCGCCGCCGCGCCCGATCTGGCGCTCAACGGCGCCGCCGGCAAGGCCGGCGTCTTCGACGCCGTCGAGAAGCGCTCCCAGGAGCGCCACCGCGCGCTGCAGCAGCAGCTCGCGTCCAAGGCCGCCTACCTCGACGACGCGCGGATCGCCGCGGCCGTGGCCGACTCCGACGACGACGACTCCGACGAGCCCGCCGCGCCGCGCCAGGAGGGCGAGGTCAAGAAGCCCAAGAAGCCCAAGGTCAAGAAGCCCAAGGTCACGGTCGCCGAGGCCGCCGCGCTGATCGACGCCGACAACCTCGGCGCGCACCTCGTCGAGATCTCGGTAACGCTCCTCCCCCGCCCCGTCTCGCGGCGAAACCGTTGCTCGGCGGCCAGATCTCGGCGCCATGGCTCGGATCACGTTTTTGTCCGTTTGTCACGGATCGGATCTGAGTAGGGTTTAGCGATGGATCTCGTCCAACTAGCTTCAATTCCGATGAAATGCTAGGTCCTTTCAACTTCTAGATCAGGATGATTCAAAATTCTCATCGTATAGTACGATCATGTTTTTTTTACCAGAAAGTTGTATCGTAAAGATGGGATCTCTCGAGCTAGACCTTTATTAGGTTTGTTGCAATGATTGGATCCTGCTAAAAGCTCACAATTCTTTCTGTCACGTTCGTTGATTCTGACGTATGGATTTCTTATGCGTGCAGGCGTCGTACGAGAACCAGCAGGAAATTCAGCTCATGAGGTTTGCTGACTATTTTGGCCGAGCATTTGTGACTGTCAGTGCAGCCCAGTTTCCCTGGGCGAAGATGTTCAAGGAATCACCCGTGTCCAAGATGGTCGACGTGAGTATTTTCTTTTCGCGGGAGATTTCATAATTCATTTACGTATATCAGCATTGTAGTATTTGGTTGGCGGGTAATTGATGGTTGTTTATGGCATAGTTCTCCTTTGATGTCGATTAACGTCTTGTAGCCGCACGTGGTGATGTTTAAAGATTTTCGCGCCAAATCGATTCTGTTCACGTAGATCAATCCTGGTTTAGGAAACAGTTGGTGTACCGTTTTTTCGGTAACCAACTGAATTCTAGTAAACTACCGTGAGCAGTAATTATTGTAGAGCCAATTTTTTCCCTACGTCATTACCACGTGCTATTAATGATTTTTATCCTTATGCATATTTGGATTCATTGCATCGGTGACAATTTTAATGTGCTCGTGTGGCATATTTGGAATCTTGCATGCGTGTGACGCGTGATCAAATGTGCTAGAGTGTACACTAATACAGCTGGATTGGGTCATTTAGTTACTTCTATTCTATTTTTGGTCTCATGATATTAGGATGTAATGTCTTTCATGATTCACGTTGATTGCTATTTTCATTACAAAATCTGTAGTTATGCTTGCAGTTGATGTTTCAGTATGCTGATCGTAGCTTATACTGCTTTTTTAACTAGGTGAACATGATTGTATTTTACTTAGATTGAAATCATGAAAATGATGTCTCCTGTCTCCCAGTTTCATTTTCCCCACATGCATTTAACTAGTTGGTGTATCGAGCAGATTCCACTGTGCAATATTCCTGAGCCAGTTATCAAGACAGCAAGTGATTGGATTAGTCAAAAATCTCCCGAAGCTCTTGGAGATTTTGTTCTATGGTGTATAGACAGCATCATGTCTGAATTGTCAGGTCCAGCTGCAGGACCTAAAGGTTCAAAGAAGGTGGCCCCACAGTCTCCGCGGGCTCAGGTAACAACATCCTTACAACCTTACAGAGTGCCATCTACTTGTGATTAAAAAAACTCTAGTAATTCTTTAGTTAAGAGTCATTTTGTCTGATAGGAATAATTTTTTTACTATTAGGGGAAAAGAAAGGAGTATATTATCTGATTTTGTCTGCATTGTTTGATACATATTATACAAAACAAAATAGATAATGGTCTATTGTTCGATACATATCATACTCTGATCGAGGCGTATGTGCTAAAATTGGATCCCTGTTGCTTGTTTAAGTAGTTACATGGTGTGCTACTACAAAGATATTTTCAAATAATCACCTTCTAGTTAAAAACATGTCGGTAGATGTTAAACAATGTTATTTAGCTAGTATGCTGACATACTCCATTGCTGGATAGGAGTAAATTCGTTCAGTGCACTATGAGGTGGAATGGTCTCTAATCATGTAACACAATGTTTTAGATGGCCTGCAACTCAAACCTTTTGAAACCTCTTTGTCTAGGTGACTAAAAGAAATTTAATTTGATGTTTAACCATTACGTTCATGACTAGAACTTGAGCTAACCCACCCCCCCCCCCCAACCTCACTGGATGCATGTTGCAGACCTCCACTTTGTTTCCTTTTTCTGTATAATAGTAGGGATTTCCCCAGTTTTCCCTCAGGAAGAAAAAAACTGATGACTCCATGTTTCCTCTTGTGATGTTTCCAGGTTGCAATCTTTGTTGTACTTGCATTGACTTTAAGAAGGAAGCCTGACGCACTAGTAAACGCTATGCCAAAGATAATGGGAAACAATAAATATCTTGGGCAGGAGAAGCTTCCCATCATCGTCTGGGTTATAGCTCAGGTATTCCTAGGCACATGACCCTAATGATGCCTGCAGGGTAGAAATTTTACCTTTTTTAATTTCCTTTTATTTCTTTCCCTGTATCACAGGCAGCTCAAGGTGACTTGGTGACTGGCATGTTGTGCTGGGCCCATTCCCTCTTTCCCACATTATGCACAAAGTCAAGTGGTAATCCCCTAGCAAGAGACTTGGTTTTGCAGTTGCTCGAGAGGTATTGGTTACTCTAAAGTTAATTAAGAACTTTGTGTTGTAGCCATGTTTCTTTTTAGGATGAATTTAATTCTCTATCTTTAAATATATAGTATCTCTAAATCACTTATAATTTTCATGTGCAGAATTTTGTCTGTCCCCAAAGCTCGTTCAATCTTATTGAACGGTGCTGTTAGGAAGGGGGAACGCTTGGTTCCCCCTAGTACACTTGATCTTTTCATGAGAGCTGCATTTCCTACTTCTAATGCTCGTGTCAAGGTTTGTTCTATCATTTCTCTCCTGTTTGTTTATACATTCAGATGGATCATATTCTGACCACTTCAAAGTAATTCTTTAGGCTACTGAAAGGTTTGAAACGCCCTACCCATTAATCAAGGAGTTGGCTCTTGCTGGTCCGCCAGGCTCAAAAACTGTGAAACAAGCATCCCAACAACTTTTGCCTTTGTGCATGAAGGCAATGCAAGAAAGTGAGTTACATTAAAATTGTTCTAGTGGTTTGCTTTGTTTTGATATGATTTCAACTAACTTATTGATGACATCATATTCAGACAATGCTGAGCTTGCCAAAGAGGCTGTTGATGTATTCATTCGGTGCTTGATTCAAAGTGCAGATTCCTTCAAGCAATGGGTGAGCTATCTTTGCACATTAGCTCATTCTATTGCATCTTTAAGTGTTTTGATTGAGCTGGCTTAAATTTCAATTTTCAGGAAAAACTCCATCTGGAATATATTGAATCCAGTGTTGCTGTCTTGAGCAAAATCACAATTGATTGGAAGGAGGTCTCTCCTAAGCTCAATTCTGAAGCTCTTAAGGCAACTGTGAAGAACTTAAAGGCTAAGGTAGGCAAGGGATGAATTTCCAAATTCCAAATCGTATACCTCACCTAACATGATACTAATCCTCTTAATACTAAAATTAATCGTTTATTTCTGTAGGTCTATGATGTCAAATTGTGTTATATTTCTGTCAGGCATTTAGCACCTGTTAACCATATGCAAAGCCACTCTTAGTTGCTAAGCAAAGCCAACATTATTATTATATTATTAGCTGTCAACTTATCATTTGATACTCACGTGTAAATATTTGCATATGTTGCTATTGCAGAATGATACAGCAGTAGAGTCAGCAGCAGATGCCGGAAAGGAGGCTTCTATCAAAGAAGCAGACAAGTACTGCAAGGTGATCCTCGGAAGGCTGACGCGTGGTGCCACCTGCTTGAAGAGCAGCCTGGTGATGATTGCGCTTGCTGTCGCTGCTGGGTTTGTGTTATACCCTGACATGGACTTGTCTTCCGAGTGGGAGAAGCTCCAGTCTATGGTCTCGGCGCACCTGTCTGTCTAAACATACTGTCCAGATGTTGATGAAAGTTATACAAGCCATCCAAAGGAGATGGCTCAGCAGTGAAGAGGAGCGCAGAGACAATAAGAGAGGATAGATCCTAGAACCAAAAGAGTATAGTTTCGCCAGAGTTACCTTTTTCCCCGCATCTCCTCCCAACAGCAGCAGCACCTGGGAGGAGACGCAAGCGACTTTGCAGAGAGTTAAGTTAATTGGTAGACTGATGGTGAGAAGAAGGTTTGGTCAAATGGCTCAACCAGAGGACTAACACTTTTGCTTTTCTCGTTCTGCATCTGAAATGATGGGAAACAGTTTTGCTTTTAAATCTAGAATATTGAATTCTGTTCCATGTGTGATGCCTGGTTATGTGTATTTGTTGGTTGTCGAATTTTGGGTGATGATGCTGTGTGTTGATGTCACTGTTGTTCCTCAATTACCTCCTTCGGCAGATGTGTTGGATTTGGATTGCTCGTCAGGGTGGTTTGGTTTTCCAGGTGGTGTTTCTCGGGGCTTTTGTGTATTTCTGAGATTTCAGTTGAAAAGGGCGGTGTCCAAATCAGAGCGAGGTGCTGAAATCTCTCTCCGTGAGTTAAATAGATGATTGCAGAGTAGTATGAACCACGCGGGCGAAAGGTTTGGAGTAAGATCCCATCAGTCCAAGCATTCCATTCCGCGTGGGAAATTAGAAATTACAACCTGGAAAGCAAAGCCGTGTGGGAAGTTCCTCTCCTGGGCAGCGACCAGTCGAGGTGGAGGTGCCGTGCCGGTGGCGAGGGACGGGACCTGAACGGCCGTATGTCGCCCCGCCGTCCGGCCAAGGCGTCACATGGCACATGGCCGCGCCGCTTCCTTTGCCTAATCTGCCTTGACTCGTGATGCGACGGAGTCAGCACCAGCACGATGTTTGGCTGGTGCGGACGGTGGCGCCCAACCACGCGTCGAGCCCCACGGACACCGTCGCGGCCGACCTGCCCGGCGGGCCCCGCCACCGACCTGCCCAGCATGGCAAGGCAGCGAGCGAGCTGCTTGCTTAGTGCTGTAGCACTAGCTGCTAGCTAAGCTCCTGCTAAGGTAAGGCCTGTTTTGTTGTGCTTGTGCGTTCGCCACTGTTGCAGTGGTGCGGCCGGTACAAAGGGGACTCCACTTGCGCCCGACGCGAATGGCAGCTCATCCGTCCTCCCACCCTCTTCCTCCTCCCTGGCTTCGCTTCCTCCCGCGACATGGCGCACTCCTCTGCCGCGCCCCCTTCCGCTCTCGCGCTCTCCTCCGCCACGCCGGTAGAATTCGCCATTCAAAGTATTGGTATCTGAAATATTTCTTCTTGCGCTGTGCAAGTTGTTGATTTTGCTCTGCTTCTGCCGCGTCTATTGCAGGTTGGCCTGACGCTGGCGCTGCGGCAGCGGCAGGTGGCGCGTGTGCTGCGCGCCCCCGGCGCCCAATTCCGCCCGGCAACGGCGTGGTCGTGGCCGCAGGGAGCGCGGCCTGAGCTCACCGTGGTGGTCCCGCGTCCCGGCGCCCGCGTCACCGGCAGGGCGCTGCCCCTGTTCCGGCCCTGCGCATGTAATCTTTCTTTTTGCTCCTTGCTATCTGGATGACTGGTTGGGGGATTTGCTTACACTGCCTTGAATTTCTCAAGAACAGGGATGACGACGTCTCAGATTGCCAGCAGCGCCTTCACCTGGGGCACCGTCGCCGTCCTCCCCTTCTACACCCTCATGGTCGTCGCGCCCAACGCCAACATCGTAAGCATCCCCCTTCTCTTCTCACGCCCATTGCCGAGAGATTGGTGTCCAGTGTCCTCACCTCATCGCGTTCTCTTGTTCAGACCAAAAGGACCGTGGAGAGCAGCGCCCCGTACGTGGCTCTCGGCCTTCTCTACGGTTACCTGCTCTACCTGTCCTGGACTCCGGACACCCTGCGCGCCATGTTTGCCAGCAAGTACTGGCTCCCTGAGGTACTGCTCTTTTGAACAATTCCGCTGCTGCTATTACTACAGCAGCTTCATTTTGCAACTAGAATTACAGAGTCTGAATTGTTTCTTATGGACAACTACTACGAGTTTTTCTTCTTGTGCAATGTTCAGCTGCCGGGCATCGTCAGGATGTTTGCCAGCGAGATGACCGTCGCCTCCGCCTGGATCCACCTCCTTGCCGTCGACCTGTTCGCCGCAAGGTTAGGCTCCACCGAGTCCAGCACCATTTCTGCACTGGTCATTGCTGCCACTGCAACAGAGCTAGCTGACGATTGTGTTTCCATTCAAAATGCAGGCAGGTGTACCACGACGGCATCAAGAACAACATCGAAACAAGGCACTCCGTCTCGCTGTGCCTGCTCTTCTGCCCCATTGGGATCCTGACTCATGTGGTGACCAAGGTGCTGGCGGGGACGGCGGGCCGCTCACACTGATAATTGGTTGGTTGTTGGTTGTACGTAGGATTCCATTGTTTAGGTGGTGGATATTATGTGATTCGGTTATGAATAAAATTGATTCAATGCACCCATTCTTTTCTTCTGGTCTCACACTATTTTAAATTGATGCAATTATAGCAGCAACACAATTGACGTATCATCAAGGATTTATTTAGTGCATGATAGTCATATACTAGAGCTGAAAGCTCCTGGCTTCCGCGGCCTCAGATTATTTCGGCCGACGTGGTCATGTCTGTATGCGACACGCTTTAATTTGACGTTGTGGCCGCCTGTTATTCAGCCGCGTCATCCATTCATCGCGGGCGGCACTGCCCTTATTATTCCTTTCTTTTAGGTGTGCGCCCTCCTGCTGCTTCGGCCTTCTTTGGCCCTACACGGCGAACCTACAGGCCAGCCCGTCCACAGTCGTGACATGAGCGAACGGTTGTTGCTTGGGCTGTAACTTGGGCCTTCGTGGGTGTGGCTTACGGATTTCACTTTCGGTCGTTGCTTCATCGTTCCTACGCGTGTCGGGCGTAGCACTACAGCTTCCTCTGTTTTCCTGCCGGCGCTGCCCCTGGTTTGGGTCCGCCCCTTCCACTGCATGCGGTGGTCGCGCGTTCCTCAGTTGCTCCAGGGACGTACCACTCCGCCCCCTCACCCGTGCATGCCTGTCTACTCCATTCTTTCTCCTTCTCTTCTATATTTCCATGCCTATTAGCGTTGTATTGTCTCACTATTAGACTCCTCCGCCGATCGACGGCTTTCCTTGGTCGTTCCACTCAACAGTCCATATGTTCAGGTATTGTAATTGTTAGAATATATACAATACTGTTTTCCTGTAACCGTTCACCTACCTACCTCACACCATACAAAGAATATACTACTCAAACCAAGCATCATACCTCCGGTTAGCAAAATGGGCGCAGCAGAGCGCGCCCGCTTACCTAGTTCTATACATTCTAGCTAGATATACTTCTATTCTGGAAAGTAACTTGTACCATCTCAAACAAAGTACTATCTTCGGAGAATAGCAAGCCAGGCTAATGAATGTAAAATAATTACATTGATATGTTTACTAATTACAAAGAAAATGGAGAAGCGATCATCTCGCTTCTCTGAATGATCTTCTTATAACAAGCCAATACAAATTTTATTTATGCTGTAATTGCTACACCCTCGTGGTAGCGACAACAAATAATGATATTCATGTTCCAATACTCTTTTTTACTTTATAACTATTACTGTACTTGTAATGGTATAACATCTGCTTTGTCCCCGTCAAATATCCGGTTAAGTATCAATGCTAATCTGATACCGGCTTGTGCTAGCCTCTTTTGCACAACAGGGTATCGAGAGTAGAAATAATCATCTGCATCCCAGAATACAGAAACTGTAAGAAAACTACGAGCGGTATTCACATTATCATCATATCAGTGATATATATTCTCACCTCCTAGAGTAATGTCTTGCTCGACATCTTTGTAGGCATAGTTGCAGGACAGATGTATGCTCTCAATTGCATAGCTGCAAGGCATAGGGTGAAGGTCAAACAATTTCAGTTATTCAATATGTACCTGTTGTACACATAATTAAAATGTTCAAAGCATCAGAATTGAGCATAAATCCTACTCGTTTGCGCAGGTCGCCCTTTTGTTTTGGCAATTTTCCCAGCTGCTAATGTCGTCAGACCATCCATCCTGCACCTTACAGCATTAGATACTAGAAAAGCAACCCTTGACCCTGAACTGGATGGAAATAACGATTTGTAAACAAAAGTAATGGTTTTCAAGTATACTCACTGTAAGGTTCATCTTGAGAGCTTCTACCATGGTGTCCATGCTTTTGTTGTAGAAATCCTTAATTGCCGTGTCTATGATGCTGACATCCCACACCTAGCAAAACACAAGGTTGTAAGCTTTCAGACAGAAAACAGTGAATATAAATGGGTGAATCTGAATTTGGGTAATAACTGTCTATGAAAGGTGTTCAGTACAGACGTGGTGAAGATTTGTCTTCCTCCGATACCAGTGCACGACGATGGTGTTCCCCCTTCATCGATCTCGTAGCCGACGTGCAGCGGCTGGTGCACGTCTCCGACGAAGTGCGCCAGGAACATCAGGCTTTCCGTCAGGTTATCTGATTGTGCATATGGATTTTCAGAGATCAGAGTTAATTATGATGCTGACTTAAATAGAGTTTTTCACATGTTTAGCATATGCTTACATGAGCTCTTTGAATGGCCATAGCTGTACAGCTGGTCCGTGTAGTTGTTGATAGCTCCGACGACGCACATCCCTTGCTGGCCACGAGAATTGTGGCAGTCTCCTGCAAGGTAACACTAGCTAGATGAGTGCCTGACGAGGCTGCAAACCTCAGATATCCGATTATTTGTGCCCTGTGGTTCTGCTAACTAGTCCCCATCAGCCTATCGGTTTCTAGCAATTTTGAGGGCCTGTCAGATACGTCTCTTCTTTGATTTGCCGAGAAAACTAGTAGTACATCATGTCATTTTCTTTCGAACGGCCAAAATTAACTCATATCAATGACTTGTTTATAAAAGAAATTAATTCAGAGATGTGTGAGGTATGCTCTTTCAGGTCATTTAACATAACAGCAACAAATACCTAGAATACCACAAGCAAACAAGATATTATGCAGGCACATGTGGCTGCCGGCGACGTGCTAGCATTGAGTATTCGGCACTCCTGATCCCAAAGAACGTGGGCCAAAGATAACGAGTCACACGATATCTTGTTCTGAACCGGAACAAAGAACTGTCTCATTCGCCCACGTGCAATTATTAGTTCATAAGGTATGTTTTAAACTTAAACAAGGGCTTCAATTTTGAAAAGAAAAAAATGCAAAAGGTACTAGCTAATACTACTTAGAAAAAACGCAAAAGGAGTAATAAGTTGTAGAATTATGATGAGACGATCGTTACGCTGAAACCAAACATGTATGGGCGTAATAACAATTAGGCCAAAGGTGCAGCGATGCGTGAAGCGAGCAGCTTCAGAGATCTGCATCTTTACTCAACCTGTTGCCCTGTCAAGAAGCAACCATTTTGTGCTCGCCGCAACACCAGATGGCGCCAGCATTCATGAATGGCAACTCCTACTTCTGAACGGATATGCCAATTGCCAAACATCTCCTCAAGGGTTGGGCTCCCTATTTCATTCCAAGTACTTTCAGGGACGATGCCAAAGCTCGCAAGTCAAGCAACCGAGAAACGAACGCAGTGAGATGTCGTTTAAGAATCTAAAATAGAATTGCCTACTGTTAAAAGAGTTTCAGGTCTGGCCATACTCTCCGTTTTCATATATACTCTGTTATACACGAGGTGTGCAGGTCCTAAACACACCCAGTTGGCTAATTATCCGTTTCCAAGAAGACCTTCCCCTATCAGACACTCTGGGACGCCCTACTCCGCTTCAATTCGTACCTTTTCTGCTTTATTTATGAGATAGCAAAATGGTACAGTATACACTATACGTTTTACTATCTGCTTGAGGGACCTGAGCGTAAAAAAATCCGCAAGTCCAATTGCACTGGTTTTTATTAGGTCTTTGGTAGACAAAGTGCAGTAACATTGGCCTAGTAACACGAAAAGCATGAAAGCACAATTAAGAAGAGCGCTGCTTTTAGGACGTGAATGAATTGGCTGACAACACTGCTTAATTGCGCTTAACTAAGGTCCCATGAGTTTAACGAATGAGCTCGCTTAACCGCTGGTACCACGAAGCAGGAAGGAGGAGAAGAGAGAGCGTACGCGAGTACTTGAAGCCGCAGACTTCGGGGGTGTTGGCGTAGTGCAGCGGGCTGGCCCAGTGGTAGTGCCAGCGCACCTCGTCGGCCCACGGGCACATCGTCGACAGCTCCCCGCCCGCCGACGCCGGCAGCAGGTCCTGCACCGCCGCCGCCGCCTTCTCCGACAGATACTTCTGCAACCCAAACGAGAGGCGTCAAAATTGAGACCACGATTCGGTGTAGAGCAGTCGGTGTACGGAGTTGGGAGAGGGCGACCTCGGCGATTTTGCAGACCATGATATGGCCCTCCTTGCCCCACGCGTCGGCGCGGGGCAGCGGGAGTGAGGCGAGGAGGAGGACGGCGAGCGGGAGCAGTAGCAGCGCCCGCGCCATCTCTCCTGGCTCTGCTGCTCTTCTCGTCTCCCCTCTTTTGCCGCCGATGAACAGAGCAGAGCTCTGTTTTTTCTGCCCTTTTTGTGACCTGCCTCGGGATAGGAGGTGCAGTGCTGGGCTGGTATTTATTGTTACTTCTGACGGGCGGATTGAAAGTAACGTGTTATGCTGTCACCTTATGGGCCTGGCCCAAGATAGAATGTTAATGGATAATAGTCCGGAGGCAAATTGCGGCCTAGTTTGGAACTTTATGGACTCATGGGGCTTCCTAGGAAAACTCCATTCTCTCTGTCTCATCTCGCTTTCACTTTCAGGTCTGTCCGTGCTGAGCTCCCCGCCAAAGCTTTACAAGCTATGGTCCCTGCAGAATGTGAACGCTCGGCTCCGAACGGAACGCAGGGCTGCAGGCCAGCCGCCACAGCTGCGTTTGCGTGAAGCTCAGTCTGAACACGGTCTACGTTTTCTCAACGCGGTGTGAGCGCGATGAGCTAACTTGCCCGTAATCTCGACAGGATATCAGGCCATTTATGCCGTACCTTGCCAGCACCACAGTCAATCAATAGTTTCCTATCTCGCTCTCATGGCACTCCTGTTTTAAGCCCCGGCAGCTCAGAGGGGATCCATCTCTTCCTCTGTCTCTCCCTCCTCAGGTAGTCATGATGCAGGCGACCGCCACTCTTCTCCTGCTGCTGCCGCTGCTCTTCTCCGCGCTCCCGGCGCCGTCGCACGGCTGGGGCGTCGATGGCCACCTCATGATCTGCCAGATCGCACAGGCACGCGATTCACCCTCTTAATTACCATTACCGACCTGTGTTTTATCCTGTTTCTTTGTTGTGCATTCCCGGCCGTGAATCTGAACCGTTCATCGTAAACGTTTCAGGGGCGGCTGAGCGACGCGGCGGCGGCGGCGGTGAAGGACCTGCTGCCCTCGTACGCCGGCGACGACCTGAGCAGCCTCTGCTCGTGGGCCGACGAGGTCAAGTTCCGGTACCACTGGTCCTCGCCGCTGCACTACATCAACACCCCGGACGGCCTCTGCAGCTACAACTACGACAGTAAGTAGTCCCTCACGAACTGACAAGAAACTGACGTGCGCGCGAGATGCAACGCAATCAACGTTGTCAGTAGTCGTGACCTTAATTGCGTCGTCCTCGCCCCCCATCTCGTCAGGAGACTGCAAGGATGAGGAAGGCGTCGCGGGTCGGTGCGTCGCGGGCGCCATCAACAACTACACCTCGCAGCTCCTCACCTACGGCAAATCCGAGTCTCCCCAATGTAATGCTCATGTCCTATCTTGCAATCTTCAGAACAGTTTTACTAGTCTGAGACAGTTCTAGAAAGTTTAGTCTTTGAGACAATTCAGAAAGCTTAGTGCTCCAGACAATCCAGAGTAGTCCTTGCATAGTTTTATGATACTGATAAAAGGTTTCTTCGGTGTAAGATAACTTGACACAAGCACTCCTGTTCCTCTCACACTTTATCGGAGACATACACCAGGTACGAACAACCTACTACTACTGCTAATTAATTTTGCTCTCTGTTATCTGCAACTGCTCCTGTAAAATTCATATGTTACAGCTTATTATACCTACTGTACGCTGCAATGTATTGTAGCCACTCCATGTCGGGTTTACTTCCGACAAAGGAGGAAACACCATCGACGTCCATTGGTATAGGCGGAAGACGGTTCTACACCATGTAAGCCTAACGCTCAGAAAGTGAAAACAGTAGACACTGCCATGCATGACCCTGAAGGAAAACCTCAACAATGCTGGAACTTGTTTTCTGAACCATTTGTCTGCAGGTTTGGGACGACAGCATCATTCAGACGGCTGAGGACGACTTCTATGGTAGCGGCGTGACTGATTTTATCGACACGCTGAACAAAAATATAACGGTACGAGATTCTGGTGAAACGAATATTTCCTTGAAAGAACTGACTACTGACGAACTATTGAGACCTACAGGGGGAATGGTCACAGCAAGTACCTAGCTGGGAAGAATGCGGCAGGAACCAGACTGCATGCCCAGACATGTATGATTTACTTTCCAGATGCATTTTTCTTACTTCTTAAAACACATTTTACTCCCCACTTTGTTTATTTTACACCATAAACAATATTCGCTTAATCTACTCTGTGAACAAATTTAAGTTGGCTATATAACTCCTAATGGAGTTTGCCTTTTTTATTTCTCCGCTTACAAGTTAAATTTTGTATGGCAATAGTTGGCAGAATATAAAAATATTATATATTATTATAGTTTAATTAATAGAAATTACCAATATAAATATACAAATAACAAAAAGTAGTACATTATTATTTGTTAACATAGATACCTATTATTATGCAAAATTTGAGCTCTAAATTATCATTCTAGATGGTGTACTGCACCAATTTGGATTGTTTAGGGGAATAAATTGAGCCAACATTTTGTTTATGGTGTAAAACATGCAAATGAATTGTTTGGCAAAGTAAAAAAAACTTTATTTCATTAGGAATATACTTTGAGTCCGTGACGACTCATGCCTACTCCATCTCCTAACCATCAGATCAATGGATGGGGGCTTGGACTAAACCACGTCATAAATTGTTTCCTGTGATGTGGCACAATCTCAACCCTAAATAATACATGATTCGATGGATGATGATGGTGCCACGTTATAAGGTCAGCACGGGTCGCCGTGCTGTCAAAATTCGCTTTCTCTGTTTATTAGTGTTCGAGTTTGTAAGTAGTCGTGGAAATTAACCATTTGTCTTAAATAAGTAGTAATGTTTATACCTTATTTCTTTATGATGTAATTCATTCCTCTCACAATAATTAATCATAATTTGTGATGTGATCTAAACTACAAGATATGCGTCCGAGAGCATCACTGCTGCATGTGACTGGGCGTATAAGGATGTGCAGGAAGATTCAACCCTACAAGGTACACCTAATAATATTACTCTATTGTTATGTAATACTACTGTTACTACTAATACTAGTGATATTACTCTATTGTTATGTAATCCTACATTCTCTGTTTGTGCAGATGCCTATTTCTCAAGTAGACTGCCGGTGGTCAACTTGAGGCTAGCGCAAGGCGGAGTGAGATTAGCTGCGACTTTGAACAGGATATTCGGTTACGGATGATGACATGTTCTCCCTATTAAAGGAAGGCAAGAATCGGCTGATTTTTACAAGAATGTAATGTTTTTGCGTTTTTCGTCCTCCGCGACAATAAACTATGGATATATTTAGGTGTTGCAACCTTGTCCGGTTCGAAAAACCAAGAGTAGCTGAACTGATGAAACTGTGGATCCAAACACGAGGCTCTTGTAATAAAAAAGTAAAAGTACATGAGCCTTTAGCTGGTGAAATAGAACAAACTTTATTCTGGCATGGACCGTCAAAGTTGAGTTCGATTCAAGACAAACTTAAAAGTAGCTATATTCTAGGATAGGAGTCGCTATAAAAGCATGCTCCTTGAAAAATTGATCCCAAAATTGTTTTATTTATTAGGAATAATTTTTCCCGTCCTTTAACAGTCTACCCCGTAAAAGGCCAATTTAAGACAAACTTGAAACAACTTCACGAGATTGTGACCCCTTGAAAGAAGACTAATTTAAGCACAACTACCCGTGCTGGTCACTCCAATTCGGCTGAAACATTTACATTTACATATGATGCAAAACAACTGCAGAGGCACAAACATAGATCAGAAAATCTAGCTAACAACATTTCACTCATTTGACTTCCACAAAAAAAACTCTTAAGTTATGCAACATCTAGCAACTCTAAGAGAGAACCCCTTTTATGCCATTAAAAAAAAGTTCCCTTTCCCTCTATGTCACTGAAAAAAAAATCCATTATGTACCTTTCTTGTGTCACTCCTGAGCAAAAAGATATTGTAAAACTTTTTTTTTCAAAGATGCACCATAAACCAAAATTTAAAATAATGCATTACAAAATATAATTATGAGTTTTTTTATAAATTTATTGAGATCTTTAATGCACCTAAAATTTAAGTTAAACTAAGTTTGTTTTATTTATTTATTCAAAATTCTTGTTGAATTTGCAGTGGACCTAATAACAAAAAACGTTTGTTTCTTATGCCACCATAAAAATGGTTGAAATATTGAGGCAATGAAAGTCTTCTTTCAAACTCATAATAGTATAGAAGGAAAAGAAATCCTTACAAGATAAAAAAGGGTCAGGAGTGACATATAAGGAAAGAAAAATCTTAAGTGAGAGCACATGAGGGCAAGTCAATTTTCCAGTGGCACACAACGTAAGGAAACTTTTCCACGAGTATACTCGGGATTCACTCAATAAACTTCCAACTCTAAGAAGCTATTCAAATTCTGGCAACATTAAGAAACTACAAGTCCTTTATTTGTTCAAATTGTCCAATGATAAACCCGCGCCCACCCTCCGAGAGGCAACAACACGTTATTTGCTCAATTTGCCCATTCATAGTTCAATAGTCAAAGAAACTTTTATTAATATTCTTTAAACTGGTAACGCTCACTTGGACATTTGAAAATATAAAAAAAAACTTTGTACATCCAATAGTAAATAAGGCATCAATTGAAATTTTGCACTCACATCTAATTCTAAATGCCCAAATAACCAGAGCATTCAAGGAACAATAGTATTCCCGAAGGAAGCAAGATGAAAAGTGTCACATTAATGATCAACTAAAATTTAGTCGTCTTATGTGATAAGAGTTGAAGTTTGCGCAATCAACATTTTGCAAAAGTGAAGCATGAGCCTGGAAAGTAGTAAAGTGTAATGTGAGGCACACATTTGGCAAGAAAAAAGTTGAAATCCAGAACTTAAGTAGGAGCAGCAAAAACAACATATAGTTTCAAATAATAATTGATGCTAGCTATGAAACAATAATAACATTAAAATCATCCAAAAGTTTCATTTTACAGAAGTATCTGACTCCATGATGAGTTCTTTTCAATGAAGAACGGTCCTAACAATCGCTAAGATTATATAATATTTCTCTTTGTAATATAACATATTATAGCGCATCAAGAGCTATGTGAAAACAAAAACCGTGGTACCAGATGATAACTACTTGCGTAGTTTTGTGTTTAAAGGAAGGATAATTAGGATAAGCTGCACCTATATAAATTGAAGGGATATCATGGTACTAACAAAATTGATTATTCTTCATTAATCTAAAAGTTGGACTGCACATCACTAAGGGCTTTGGAGCGCCTCTCACACTACTCCGTATAACCAACACATTATGAGTTACATGCAGATAGACTTTATTGAGATTTTGAAATGGATATTAAAAATAATAAATGGTAAAAAGTGCTTATATTTTGTTTCACAAAGATATAGATGCATAATTTATGTCATCTTCTGTTGTCATGTAAACTTGAGGTGCAATAAAAACTTATACTACCTCTGTCCTATTGAACTGTCATTCTCGCTTTCCAAGAAATCAAATATTTTTAACTTTGACCATATATATATAATTGTTGTACATAATTAGTATTATTTAGATCATTGTATCCAGTGAATAGTGTGGGTTGTCATTATTTTTGTTAGGCGCACAAAGCCACATTCCATTACTATTTACAATATGATTTCTCCTTTTTATTTTTTCATGCATAATAACTTTTACATTTACATGTATCTCAAATTTTCGATGACCTTCGATGAACGTACATTTGGAAGTAATACAAAACCACGGTAACCCTTTCTCCCCTCGGGGGAATGCAGCTTTTGTCACCACCTAAGTGTGAAAATCAGGTTTTGCCACTTTTAACCTTTGAATCCATATTTTACCACCATTTAGCCTTCATAACTCATTAACCCGTTCTATTATATTTTTTTCCATCATATTCAGATTACTCATTTTGACTGGACATATTTACTTCTATCTTAAGCGGAACCTTTCGTACGAGGAACCTAGTCCGTAAAAAAGGCATGAAAACTATTGTCAACTATCTTGTTCTTATCTTAGTACTTAGATTTACAAATGTAACGTTGAATTTTTTTCACTGTTTTCATGACATTATTAGACAAGAGTATAATGGTCATTTCATCAAATATTATTGCATCAATGTTAATACAAAGTGTCAGTACAACTATCAAAACTAAATGATGATAAAATATAGATTCAAATATTAGAGGTGATAAAAAATAATTTCTACACTTATTAGATGATGACAAAAGCTGCATTCCCCTCTCTCCTCGTCGCTCCTCACCCCCTCTGGCCCTCTGCCCCCAGTCGTATCCTCCCCCATCGCTACATCGAGCATCGAGGAACCAAATTGCTGCAGCCAAATCGGGGGCACCTTTATAGTCCCAATCGACTCCTTGCATAGCAGAATCGATCTTCATCATCTCGTCCTTGAGCTCTCCTAGTAAGATCCCCTTGTACTGACGAGGGATCTGGTGCGGCCAGCGCCGCCTCCTCCAGGTGAGAGCCGAGATTTCCTTCCCCATCCTCTAGAAAATCCTCCTCCTTCCTTTTGTAGTTGACATTTAACTGGACGTAGCGGTGATGGGTCGATTCCTGAGCGGGGGCGGGAAGATTTCATCCCAATCCGGGACGATACGAGAGGATTGGGAGGGGAATTTACATTTCTCGGAGCTGCTGGTGTTAGCTAGGGCGGCTGCCCTACCTCGCCCTATTATTGCTCGGTCCGCCTCTCTCCGCCCCTGGGGAGGATGATGTTTCAGTTCGGGGATTAGGAGAGGATGCTTTTGGTGGATTACTGCATGTTATTAGGCCATCAATGTTGTATAGTCTTATTTGGGTTTTGGCTATTGATTTATTGCATATGCATGATCTTTATTGAGATATGTATTGCTTAAATTACATGTTGATGGAAGCCAATGGCTGATTTAGGGCGATCTTAGGAAAAGCTGGGGTCAAAGTGAGAAGGGCATCATTTTGTTTGGTGACTATGGACAACAAATTTATGGTCAATTGCTTTTTAATTGTTGCCCTTTTATTCGGATATGTTGTATGTGCTCCGATGATTGATTTATTACAGTTGAGATTGACAGCAAGTATCTAATGCCTATTGATGCTTGGTAATCACGGTTAATATTTTGCTTGGTTACTGCATGAATTTCTTCTATTAAAGCAATGAGCATGGTGGATGAATATAAGCTTATGGGCATTTACTCATCGAACCTAGTTATAGGATTTAGAAAATGTGCGGGGATAGAGGCTGCTGTACCAATGGTTTTAATTGCCGCTTCTTTTTTGTGGTGATCATTCTATCTATATAACTAAGAGGGGATTTCTTTTCTGCATGGATCATTTTCTTTACCCCATCGGTCCCAAATTACTTGTCATCCTGGCTTATTACCAGATTGAACATTCTCTGAATCTGGACAAATAGTATGTCCAGATCCATTGAGCATTCTCTGAACATGACACAAAAAAACACCTCTAGGATGACAAGTAAACTGGGACAGAGGGAGTAGTATGTTATATGGATCCTAGACTGAGGTACAGGTTTGGGAGTCAGTATTGCTTGGTCGAGGGTGGAACATGTCTCATTGAACATTCTCTGAACATGGACACAAAAAAACACCTCTAGGATGACAAGTAAATGGTTTGAGTGTTTATGTTGCTCTATCTGATTCTATGAACATGAATACATCTATATTTACTGCCCTCTCATTTGCCCCAACTTGCTTGGGATTAAAAGGCTTTGCCGTTGTTGTAAATAAATCTAAGCCTATGCTACTTGGTATTACTATGCAAACTTTATTGATTGTTAATACTTGTAAGGTCTTGGTGCATGATTTATCCTGAATGGCTTTTGCGATTAGTTTTGTGTGCCCCGTATTGATGATGAAGTGTAGGATGAGAACTGAAATGTAGGATGGGGATTAGGTGATTACTATTTGTTTGTGTAAAATGTGGGTACAGGGTTGTTTCATTTCATCGAGCAACTTGGTTAGAGAATTGTTTGGGTAGATAATACTTTTTGGCCAACTATAGTCATTAATGTTACATTTAGCAAAGAGGAGGCATATCTTGGGCAAAAGGTCATCATAGTTTATTCAGCTTATTCTAAGTCAGATGGGATTCACAGTTCACTCAATACAATGAATGCTTTGTATCCTGAAATTCTGTTTCAGGTGTCGTGTTTTTTCCTCTTCACACTTAGTACTGTTTTATTCTTTGGTTTGCTGATTGTACAAACTATGTAATGCTACTGCATCTTGATCTGTGTCACTTGTCCTTGATCCAAATTATAACGGTTAGCTCACTTTCTTATCAGTGTTATTAGATTCCTGCTTTTTTTATGTATCATTCTATTTTTATTAACGGCTTAATGTAACTACCTTTTGCAACTTACAGTTTTGACTATAAAAATTGATATATTTTGTTATGCGCTGGTGCTATAAGATCTCATATTTTGGTGTCTTATCATGTCTAATTTATGCTTTTCTTTTTCATGGCTTATATATGCCTTGATTATGTCTCAGGTGAAAAACAATTGGTTCACAGAGTTCAGATTATCCAGTACTCTTGTCATGATTCATTTTCTGTGTGCTATGTTTTACTTGCAATAAGTGTTTTAAGATAATTTTTCAATTAGAGGTAAAATATAAAAGAACTTCTTTAGAGTTATCCTGCACATGCATTGCAACAGTTGAGCTTCAAGACAACAGTCAGGAATAAAAGGACTTCTAGGTTGGCAAATAATAACATTTTTTTATTTTGTATAACTTTGTTTAAAAGACTTCTAGCGTTAATGGCATGGTTATTATAAGGCCATGAAGAAAATGTGTGAAACTGTGAACTCGTCAGGTGGCTTATTCCACCACATATCTCAAGTATAAAGATTGACCAGCAATTATTGTCAGGATTTTATTCCCCTTTTCTTTTATTGTCTTGTACTAGAACCCACTAACTAGGACTGTTCTGATTTCCCTGGGATGTGATTACCATATACATAATGTCACTCAAACCTGTCAATACTTCAACTCGTTTAATAAACCATGAATTCAGTTATGCAGTATTGTGTTTTGTGTTTTGCGAGACAAAAATATTCTGTATTTTGAGCTTGGGACTAATAAGCCCTTCGTTAAGAAGTATTAGTGATATTGTTGTAGAGAGTATATTGGTGAACTGGATGTGCCATATTCAGACCTTAACTACTTCGCTGGTTCTTTTAATACTGTTAACATTTGTAGCATATGGGCTATAGTATATTTTCCCTATCTATTTTCCCATTTCAATACCCTAACAGGTTTCTTCACTTCAATCTAGTTATGCTATATATTACAATAAAAATGAAAACCCGTTCTATTTGTCTTGTCTTCACTTATTGTTTACATTTTTTTGTGAGGCTTATTAGTTGCGTTATTCATGTTGCATTAGTTCAGCTAGCATCTACAACTGTGTTGCGGGACAAATTATCCAATCTGACTTGATGTATTCAGTTGAAATCTTTTAGCTAGTGTGATTCTGCCAGTTCCTGAATCACTATTTAAATCAATGCTCTGAAAGCTGGAATGATAGCCCCAATACTCAGTTGACTCTGTTCAATAGTCCGTTCACTGGCTACAAGTATTTAGGGTTCCTTACAGGTTTCCATGTCTGGCTAGAGGGGTGATTGACAGAAAATAGAGCTTGCTGTTCATTTGTGCTTAGTGGTCCAGCCCAGTTTCCCTTTTTAAGGTGTTTAAGATCCATCCCGATTCATCATAAGCATCTCATCTTTTAACCCCACTTTGCCATTGACTTTTGTTTGTTGGTTGATATGAATAATCAATATGCACTTCTCTTCTTAAATGGAATCTATTTTTTGTAACTTTTTGTTAGGTCTTTTATTTTATTTAAATTTCTGTGTGCATATTTTATTCTCTCCCTCTTTTATTTATTTACTTTGTTTTTTGCTAATACGAACCATTTCTTCTATTCTTTCAGCAACAGGCAGCTGGAATATGGACCGGCAAGGAATGGATGATCATGTAAGAACTTTTGGATTTTGTTCCTATCATTCACTTGAAGGCATTCTCTACATTACTTTCTCACTTATGACGGGTATCAATGATGCAGGAAGGGGTGAATGTTGTTGGATTTGAGGTCCCAGCGTCACCAGATGCTAGTTACAACAACCCTGTTCCTGGAAATGAAGATGAAGCTCGGGAGCCCCCATTGGTACCTCCTCATCTCCAGCATACATTATTGAGCTTCCCACCAAGCCATGATGACTCAAGCAGCCTTCCTCCACCGCAAAATGTGGTGCTCAACCACCTTTACATAGAGAAAGAGAACACAAGATCAGTCGTTGCTCTGGGGATCACACATCGGTTCAGGGCAAAGTTTGTGACAGTTGTGCTTTACAAGCCGGTGCACAGGCGGTAGAGTGTGTTATTGTGTACTTGTATGTTCCTGCTTCCATTTCGTTGTGCAGGAACAGTAATTAAACACCAGTGGGTTGTGACAATGCGAAACCAATAGAACCCCTGTTGTAGGCGTGCAGATTCTGCAGAAACAGAACCTCATGTTGTAGTCGTGCAGAAACAGATGTTAAATTTAGGCTGCCGATCATTTCCGAACGATTTGGTCCTGTACCTAATTGGCTGTTGTTGAAGGTGATGATGGTCCGGTTTGATGATCCGTGCAACTTAACCCTGTTGTGTTCTTGGCATGAGCCGTGAGGAGCTGTTTTATTGATGCTTGCATATGATTTACTGTGACTATTGTTATGCTCGTTTCATTCAATGTGGCATGTGGGAAGCAGGCATCGGCAATAGAAAAAGCTGATGTATATGACTATAGGAGCCACCTGTTCGAATAGGGCTGACGGAGAGTTTAAAAATTAAGGTGTTCGTATCATCTCTCAGTTGCATCGACACACCATCGGCCGTTGCAGCCTACAACTAAGCAAGTGAGCAACCTGACAAACTGGCGTGAGCAGAAATCAATGTTGCCATGATCTGCATCGCTTTCTCATTCCATCTTGTCAGGCGTGACTGCCGAGTCCGCGGTAAGAATGGTGATGGCATGTGGGCCGGTGCGTCACCACTGGCGCCACCGACAATGACTTCTTCCTGCTCTTCAGATAAGGGAAACCTTTTGTAGTTTTGTGCACAATGTAACGCTCCTACCTTGAATCTTCTCTCTTGAGTTGCATAGTTCTACAAAAGTGACTGTTTTTCGGGTACGCAGATATAACACAACAACGAAAAAGACTGGGCCGGGCAGCCATATGATGTGGGCCGGGTCCCCTTTTTTTCTACATTTCACAACTCTATTGTCCGAACTCCGAAAGGATCGACCAGGTTAGCCAGCCCAATGAGCCAATCACATCGGACAAGAAAGGAGGTATATGACCCACATGCTCACGCGGTAGTGTTTTTGTCTTCTAAAAGCTTTTCCTCATCTATATTAGTATTTCTCGTCACTTTCGTTGATTTTTTATTCTATTTTAATAACACATCATAAAAGTCTATTCAATACTTTTCGAACATTGTTTAGCATTTGTTACAAAATTTTCAATTGTATTTCTCAATCCCATGATGTGGGACTAGTAACTTCAAAATGACATTAAAAAACATGAAAATTTGAAGAAAAAAGTTCTATGGAAATTACTTTTATATTAATATAATAGTATGTTTTGAAAAAAAACGTGCATCTCGCGCAACAAAGTTTTGGCATGTTTCTTTCCTTCCAATGTGGATGCCTTCATCCGAACAAAGCGTTGTCAATATGTGAAATTTCAAGATGGGCTAAACGCAATGCCTACAGAACAATAATCGTTTGAGAGAAATTCCGAGAATATAGTAATCCGGTTTAGGGAGTTACATAGCTTAGGCAGGCGGTCCAAGTGGGATTTTAATCTAAAAACGCCAGTAAGGCCGCTGGTGTTTTCAGCTTCATGCATGTTCATGCATGTGGGCATGTGGCCTATCCGCCTATGGGAAGAAGGGCGGCATACTCAAATGCCCAATGAACCCCGGCCCCTCCCTCTCCTCGGATTAACTGCCATATTATTTTGTTGGCAACAGGCCGTATGGCTACGGACAACGGACTAATGATAGATGATTTATGCAGTTTCAATGTTCCCTGCCGTCGTATTAAACTCGTAACTTGGCCACATGACATGTTCATGCATGAACCTGCACTTTACCTAGGCATCTAACTCTCAATGTAAAAACAAACGGCCGGCGACCCTTGATGTGAACTCGAAACTAATTACAGTATCAATCATGGCCAGATGCAACGAAACCAGTGTTAACTAGATAATCCATGCATTAATATCAAACCCCACGACATTCTTCATCCATGCATATGCATCGTTCCTTGCTTCTTGCTGCACAACACCCGCTTGAAAATTGTTGCCATGACACGGCGAGATAGGCGGAGAATACTGCAAACTGGAATAATTCTATTCTCGTGCCATGTACAAGTTTAACGACAGGAGGAATGAGGGTGATGGTGATCTAACTGGACAATCACTTGATTTATTACTCACTGCCAGTTGTTCTCGTCATCATTTTCGTTCCACTGCACCGGTAATAAGATTACGTTTTGGTGGTTGATTTACGTGTGCAACAGGTCACTGATTGTTTAATAATTCTCGTCATATTCTGAGGACTAAATAAATGAAGCTAAAGCTATATAGCTAGTGTATAGCAGGTTCGCCGTCTTTGCCAGATACTTCTCTCTTTTTGGTTCTCGTTAAGATTTTGCGTGCTGCTGTAGAATGTTCCTTTTAATCTTTTTGCACCTAGTTAGCTAGCTGTGATTCCACTAACCCTGATCCGGTTCAGTACGTGTGTGAATATGTTATGGCAGGATTCCCCCGGCCCAGACCGGTATTAATTGAAACGTGCGGAAATTCGGTCGTGATGGAACCGACGCATATATGCGCGTGCAATTGCAATAGAAGAAGCAGCAGCAGTCAGTGGTCAAGAGACGGGTGCAGCACGACGGCCGCCCAAGTAAGGCTTCAATCCCTGTATATACACAGTCATCATCGACACATATTCGCTGATGGTAAAGCCAGGAAAACTATTCTCTATCAAAAGAAGAAAAAAAGGCAGAAGGACTAAGGCCGTGGTATTCAAGCAAAGAGAAGCGTGTACGGGTTACGATCCACGGACTTGTCACTTCCGCTCATGCCACGTTTAAACGACCACATGCGCCGATCGGGATCGCTCGTCGCCGTCGCCGTCGCCCTCGGCGGCGTCGTCTTCGTCGGCGTCGTCCGCGCGAGGTGCGCGTGTAGGTAACCTACCCTAATGGAGCTAGGCTTAGACTCTCTCGCAAGTGGAAAAGACGTTGGTGTCATCCGATCCGTGCATGGAACGGGAATCAATGGTGGCGAACTGGCGATCTGTACCTCTCCTCTCCTTTATCATCGCCATGTTGCGCCCATGGAAAAAAGAAGAGGAAATGGCGATCGCTTTCGGATGGGATTGGAGGGAGCAAAGACGAGTGGATGGAAGCCATGTGTCGACCGCTGAACGCTGACCAAGTGTAGTTTCCAAGTCGCTCAGCTCAGGCAAGGTCAAATCAACAACATGACGATGTGTACACGTCTTCCTTCAAGTGTTGGTTACAATAGCATTTTGCACTGTGGTTCAACGACGAGGCTGATTCGATTCATTTGTTGGTTCCGAAAGCATTCATGCACCCAGGCCTATTACTTGCATCCAGTCAGCATTATTATTGCCATCCGTAAATTAGTCAAGCGAGTGATTGATCAAGTTGTTCTAGCTAGCAGAATGCATTTGTTTATTTTAAAAGTTATTATTTATGTACCGTGCATCCATATTATTGGTGGCATGCTCAAAATACAACCATAAACAAAAAGTTGAATTTGTACATAACCATGCAAATATTGATCTGCCAGAGATCATTATTGAGTATTGGCAATTCTGCATTATGGAAGTCCATTAGCAATATTGTTATAAGCGTGGAGGCGAGGCTTAGTGTGCAATATGATGATCCACTATAGTCAGATACTCTAGCCACCGCCACCACCACCACTTCCTTCGACGAAACCTTGGTTGCGCATGACGGTGCTAGTACATTAGTCACAACATATATTCCACTAATGTACATGTGTACCACGAGGACCCGTTCTTGCATTTGTTGTTGCATTTGTTGTTGGAGGAGTCGAGAATTGTTGTGATCGATTACTTCCGATACTTTCTATATCGCTGTACAACTATGTTGGACACAAATGCTCTAATAATCCTTCCATTGTGCCTGTGCATCTAGTAATGATGATCCATGAGCAAGACAAAGTACATGAATTGTTTCCTATTTGAACACAGTAGATAATTTTTTTAATGTTAACGCGGCCTGCCCTATTCTCTACAACAATGCACAAATTGTAACACCCACAAAGTAAATACAAACAATTCTTATGTTAATTAAAAATATATACATGACCAATCAATTTAATTTCCACATTGCTTTCTAATAGCATGTATTATTTGAGATAACTGTTGGTTAATGCAGTGAGTGTTTCGTGACACACGGATATAATCATACATTCATACTTAGTGACGGTAGTGTGTGGTCCATGGGACAAAGTTTGCTGGTAAATTATGTGCAAGTGTTAAGTTATGGACCACCAATTGCATTTTTTTCTTTGATGCTAGTTGTTGTTTGTTACTTTCAGCTCGAATTATCTCTCGAGCATTACTAGCTAGACTACTTGAACAATTAGCAACCTAGGCTGGTCCATTTACAGCATATATAGATGATCTGTACCATCATCCATATTCTAGTTTATCACGCGGAAGGACAAATCTATAGCTATAGGAGCAAGCTGCTAATAATTGATTAAAATGAGTCCCTTGATCCATGCATCGTATAATGATCCGAAATTAAGTCCTCAATAAAAATGGGTAAATGCACCGCACCACCCTAATCATTGAGTCACCATATATACATAGTGGTCCAAACATGCGAGACCTCATCTGGATGAACCCTCCTTGTACAGTAAAATTGGAAGTTCAGAAAGGCACCACACCTGTCTTGAAAGCGTCATAACAATGGTTTGCAGCGAGTTACACAGATGGTATCAAAGAACTAATATTTAGACACTGGCCCGGCCCCTATGAGTGTGTCGAGACATACAACTGATATATATTCATGTTCTGAATAGCAACACAAAAGGTGGGGTGATGACAAGTGACCTCAATAGATAGTGCACACAAGCGACCTTTAGTATTGATTCATGTACTAAATTTTGTTTACCTTTTTCTTTAAATTTTGTACTAAATAAGGCTATGTACAGTCAAGCAAAGGCCAAAAGGTTGTGTGTTAGGATCGCAAAAACTCAAAATGTTAATTACATTTTCTAAGAACAAAAAAATGGTGTGGTTGTTTATAGAGCCGCAAATTGAGGACAAAAAGTTGACTTCTATTGAACTATACTTCCCATGTAAGAATCTATTAAAAAAGTTTAGTTCAAAAATTGATTTATTGTGGTTATATGACCTATTTAGACACCTAGAATATGTGCTAAGTTTCATAGAACTTCTCTGGAAGTGATTCTCTCTATAATAATAATCTCATTCTCCAAAGGAAAGCATATTAAAGTGATTCTCTAAGATAAATATTTTCACCTTCCAACCCTATAGTTCACTTTAGAGGATTTGTCTAGAATTGCTTCTTCTAAAAAATAGCATTTGGTACAACTTTGCTTGTTTTCGTCAAACAAAAAAACTTTGATTGTTCGGCCTCAGAATGAATCAGATGATGGTTTGAAAAAAATATATATAAAAGAGAGTGAATTATATGGTCTTGTGCCAAACAGGCTCTAACTACTTGTGCTGTTTAGGAGGGGTCAATTCATTAATCTTTTTATATGTCAGTACGTATTCCCCCACAAATAATATGCATATTCTTGTTAACAATTTTATATTTACTTTGATCCAACATTCTTTATGTTTGTGCTCATGATATTGCTTGTCGTGTTCGTTAGAGCCTGTAAAAGGCTGTAAGCTGTAACATTCAGTCATGAAGGCAGCAACATGTGCAAAGCAGCTAGCCGCAAAACAACCACTCCGGACTTCGGGCGCAGCGCAAGGATTTAAGTGCAAGCATTTGACCACCCCATGTCATGCATGCAACTGTAGCGACATCATGCAGGGACTATTTCAGCTAAAATTTCATTTGAACTGATTTTTTACCAGCATGTCTGACAGTTAGGTCAAGAATCATTAGGTTCTACGAATATTTTATACGGTCATCACAAGCATTCCTACCTAACCTTTGCTTACTTCCCAGGGCGCTGTCTCCAAAGTTAGTGTTTCATTGGCTTTTTGAGGAAAGAAAAACAGGACTGCAAAAGTTATATGCTTTGAGAGCAGAAGTCTCCTTGATTGATTGATTATTCTCTGCTTGAAGTAGACCAGCTCTGGCCAGATAATTCTAGTCCAAATTGGTAAATTATTACGCACCAATTGTTCTGGTTTATGATACAATTCAGTGTCATAGGCTCATAGGCGGCTGCTTGAAAGAAGAAAAATTGCATTTCATTGATTAATACTTTTCGACAAACAAGCCAACGATTTGATGGGCAGATAAAATATAAAAATGTAATTACAGCAGGGATGTGTCTATTGTTTATTTGATCTTATCACAAAGAATAATATGTACCCTCAAGGATAAGGCAGAATAGTATTTAGCATGGTCGATTTGTGTGTTTTTCCTGATTTCTTTATTTCAGTCATCGGATGCAAAATGAGGTAGTGTTCACCTTTAGGATGTGTACATCCAACAATTTGCCCATGCCTCCATGTCACTTCCCCTCTCTCGTCTAATCCTAATAGTGCAAGGGTGACAAATTGTTCAGTCAAACACGCTTCATGTAGGAAAGAATCTAAAGAGTGGCCACTGTTTCCACAAAGCCTCTCTCTCTCTCTCTCTCTCTCTCTCTCGCATATAGACGAATGAAAGAGTTGGAAGCTTGCCTCTTTTTGGTGTGTGTGTGTGTGTGACCAACACTTGGCTCCCCTTCTTCCCCCTTTCACCCCCTTCTCCCCGAGGAGCCAGCAGCCACCAAACCACCCTCTCCTACAAGTCCATCAGCCTTCTCTTAGTCTTAGATAGGCCGGAGCAGCAGCCACCCTCAGAAATCCCTACATATGATTGCTACAAGTCATTATAAAAGGGAAGGGACCAATAATAAGTTCTTTGTGCATGCAGCTTGCTAGGTCCTCCTCCTAAACCTCTTGAGTTCTTCATCTTTTTCTTTCCTGATCCCTACCACAACTTTAAGGTAGCTAGTCATTAGCTGCTAGTGCTAGTGCATGGCTATATATAAGTAGGTTGCACCCTCCCAGGGGATCATCGTCCACTGGCAAAGAATCATCAGTGCGAGATAACAGTAATGTCTCAGAGGAAAGGGGCCATGGCTGCTGTGACGAGCAAGCAGCAGCAGGAAGAGGAGATGGAGCTGCGAAGAGGCCCCTGGACGCTGGAAGAGGACAACCTGCTGATGAACTACATTGCTTGCCATGGCGAAGGGCGCTGGAATCTCCTCGCGCGCTGCTCCGGTGAGTCTCTTTCGCTTTCCTTTATTTAATAGCTTGCACACTGTAACATCTTGATGAATCATGATCGAGTGAGTGGCTCAATCATCTTACCTGGTGTGCTTTAATTAGGGTTGAAGAGGACCGGCAAGAGCTGCCGGCTCAGGTGGCTCAACTACCTGAAACCTGACATTAAACGCGGCAATCTGACGCCCGAGGAGCAGCTCCTCATCCTTGAGCTCCATTCCAAGTGGGGAAACAGGTATCTCTTAATTAGTTGTGCATGCTGATCTCTGGATACAAAGTTATATATTTACATACAACATCTATATAGGTGGTCCAGGATCGCGCAGCACCTCCCTGGACGGACGGACAACGAGATCAAGAACTACTGGCGTACGCGGGTGCAGAAGCAGGCGCGGCAGCTCCAGGTGGATGCCAACAGCCCTGTCTTCCGTGACGCCGTCCGCTGCTACTGGATGCCACGCCTGCTCGAGAAGGTGGCCGCGCACCACCACCAGAACCACATGGAGGAGTCGGCGGCGCCACTCCTCCACCCCACGAGCATAGGGGGGATAATGGCTTCGTCATCCTCGCCGATGCACGGCAGCCAGCAGGGCCAGCTGCACGACGCCGCGGCAATAAGCGGCGGGTACCAACAGGGCTACTACCGCATGGTGGAGCCGAGCCCAAGCTCATCGACGTCCGGATCAGGCTCGACGACGGCCGCCGCGCTCCCGCCGGTGCCCTGCTTCTCCGAATTGAGCAACTGGGTCGACCACCAGTATGGCGGTGGCCCCTACGACCTCGGCGGCGGCGGCGGCGGCGCGTTCGAGTCCGCGGCGCTGGGGAGCCTGGGCCTGAACGGGCTGGACCTGGGCCCAGCGGACTACTCGGACGACACGACGGTGCTGGACTACCTCAACTCGGCCTGCACCGGCAACGCATTGATGGCGCTGGGCAACAGTGGCAACTTCCACCACAGCAGCTGCGGCGCCATGGGAAACGACGACGACTACGGCCCGACGACGTGGCGAGCGGCGGACGAGGCGGCGAGAAAGCTCGGTGATCATCAGTGGGGCGGAGGAATCTAGAAGCAATCGAGCTTTCCTACTAAAGCCTACGCAGACGGGCGGTTGCTTCTGGCGATGTCTCTCTGCTAAAGCGATCGAGATGTCATATCACCACATTAGTAAAAAAATTAGTGGAGCTAGAGCTAGGTACGAGTGGCGATCAAAATCGTAGACGCTTTCAGATCATGGATCGGGATTTGCCGCCGTACGTTCGTAGTTGTGCAGTAGCTGTACATATGTTTACTTGATTGATGGCGATTTGCATTGCATATCTTGTTCTAAATAGGACGGCTGTAATTCACGCGCATGTACGTGTGCGGTACGGGGTCCTTCCATTTTGTTTTCGTCACCCTCGTGCTCGTGTTGAAATGTCCATGGAGGATCCAGAGGTCCCTGTCGCTCCAAGTGACCCATCGATGGATGGATGGATGTGGAGCTGTGTACGTGGTGGGTCGCGTAATTGCATCTGGAGATGGAGATCCATCCATGGATGGATACGTACGTACGTGTGCGCGATGGAGAAGGTCTCCATCGTCCTTGCTCGCCAGGGAAAGTCAGCACAATGACATGTCCCTTCGTCCCCTCATTTTGTGTGGTTGCGCTGCTACTGCCTTTTCATTTTGTGGAGCTGACTCTCCATCGGTTTCAGCAGATGGTTTATACATGCATGGTTTTAGACCAACCATAGATCTGATCAGAAAGATTGACAACGGGACAGCAGATGGTTTATACATGGTTGAGATCATCAAAGAGGCCCCGCTGCGGTCGCCCCCTTTGGGTTAGAGCGTGTCAGCTCGTAACTTATTAGTCAGTTTGTTGTATTTTTGCAGTTCGGTTGGATCTATAGTATTTTCGGTGCTACGTATTACCGGTTGCAATTCGTTGTAAAGCCTAGACTGTGTCTGGTTGCGATGAGCAGCCTGTGTTGTAATGACAACGATCAAAATATTTCTTAATACAAAGATACACGCCTCTCATTCATAATAATATAAAATAAATAAAAGATGTTTGCAAAATTCATGTGTCACTTTACTTTACTTTCTTTATAATAAACAAACCACCGTCTAATATTTGGGACGAGTCCCAACCAAATGCACTTGCCCTCACAGGCAAAGACACAGAGATGGAATCAAGGAGTGCCATCCTCGTCTCAAGTACACGAAGAAGACTTCAGATGATGACAGCCACACAACACGTATATATTATGCTCCTTTTATCTTCCTGGCTTCTTTATGCTTTTGTCCTACATATAGCAGAGAATACATACAAAAATCTTTCAACTAATTAAAGAGCAGGAAATTAACTCTGTAGATGTTTGCAGTAGCTACTAGTATCTGAGATTATGATTCATCCTTGTCATGGACCTACCATCTGTGCCACGTGTCGTTCATTAGCTTGGTGCACGACGAAGCCTGTTCTGAGTCTAATCGCCATTGTCTTCTCTTGGTATTTTTTATTAGAATTTATTCAAATATAATCATCTACTTACACGTATAGCAAATTCTATTCAGTGGACGTGTATTATCACTAAAAGCAAATTGCAAATTACGCCTTGACAAAGGGAAATGGTGATGTAACACACATCATCACATCAAATCTAAGATGGAGGGAATAATTTTGCATTAATGGCCACAGTTTCCCTAGGTCCAATATTATATTATTGTGGATAGAGAAAGGTAGAAAAGAAAATATGCATGCTACCTATGGATTATTCCAACTTGAGAAATGACTTGATAAGACCTATGTAGCTTTCAAGTGGACTGTGCTAGTAGACTTCCTCTTAAAGGTTGTGGGGCATGGCATTTGAAAGAGAAGGAAAGGAAATAAAAGCGCGATGATCAGATTGTGTAAAGGGAGGACCTTGATTGCAGTGAGCAATGTATTAAATTATATTTATTCAGTTTTTTTTATCTAAAATGTCTTATATTGATCATATACAGGAAAATAAAACTAGTAATATTTTACAAAGTTAAGTATTTTTTTGTAAAAACATCACCTATAAATAAACTGTTATTTACAAATATTTATTTTTCAATATGCTTATATTTTAACCAAATATTTTGAAGCTAGATCTCTACAATTTACATATAATACTCACATATTTTAACTCAGGCTTATAGAGGCTACTACGCATCTATTAATTCCCTTTGTTTTTTGTCCAGTATTTTCAAAGTTCTTTATAAATTTAATTAGCATAGTGTAGTAGGCTGTTGTGTTATAAAATACAGTTAATGACAAACTAGCCTATAGCATTATAATTAAGTGTGGTCAGTCTATAAAGTTTTAGTAATTATATTATTAAAGAATATAAAATTTTAGCCATTACCTAGACCCCAAAAGAAGGCTCTTGGTAAAGATCTATTTGTCGTCAAAATCGAAGTCGTGTAGGTTATGCAGTGGGTGGTACTTAGCAAAGATTTTGTCGAGTGTTTTTAGGTTCTAGCCGAGTCCCGAGTGCCACCGACACTTGGCATAAAGTCTGTATCTCGCATTCCCTCTGTCCCATAATATTTGGTATTCTAGTTTCATCTAATTTCCCCAAAATATTTGGCATTCTCACTTTTGGAGACATCTTTCTCTCTTCCCAATACACCTCTATCTCTCTCTTTCCTTACCGTTTCTTGCGCATCTACTTTATTTCTTCTCTTCTTAATCTCCGTGACTAGAGTTAGAATGTCAAATGTATTGGGACAGAGGGAGTAGTGATTTACTGCAGTGATATTGCTTGTTCTACACCCGTAAATCTACTCTAAGGCTGACTCCAACAGTGGGTATGCAAAGCCAAAAATAGCTCCCGAGTGCCTACTCGTACATTGCTATTCCCTTCTCCAACAGAGGAGGCAAAGGAGAAGGTATTTTTGCCTTTGAGGAGAGAGGGGAGGTAAATATAGATAATCTCTCTCCTCCTTGTGCATATGGGAGCAAGCTCCTTGTGCTATCTCAGCTCCATGGCCTCTCTCCTGTTTGCCTTTGCCTCTTATTGTTGGAGTTGTCAAAAAAATAGCATGTTTCTTTTTACTGTATTGAAGAGGCAATAGGCTATTTGGCTCTCCAATTTGGATGTTGTTGTTGGAGTCAGTCTAATGTACTTCTATATACACATCAGACAGAGAGCCCATGCATGTTTCAAACCAGGAGGCAGCGTCGAACCACTGGGATTGATCAAGAGAATAGACATATCCATGCGTATGAGAATGGGGCGATGGCCAGAAATGCGCGGCGATGTGCATTAAGTTTCCCTGTTTCGTCGCTCTGGAACATGGCCGGATCTGACGGATACAGAAATATTCCCGCGCATGCATCAAGTTTCCCTGTTTGAGACAGTCGGAGATGCGCCGTGATTCATGCAAAGCCCAGCTGTGTGCCCGTGTCTCTTGTTTGCTTTTTTTCATGCTGACCGCCAGGGACAGATCGACACACACGGCCAAATGTTGCGGGGCACTGCAGATTTCATGCTTGGTCTCTGCATCCTCTGATCCTTCGTTCATTAAAGTGTCGTTTTAGACTTTTAGACACCGTCTTTTGATTGTTCGTCTTATTCACAAAATTTATGTAAATATTATTTATTTTTTTCTAACTTAATTTATCATTAGTGATACTTTAATAATAATGTATTTATTTTAATATTTTTATAAAATTTTTGAATAAGACAAGCGATCACACGTGAAATCTAAAAAGTCAAAAACGACACTTTTAATGAAACAGAGGTAGTAGTACGTAAGTAGTATTCCAAAATACTGCAACGGCCCTAAGAAAAAGGTGACTACGACTCATCGTATGACTTCCATAGTTGCATGGACAGCAGTGAACAGTGAGAGCCTATGGAGTGCGTGCGACAGAATAAGTGCAGCAAGGATTTTGCTTCGAAACCGTTTTGGGCCTGTTCGTTTCCCCTATCTAATTTTTAGAGGGTCAAATCAAAGAGAATTTTATTATTTTGGAGTACTAAATAAAGTCTAATCTCGAAACTAATTGCAGACTCCCTATCTAATTCACGAGACGAATCCAACGAGAATAATTATAGTGTTATTAGAAGATGTTTACTGTAGCATCACTGTTGCAAAACATAGATTAATTAGGATCATTAGATTCGTCTCGCAAATTAGAGGGGGGTCGCGACATAAGTTTTGTTATTAAATTAATAAAATTACTACTAAATAGTAAGATTCTCTTTGATGTGACAGTATCTAAATTTTAGAGGGTGGAAACGAACGGGGCCAAGTGCAGCAAGTTTTGCAAGCCCGGCTCTTTCTATGCCCAAATTTGTGGGGCATGACTTGAAGGGAAAACTATGCTTTCTATGCCCGTTTAAATTAATGTTTTCTTCCTAAATGATATATTTAACAAAAGATGTTATGACTCTGATTCTGATGTTCAGTTCAGCTATCTTTTCTTTTCAATTTTCAACAGTGTTCCTTTTTTTTAGAGAGGGGGAGAGAGCATTCGATATATATTCAGCGTCCAGAAAAGGCTACATGCATGTATACAGTAGATTATTCTCTGCTATGCTACAGAAGTCACAGGAGACGTATTCCAAGATAGCATGGAGACGTGCCACCAAATCAAAACTAAAAAAGGAAACAAAAGCTCAGATTTGGACAAATAAGGTTCTGTTGTTGTCTTTTTTTAAAAGTAGAAATTTATTTTGGTGTGTTGAGTTCCTTGTGAGGAAGAGAGTTTTTTTTCTTATTATTTTTGTGAGGATGTGAGGAAGAGAGTTATTTCCAAGTCTCTGTCATATATCAAATCCATGTGATCCAATAGAAAAGTCAGCATTACCACTTAGCACATCCCTGCAGGCAAAGGCAAAGGAGCTTGCTAGTGCTGCCCTTTCATGGTGTATTGAAAACTTACTAAATATAGAAATGATCAAACAGAATTTTGTACTTGCAAAACAAACGCCATGAGCTGTCTTTCTGTGATTATAGTCATTGCTAATAAAATGGTTCAGACATGTTACATAAGAACAATTCTCACTAAATAGACAACCACCATCACTTTCTTTTTTTAGAACAAAAGAAGTTACTGCTGTTCGTTTTGTTGTTAGAAGATGACAAACCGGCTTCTCTCTGCTGCACCTGCACAATATGACCAGCCCCATGCGAGTACAAAACGGTGTATTCAGGACGAACATATCCATATCATGCATGCATCGCATCAACTGGGAACCTTCCCATCCAATCATGTCAGGTTCATACCCGAAGTCGACCGTTCATTGTCACCTTGTTGTGAGTTGTGACCCCTCCTCCATTCATTTGAAGCGACTGAACTCAGCTCTCCAAAACTATGGTGGGCCACAAGACCCGAAGCTTTCGATCGGGCCCGGGACCTGCTCAACCTTTGGCTTTTCCCTAACGACTAATGTTAGAGGAAAAACATGTCAGTACCCAATATATACAACATGGCAAAGAGCTGCGAAACAAAAGGCGTAGTAGGTCACAACAGAGGTCCCAGTTCAGAGACTCTAATTGAGTAGTTGTACTATATATTCTAGAAACAAAATATATTGGTGAGACGAAAATACCACCTGCAATAGTACATACAATCTCCTGACATATTTATTGTTCAAACATTTCTCATTTTACATTCAATGATTAATATTTATTTAAACTGGCCTCTAAATATAGCACCTAGATTTATCGAGAAATACGTTTTTCATTATAATTTGGAGAAAAATACTAAGATACAACTAGGTATGATTAATTTTTGTACGCTTTGTAACTTGGACAAAAGTAGAGCACAGAAACTATGCTTTATATTGTCATGCTTTTGATGCTAACCCCCGGTGATCTGTATGTTTCAGATTAATATGTTAGCATTTACATCATACTCTTCAGGATAAGAGTCAATGCAAGAGAAAAATGATGAAGTCTTTTCTGTCATGTCTTAGTCACAACGACATGCTGAGTATGTTCAGTGAACCTGTGGAAGCATGCCTAGGCCACAAAACTTAACTTATATAGCTATACGATGTTAGCTAGCTTCCATTGGTTTTTCCGCACGTTTCATTGCCCTTTAAACTTACTCTTGACCGCTTGCCTAACTTTGAACGCGTGCATACTGAGTAGATATAGGCACTGCACCAGAGCCACCGGACTTTTAGGGGCACTTTTCTTCAACAAAAGCCTCATGAGTAAGTACTAAATAGATGCAACCGTGTAGGACAAGCTTAGGGGAGCTGTGACTCTCACTAAACCAGATATCATCACCTCTCCAACTTGTGGTTTCACTTATACATGATGTTTGACGCATTATTTTCAAAAGGTTCAAAATGATGATAAGCTGGCATGGTAACCAAATTAGTGACCACTCATAAAATCATTTGTGATCATCTTGAGTTCTTGACACATGTATCATAGCGCAAGAACTCAACTTAAATAATTGTGAGAACAACAATAATGTTATAAGTCCAATCCAACTTGTCTGACCAGTGCCCAACCAAAATAGAAACATTGCACTAGGTGGGCTAAAAAACATTGCTCTGGTTGATTATATCATCACAAACGGTTTTTTTGTTTTCTAGACATACCATAACATGATAGGGAGATAAACTCCAATCAATACCCATCACCCAAATATAACGTGACATGAGCAACAAAAAAAAAACCAGTACTCTTTTCCTGATGTGACCATGTAGCTGATCAAAATTCCAAGCTTTCTTTTCCTGATGTGCCAGGTGAGTAATATATTTTTGTTATCTGAAAGTACGAGAAGATTATACAATAATACTTTCGCCTGGGCGGCCTTCACCACCAACCTTCTGTTCAAGTCGCAGTGTTCAGTAGTGAAGTGAAGAAAAAGAATATGATGGACAGGCTAATAAGCTAGATTAGCAGCTAGCCCTATGTATGTTGCTTCAGCCTGTGGAACTCTCTTTTGAGTCTTGACCACACACAGGTCGCCGAAAGGAACCACGTTTGCTTTGACAGCATGACGATGCCAGAATGTACTGTACGTATCTCGTCTAGCAGCAAGGTCAGTGCATTTGAACACCATAAACATTAACCACACAGATAGTGAGAGTTGTTTATCTTTGCTGTTTTGACGAGGCGTCGAGGCCGGGCAACTCATGAGCATGCGCACAGCGCACGCGCGGGGCAACCGCCAATAACTTTCACACGTTGCAAAGATTACGCAACGGTGATTCAACCGGGCAGGTCACTGCAGTGCAAGACAAAGCGGTCACTGGGGCTAAGATTTGACTACACAGCTGTGACAAAGAGACAAGAGGCCAACTGTTCGACGCCATGATAACGATAAGACGACGCTTTGGCAGCCCTGGAAAAAAACGAAAAAAAACAGAATGGAAGAAACAAACTTGGACTCTCCAATGTCCAATCCCAAGGATGTCCTTTCTTCTCGGAAACAAAGCCCACTGGGCCGCGCACTATCTCCGGACCAAGTGCTGCCAGCCTGCCACCGAAAGAGAAATAGCAATAGGACAGGACAAATAGACGTCCACTATACCTAGAATAATTCCTGTAAAAACAAACTTGGAAGAACAAATGGACGTAGACCTCCAGAACATGAGTAGACCTCTTTTGTCAGGGGGAAATACAAGGTTCCCTTCTATGTCCCTTCTATGGCTCAACTAGATAAAGTGATTTCCCAGAGGGAAAAATAACCTTAAAAAGTACATATTAAACTTACTTTGTATTATCTGCAGTAGATGTGAATATTTCTTACCAGTGATGCACATGTTGGGTCATTGGACAGGCCACTTTGCACTCTAAAATACAAGGTATCATGACCGATACTTTTCATCATCACTTTTATTTATTTCTAGTGCATCAACAATGTGGATTGCACTGTAAGCCATCTTCGGAATAAATTATTCAGATACGGGAGGAACCATATATATTTTTTCTTTTTTTTTGAAGGAAAATATATATTTTTTCTTCCTTATGAGAACTTTCGCTAGCTATTCGATTTACATGTATATTTTGTAGCTGGGACGTGGGGCCCCATTCCCTAGAACTAGAAGGCTACAACTACTGTTTGGTAAGTTAAAACAGCCCTAAACCCTCCCCTATGCCAGCAAGATTGATGCCCCAATTAGTTAAAGAACCTGCTGTTAACCCCAGCCCTGTACAGCTGCATGAAGTCGGGGCCACAAGAGGAGAGCTCAACCTCAGTATATGCGGGAACGAAGAAAACATCGCCTTCCTTTGCTTTTTCACCTTCTGACATAGAATCCACCTGAACCTCACCTTCCCCCGTCATGATAAGAAAGATTGATGGACCTGGTACAGGGGATATTACCACCACTTCGCCTGGTGGTACCAGGCAGCAATCGACCTCAAACTCATCAAACGGAGGGGTGTAGCGCCTTACATATGGTTGCACGGGAGTCCCACGCAAGATTTCCGGGAAAGTCTGCATAGATGGGAAGCTCAATGATTCACATCACAGCTTTCCGTAGTATAATGCTGGTATTACAGAACAGAAGCACAGAAATCACATGATAGTGTAAATCAATTGATTCTTGTTAATTATATATTGCTCAAGAAATATATTATTAATTATTAGCAGATGACAAATATATTTAGAATTCGAACAAATGTCGTGAAAGAAATAAAGAGCATTTGACATTAAAGTCAGCTATACACACCAAGCAGAACATGAACTGGGTAAACCTCAACTTTGAAGAAAAGCAGAGGCAGAGCATTTGATATTAAAGTCGCAGCTTTAAACAGCAAACAGAATATGATCTGGGTACCTATTGTAACTTTGAAGGTCTAAAGAGATGTACACATATTATATATGTATAACGCATAACAGGGACCTCGTTTTTTGAAATATTGCTAAAACAAGGTGATTAAATAAAAACGAGTGAGACTGCTCTTATGAGATCTCAGGCTGGCTACATCTTTTCTTTTAGTGAGGAAATAAAGGGCCACGCCAAATGAAATATGTCGAGATAAGAAAAATGTAATTTTACATGGAACAAAAAGCAACATTGTACCTAAGGGATAACAAAGCAAGTAACATGTAAATGAGGCACAAGCAGTTACAAAGTAACTAACCTGTTTATATGTAAGCATTGAGCAAAGAGTTTGCACATCTTTGTATTTAGGTGTTAAACCAGCACGAACGACATTGTCGGAAGTAGCCATACATTCAATGCATTCCCCTGAGAGGTATGCATGTGGTTCATTTGCACCAATATAAAGTGCTTCACCAGGACTGAGCTTGACATAGTTAAAAAAAGCACTACTAGAACTCCAACATCTTCTGGATATTGTCTCTCCAATGACAAAACCAGTTGTTCCTTCTGAGTTAATGTTCTAATCTGAACAGAGAAAGGCATCATAAGTTAAGGTGGAATCAAAAGATTCTCAATTTTAATCATCAAACTTCGCACAAATGCCAAGATGCAAAGGCACATTAGTGAACTGTGATGTAACACCCTATTATTACTGTTCTTTATAAGGAACCTAATTCCATATGGCTAGAGGCAGTTACTTATCAATTGAAACCATTCTTGGGAAAAAATCATAGCAGAGGGAATTGCTTCATGCATACTTGTATGTTTGAGTTGTTGTAAATACCACCTTCTGTAAAACAGCAGCTTATACTATCTATAAGTTTAGCACAAGATTGCTGAGACATGTAAACCTGAATTCCAATTTTTTGTATGTTAAATCATACATTGTATGCACCAATGAAAAAGATTATGAGATACATTGTCCTTATAAAGTTTTATTAGGTAATTATGCTAGAAAATGTACAGGTACATTCTAATGCAAAACAGATTCGAATATAAAAAAAAATTGTAAAATCCGGTCTAAATATGGACACCCTACGTGTAATTCATTCTACCGAGTTAAAAATATACTCTAAATCATAGATGCAATATGATGAAGACTTTGTAAATCAACAATAAAAACTTCAGTTATGCTTAACATGTTTTTCTTTTACACAATGCCATGACACTACCACCTATTATATCTCCTACATTTTTCTTTAACAAACATGGCTTTAGCTTTGCAAGAACAGGTCACCTTGTAAGCAGTATGCAACACTGTTAGCCTTTTTTTTTGAAACAGCAACACTGTTAGCTATGTACACTGGTCTCAGACATTAAACCTTCTCTTGAGACGAGTTTGATTAATTTAGAAGCCCATAAATATTATGGCTCAAGAAAGTGTCTCACCTTGCTTTCAGTATTCAGGCGCTTGATCAATTTAGCAATTGCTTCAGAAACCATGTCTTTACTTGCTGTCATTAGCTTAGCAAAAGCTGATTGCAAACTAGATTTCACTTCATTACCCCCATCACATTCTTTCAAACTCATAATCTTGACAACATTTTCATGCCCAACTGGTCCTTCAATTTCAGGTACAGTCCTCAAAACATCTTTGAGCTCCTATATCATGGAGTAAATGGCATATCAGTTTTCATGAAAATGCTCATGCATTCATTTCCTAAAGGATAGAAAGCCAGTGGATCCCATCAGACTATACAATTCCCAAACCCCCCAGGATGACACTACTTTACTACTATCATCAAGCATATTTCCTGTATAGAACCCATCAAATATATTTCCTGTATAGAACCCATCAAATATATTCATTCAAACAGTAATGAATTGAACCAACAACAGTTGCTGCAACAATAAGAAATCTTCTTTTTTGATGCAAAACAGAAGAAAAATACATTAGTCCTGAAAAAACAAAGATTTTGGTTATGAAAAAAAATAGTATTTCCTTCAATGACCAGGCCTGTACTGTCTAAAAATTTCAAATTATTTACAAGTGCGCAACAAAATTATACAGAAACAATAAATATACTATGCACTAGGCCTTTTTTCACAAGATACATTGTTTCCTCAAAGTGACATTGATTGGCAGCAGATACGTGAATATAAGTACATAAGACCAAATAAATTGCAGGTATTGAAGGTAAACAATTCTTTCCAATATGTGCTGTGTTCACATGTTATTTACAACCCATGGCCAAAATGTATAATAATGTACGGTTGAATGAAAGCCAAATGCAAAGGCTGGAATTAAGGAATGTTTTTTATTAAATAAAAAATAAGAAAAGGAAAACTAGGAGTAGACATATATTCACATAAAGTGTGTGACGTTATCACTGATACAAGTTTCAGTAATATCCAAGCCTACTGAATTGAATGCTCATCTCAGTATTTAACTACGAGTAGATATGGATTCACATATCCAATTGTATACCGGTATGATCATGATTTGGAAAACATAGAAGTTAAGAAATCCCTTGTGAATTAATTCATGATGGCTACGTGGGACAGTCCAATGAGGCTAGTTCATTCTCAATTCACGAGGCTAGTGAAGGTTAGTTTTATTTCCAGCGGTGTTGTTGCTCTGGTAATAGAAGAATGGATGATGATTGGAAATATTTTATGGATTTCTAAATATCGCTGATTCAAGTATACCAAATTTAAACTATGTGTAATAGTAGTCTGTATATATTTACAATATACTTGCTAGTCAACATGACCAACCAGACACTAGGTGTAGCACCTTGTTTCCAGTTCCAAAATAGATGACCCAGTAATTCGAGTAGAATCATGTGGAACCGTGAAAAGTTGACAATATGAGATCTGCTAAAATGACAAATAATTTGGAATGGAGGGAGAATAAGCAGGCACGGCATTGCATCATTAGATCCTACAGCCATTAAATAGACATGCACCATCACTGATGAGGTTTTGTTAACTAATTCGTCTGCCAGACCTTCTAAATGATAGGACTAGCTTCTCTAAGGACTAAGGTACTAGCCGTCAGCACAAATTAGTTGGGGAGAAGGAAATAATCCTGATTGAAATGGATTAAAAACGTGAGGAGGTGTACCCTTTCGGAATAAAAAAACTGATGCTACATTTAAAGAAGTAACAGACGTGCAGTTTCCATTCGGTTTCTCGTGTGCGTTTCAACTTCCAAGCCGATCGATAGTTCAAAGACAAACGGTTGGCTGACAAGATAAATAATTACATAAAAATAAAGGACGATTCAAACTAGGAAGTTAAACGGGGGAAGGTTTAAGGAATAAACTAATCAGGTTTTGGATACGTCGTACCTGAATACCGGCGAAGCCACAAATCGCCCGGAACTCGGTGACGGCGATGGCCATCTCCGGCTTGTGGTTGCCGTCCTTGTAGGTGGACGGGCGCAGCGCGTGCAGCAGCTCGGCGAGTTTCTTGTCCGGGTGCGCCTGGATCGAGAGCGCCTTCGCCACCGACAGCACCTAGCGAACGTGCCATGGAATTGTCGTGAGGCAGAAACACGAAACGCGCGGCAACCGGGAGGAACGGAACCGTTAGTCAACTTGCAGCGGAAGTAAGTGGTACTGTACCTTGAAGAGGAATGGGAGGTCGCCTCCCCACCGCGCGGCGACGGCGGGGCCGAGCGCGTCGGGGTTCCGCGCGAGCCAGTCGCGGAGGAGCGTCCCGTCGTGGAGGAGCGCGGAGGGGCCCGACGGGTGCGTGCCCATCCAGAGCTCGGCGTAGGGGCGCGCCGGGTCGGGGTCCGGGACGCCGGCGAGGCGCGCGACGAGGGATGCGCCGCCGCGGCGGCCCCACTCGTAGTGCTGCACCGCGCAGCGCAGCCGCAGCAACCTCCGCGACGGCGGCGGCGGTGGAGGAGGAGACGGGTCCACCGCTTGGGGAGGCGGGGAGGCCGCGGCCTCGAGCTCCGGCGGGTCCCCCTTCATTGGGCGGCTGAGATTTGGAATTGTTGAAAGGCGGGGAGGGGGGCAGTTTGGATTTAAAAGCGGGGAGGGAAGCAGAGGAGGCCGCGGGCGCGGGCGGCGGTTGCAGGAAGGAAGGAGAAGACGACGGACGACTCGGCCGATGCGGCGTCGGAACTGAAATTGACCGCGTCGGTTTGATCCGCTGCAGTTGTGCGTTGGCTGTGCGCTGGGGCCATCACAGCCGACGGGTGGGGACGACGACTCGCTTCGTTCCGTGGGTATACTTTTTCCCGGAAAAGCCCCTTGCCAAAGAAGTAATTTGGAAACTTCTCTCAATTGCCTTGCCAAAACATGACGCATAAACATTAGGCAATTCTTACTCAGGATCGGCGTTACGGTACCATAAGTATTAGACAAAGATGTAAGCAAATCCTACGTTCCATCATCCTTTCTCTATACTGCTATATAACCTACTATAACAGCTCAAAACCATTTGCGGAATCAAATACCAAGTTTTTAAGCAACTCGTGATGAGGCAAATCAAAAGTTGGCATGTACATCTCGCTTGCCGAGAACAACTTATTACTACTTATAGAAGCATATCACGGAGCATCTCTTTCACTAGACTAATGAAGGAAACAAAAGAACTTTTTGTATGGTTATCTCTTCTATCACAACTCAACTAGTACTAGTAGTATTTATATAGGAATTGTTGTAGGCTCAACCCGAATAATTTAAAAATTTCCAAATAATAATATCTAGTTTTTATAATAGTTTCAGTTGTATGAGTAGAACAATCGGGTTGAAACTCTATTTATATAGAAGAGAGTCACAGATCATTCCGCTTCGAACAACGCTTGCCAATTTATAGAGGCAAGTCGACGTTGGTTGGCTCACAATCTCCGGTTTTGCCAAACTTTGGTTTTTCTTTTTTTGAAACAGCCAAACTTTGGTTTGGTAGCACGTACAGGGTACACCACTGTTGTAGGTAAGCGAGGGAGAATTCCCAAGATGTTGGGGGCGCTTACGCAAAGTTGGGTAACCGTTGGCAGTTGCCGCGAGCACCCGGACCAGCCCAGGCGGTCCACCGGGACGGTCCGATCCTTGACGCCTGAGCTGAGAGTGAAACGTGACTGGAACGCGTCGTGGGATTTCGTGGTTCCCACGTCGTACGACGTAGACTCGCCGATACCAGCGGCGGACACGTACGTAGGAGAGGGTGGTGCACGCACCAACGCTTCGATCTCGCGCGCGGAAACCATCGCCGACGGCCGGGCTACACAGCTACAACGGGGAGTGCGTCAGCAGCCAGCCGTTCCGCGCCCGCGCGTGATGCCGTCCTCTTGCGTGGACCAACAACCCGAGTGGCCTCGTCAGATCACCGCCGCCACGCGCAGAGTCCGTGAGCCGGTCTCCCGTTCGCAGGCAAGCAAGCAACGGGCGGTTCACCGTACCTGTCCCTTTCACTCATCATACAGTGGAGCCGTTTCGAGTTACTAACGAACACGTCCGTCGCATGTGCCATGCTGCCTTGCTCTTGCATCGGCAGCCCCATAAACGTTACTATTGTCGAGCACTGCTACATAATGCAGTTTTGCAGTACTTAATCAAGGACTCACCCCACTGATACTGCTCTCTGAATTGCCAGGATAAACGATTCGGGACACAACACACACGTGAACCATATGCGAAGGCCGGCCTCCCGTGGCACCCCAGCTGGGCCTGCTTGCAGCATGGGCGTTGGCACGTGGCATAAGCACGTGCAACGCCCGCAACAGCTGGACTTGCTGATCGAAGAGCAAATCTTACGAGTGGGTTAAAGGGCCCCGCCCCTCGGGGAGCTTTTTCACCTGCACTCTAGCTACTTTTTGGCTTGGATGATGAGTATCCAAAGTGGCACACGGACTACGCCTGCTTTGTGTAATCAGCTTATGGGGTGTCTGCATTCAGTTGAATGCGGTACGCGCACGGTTTGTACCAACTGTTTTTTACTCCGGACGGACGTACGGATCAGAGAGACGCGCGATCGATGCTCTGCACCAAATGCGGCACGCGCGATGGATATTCGTCTCTCTTCGGAGCACCGGGTTCAATTCTTGTCCGTTTTCCTCCCTGACGGCACGGATCACTAGCATTTGACTTTATTCCAGCTGACGCTGATGTGTGACGTGTACGTACCTAGACCTGTGTACTACTCTACCGAGCGTGTTGTGCTGCCGTCCACGCGCAGGCTCTGGCTTTTGCCCTTCCAAGGATGGCACACCGATGATTCCGCCCAAGGATGCGTACGCATCTTCAAGACGCGGCCTAGCTTATCGGACACGTCATCCTTACTTTGTCTCCAATATTCATTCTCTGTTCGTGTGGATCGATCCTACGTGGGCGTCTCCTCCTAGCTTTACCCCCGGCCGTGAGCTCGCCGCGCCGTAGCCTTTCAGCGCTCGAATCAACAAAAGCCCCTCTCGTTTTCGTATATAACTGAATTTGTCCTGGAGATTCGTTCACATCGCCTTGGTACCAATTTGGCGAATTATGCGACATGCGTGTTGATCTGTGTACCTTGGCCAGAGACGGCCGTTTATCTTCGTCGCAACGCAACGTGCATGACTCTCTATTCGAAAGCAACTCTCGACACTTGTTGCAGGGATCGATATATCAAAAAGCAGCGCGAGAGCGCGTGTTATTCCAGCTTCCAACGAACATTCGGGGACGAACGCCGTTGATCCGCGTGCAAGGTCAGGACGAAGCCAATTCCCCGCTGGTACTAGCTAGTACTAGTAGCTGATTTTCGCGGGCACTTATTGACAATGGTATTGCTTGGCGCACGTGCAGTTTGAATTCGGCTGGAAGCAAAGGGTACTCTCTCCCGCGGAAGACGTCTACCATGAAAGTTGCAGGGACAAGTCGCAGAAATAGTGCGGGGTCTTGCCACGCAAAGGTACAGTTGTACCGCATTGAAGCAAGCAAGCAACTTTTTATTGATCAGGCTTTGAATGACAGTTGAGTTGGTTTTTTTTAGGTGAGTAGTTGGCCTGTGATAGGCAGATTGGTCTCAAAGCCCACCGGAAGACTTCATTATGGGCCGAAAATTCTCTAGGAATTGGTCCGAATACGGCCCATTTACGTAACAGGCTAACAGGCCTTTCAATGGGTAGGTACTTTGTTGTACTAGTAGTAGGAAAGAGGCGCTGGACTGGCTGGATTCGGGAAGCGTTGCCCATGTGGCGAATTTTTTTTCATTAATAACGGATTTTAAAAATGATTTAATATTACTAACAGCCGGGTAAAAAAATTTGCAAAACTAACAGGCCAATCGCCCTTTGAACGGGCGATTAGGCCTAATAGCCCTTTCAACAGGCGATTTTAGTAAAAATCGCCTCTCTAACGAGCGACTATAAAAATCGCCCTTTGGACGGGCTATTTTTATATAAATCGCCCTTGGACGGGCTATTTTTATATAAATCGCCCTTCTAACGGGTGATTTATATACAAATTGCCCTTCCAAAGAGCGATTTTTATAGTCGCCCGTTAGAGAAGCGATTACAGACTTGACGATAATTTTATGAAATATTTTGTTACAAAAATTTTATTTAAAATATTTACGCTTAATAATTTAATATATATAAAGATAAACATAAAAAGGATTAATATAAAGTACACATACGATTTTAATACATAATAAGATAGAAATACATGTGTTAATACATATAGTCAACATAATAGTGATACGCAAACTGCCTAATGCCGACCACGCTTAGGCGCAACCCCTCTAATCGTGCCAGGTCGAGGTACCTTACGTCGCGCTCTCACGTGATCCGCAGAGTACGTAAGAGGAGACGGGGATACTATCCGACGACCAGGTCGAGGAGGTGGAGCAATAGGTGTGGCGTGCACGTCCTGTGAGGGCTGTGAGAGCTGTGTCGGTAGTGGTGCATCACCGAACTGCGATGCAGGAAGACTATCGCCGAAGTCGAACTCGAAGTCGAACTCGTTGAAGGCGACCGCCGACCGTAACCATCCGACCGTGTAAAGATCCCATCGTCGTCGAAGTCACCGATGGGAGATCCTAAAAATATAATTGTATTTAGGCAAAAAAAACATAATTACATTTGTATGATACATATAATTACAAACATAAATGCATATATTACCTGGTGTCATTTGTGGTCTGCGTGAAGAGCCTCGTCGTGCCTTCCGGAGGTGGCCAAGTAGTGCTATGTGGAATTGTATTAAATTTTGAAGTTAACATGTGAACTATTATTTCGATAGTATTTATTAAAAATAATGAAGCAGATACATGTAATTAAAAAATAAAAGCATATATTACCTGGTGTCATTTGTGGCTTGCGTGAAGATCCTGCTGTCCCTTCTGCAGGTGGCCAAGTAGTACTCTGTGGAGCTGTAATAAATTTCAAAATTAACATGTGAACTATTGTTTAGATATCATTTATTTTAAAAAGTAATCATTATATACTTACGTAGACGAACACCTGAACAAGGAGGTGGTCTTGTACTCTTTGTAGTGGTTGTGCGTGCGATAGAGTGCATATGCGGCAGAACAACGTCGGTGTCCGCTCTACACGCCGACGTACAAGAGATGAGCTTGATTGCTTCCACCGATTTGTCGTAGATCCTCTTCAACGACGTCGCCAGCTCGTGTATGGTGAGCTGAATCCCTACCCGATACGGGTGAGCATCGATCCGGACTCCACGGCTATGTCGTTGATGATGTCAACCTCGTGAATGTCACATACATTAAAAAATAGTATAACTAGCATAGTATAATTGAGACATTTTAAAATTATTTGTTTTTCATCTTACCGCCAACGACCACCTTCATCAGTAGCAATCACTTCTTTATATTCTGCTTGAGCAAGAAGAATCGGAGGCCAACCACACTGTCGTGCCTTCTCTACATACTTCCTTCAAATTATTGTACCATTCGGATCGATTAACTCTCTAAAAAAACCTTGCCTTGCACGACTAATAAGACCCTTCAAATGTAACGTGTATTGCCCAGAATCAATTTGAAACAATCGCACCAACCACTCCTTAACTCCCCTAATTGTCCTCTCATTTGGTCTTGATATTCCCCTAAATATAGACGGAAACCCGGAAAGATCTACCTCTTGTGGACCTTCAACAATATCTCCTTCACCATAAAAAATCTGAAACACTAATTTCTCCGACATACCTATCATCATCATAATTATTTTATTCTTATAAGACATATATTTAAATATTTTTTTTAATAAACATACTAAGTAATATGTTAATATTTGAATTATAAAAATCAACCATAATAATTACGCTATACTAAACTACCGTAACAAACTTAATTTATTTTAATAAACTAGATCTACAGTAATAAACAAGATGTATCATAGAAAACTAGATCTATCGTAACAAACTAAATCTATTTTAATAAACTAGATCTACCGTAACAAACTAAATCTATTTCAATAAACTACATGTAGTACTACACTACTATACGATTTTAATTAAACACTATAACTAACATAAACTAGATCTAGTACTACACTACTATACGATTTTAACTAAATACTATAACTAATATTCTATTTACTCTTATCTATAACAGAGATTATATAATATTTTTTACATATATTATTGAACATATAAAAATTTATAAAACAACACTGAAATTTTACCTAAGATTTCTTCTCCTTCTCTTCTTCTCCCCTCCCCTCCTCCCTTTCCTCTTCTTTTCTTCTCCCTCCCCTCCTCCCTTTTCTTCTCCTCTTCTCCCTCTCCCTCCCTCCCTTCTGTTTTTTTTTCGAATTATTTTCGCATTTGATCCGGTTGCAAGTTTAAATAGGGGAGGAGGGCCAGGCGGGGCGCCACGCTGGCGCGGGACACGAGGAAAAGTCGCCCGTTGGGCGGCTGATTTTTATCCTTGTCGCCCGCCCAACGGGCAACGGGCCCCACACGCAGAGCGGGATGGGAGGCTGCGCCCTTGTCACCCGCCGGTCGGGAGATTTTTAAAAGTCGCCCTCTAGAAGGGCGATTAGGTCCGCGCCTGCCACGTGGCACCTTGTCAGCCGTCCAATGGGCGATTTTTCATTAATCGCCCGTTCAAAGGGCGATTGGCCTGTTAGTTTTGTAAATTTTTTTGCCCGGCTGTTAGTAATATTAAATCATTTTTAAAATCCGTCATTAATAAAAAAAATTCCCCATGTGGCAAATTCAATTCTGTCCATACTTGTTATTAAAAAAAATCTGTCCATACCATACTCAAAATCAGTCACAAAAGCTACAAAATTCATCAAAGAATCAGCTAAAAAATAAATGATCGATAAACGATGAAAACACTGAAAGTCTGGTGACAGCTATCTCCTACCGCTATAAGTATTCTATGTACACTGTAGTATTACACTCTAGATAAAGTGGAGTTGTACGAAAACTTGAAAAAAAAACTATTAACCTCCATCTTCCAACATTACTCTTGCTCATATTACACCATAGTGGGAGAAAAATTCCAACATTACTCTTGCAACTACTACGGTATCAAAATAATCGTAGATTTTTAATTTCGCTCTAATAATCTCCACCCCCTTTATTTACACTATCGTCATCGTTATATTCCTAAAAAAATTATTTACCGGCCTTCCGTGGTGAAGGATATAGAAATGGAGTTCCTGGACTCGTCCTCGGCGATATAGCCCAGCGCAGAGGCCCCCGTCGTGTTGGTGTCGGTGCCAAACGTAGTGGCGGTGTTCGTGTTCGAGGTGCCGGAAGCCGACGCTGATGCAGAGGTGGTGGTGGTGGTGATCCAGCGGCCAGTCCGGCCATGGGTCGCCGGCTTCCCGGGCTTGGGCAGCGTGAACGAGTCGCTGGAAAGCATGAGGTGCACGCTGTTCATGTCCGGCCGGTCCGGCACAACGACCTGGCAGCACAACAAGCCGAGCTGGATGCACAGCAACGCTTGTTCGGTGTCCCAGTCGGGCATAGATTGGTCCACAATCTCCAGGGATCGTCCTTCCTCGAACAGCTTCCATGTCTGAATTGTAAAATGTGTGGAATAGTCAGAACATCAAGAGTCATTCCATCATTTGTCAGTTTTAGGAACCGATTCTACACACGGTTAGGCAGTGGAGAAAATTTTCTTTTCCGGGAGTCTAGGCAGAGACATTTCTACCTCTGACGAGTTGATCGAGCTGAGTACTTACGTAATTCAAGAGGTCGATTTTTTCGTCGTCCAGACGGCGATCGATGTTCTTGCGTCCGCTCACTATCTCCAGCACCAGGATCCCGAAGCTGAACACGTCGGTCTTCGCAGACAAGTAGCCGTTCATCGCGTACTCTGGAGCCATGTAACCACTGCAACCCATCAATTTCGGTATGTGCGCAAGCATTTGGCTGTGAATTGAAGCGAGGCGCGCCAAAGCAGAACAGTTTGGACTCACTATGTGCCGGAGATTCTGAACGTGTTCACGTGCGTAGCGTCCTCCAGGAAGAGCCTCGCCATGCCGAAGTCTGAAATCTTCGGGTTCAGCTTCTCATCGAGGAGCACGTTGCTCGCCTTGATGTCCCTGTGGATGATCTTAACCGGAGATTCCTCGTGAAGGTAGAGCAGACCTCTTGCTAATCCGTTGATTATCTGGTACCGTTTTGGCCAATCCAGCTGCACGCTTTTCTTCCTGTCTGATGTCGCCAATACATAGTGCATGTTAGAGAACACGGTTTCTTTCCTATGCTAATTTAACTGTTATATGCAATTGGACTCAAGTAACACAGATGTCAAAAATCAGCGTACTTGTGTCAGGCTGAACATTGCCCACACACAAAAAAAAACATGTACTTTATTTTAAAATTTTCCGCACGCGTTCTGTTTGATAAGGTCTTTATCAGTGGTTAATGAACTTGTTTAGCACATACATTGGCATAACTTCTCTATGTTATTCATATTCAGGGAACCCGTTCTGTCCGTTCACACACTTGCAGATGAAAACAAATCCTAATCAAGTAACTGGTCAATACAAGGACCAAGTATGTCGTTGTTCATGATTTTGATGTAATGTGATATCTTGAGCCTTGGTGGTTAAGAATCTGGAAAGTGCGTTTGACGCCGTTAAGGTCAGTAATGCGCATCACATTAAAAACAGCTTTCAGAGGCGGAAATGTCAAAGCGAACTTTTCAATGCCTGATGAATCATCCGAGAAGACCTATTACAGATTCGATGCTCTGACTTAACACTCTTTTATACGACCTTGACGTATCTAGCCAGTTTTGTTTAATCCACGGAACCTAATAAAATAATAGTTCCTGTGTCTCTATCAGAAATAAATTTTCGTCTTTCCTTAGCTATTGGACGAAACAGTAAACCAAAATCTTGACCACAAGATGCACGTACTAGAACAGTTCAACAAACCAAATATTGTCCAGTGCCCCATATCTTGAGGTACATGTGTGTGAAACGATAAACGAAGCCCCTTGCTCTCACCAGTCTTAAAAACTAGTATATTCAGAGATTCAGTAACACAGTCTCCAACTGAGACGGGTTCTCTGACAGGATTGTAACGATTAAGAAGCAGTTGGGAGCGGGGCAGAGGATCACTCACCGAAGAGAATGTGGTCGAGGCTTCCGTTGGGGAAGTAGGGATACACGAGCATCTTGTGGCCGGAGGAAGCGCAGCAGCCGAGCAGCGAGACCAGGTTCCGGTGCTGCACCTTGAGCAGGAGCCGCACCTCGTTGAGGAACTCGCGCACGCCTTGCCGCGACCCCAGCGACAGCCTTTTCACCGCGATCTGCTGCCCGTCCTGCAGCACTCCCTGAAAGAGGCAGGTTCAGAGTCTTTTTCATACTACTGAATATAGCGCCGGTATTCCCCGAAAGAAAATCAATGGAGCACTGTTCTCTGCTCACGAGGGAAGATGTAATGCTGAAAAATTCCTGGAAATCTTCCTGGGCAGAGTAGTATAAAAGATAGTACTAAATTTGAATCGGAAATCATCTGCCTCAACACTCGGTTAGTTTTCTGCGGCGACCAGTTTCTGGAACTGTAGTATTGTCTGCAACTCTGAATGAGCAAAGAGAGCAGCTCCGAAAACCATGTTTCAAAGACGACAGTAAGAATAAAAACAAACCAAAGCATGATTAAACCGTCTCGCTCGGTAAATAACTCGTAGTGACACTTGTGGAAGTCTGAAACCGGGAAGGTTGTAGCGAAGCAGAGAAGAGGCAGAGCACGCTGTGCTGTACCTTGAAGACGGGGCCGAACCCGCCGCGGCCGAGGAGGTTGTCGTCGGAGAAGCCGCCCGTGGCGGCCTCCAGCACCGCCAGGTCCATGAACAGGCTCCACTCCTCCCCTTCCCCCGCCAGCCCCGACGCGGCCGCGGCCTCGCCCGCGCTCCCGCCGCCCTTCCTCCTCCGGCCGCAGCACCCGCACGCCCACGCCCACGGCAGCGGCGTGCTGGCTCGGTCAAGCGGAGGCCCACCACGCATCTTTCCCCGCGCAAACCGGCAAACCGAGCCAGCAGCAGAGCAAAGCTGGCAGAGATGTGAGAACGCGCTGGCGGCGCAACACTTGTACTGCTTCCCGGGTTTCACTTCCGGCCGGGTCTCTGGTCCATTGCTTTGCTTCGCTACTCTCCCCTACTACCGCTAGCGACTACGCCAGCGACCAGCGGTACATGAGGGGGCGCAGGAATTCCACCGCAACCTGGCCAGCCGCGACCGCGACCGGTATCTACACCTGGAAACGTACGTGTACGTGCACGTCTCGCTCGCCCGCCGTTCAGAGCAACCGCGTCCCAGCCGGCAAGGTCGCTGTCGAGCCGTGCGGTGGACCGGCTCCTTCCTTGCCACTTCGGCGAGACCAATGGGGCCTCTACTACGACCACCACGCGCTCCACTTCGCCGGGTCATGTCAGGCCCCGGCTCCTGCCAAACTTTATTCCTCCAGCGCCGGCGGGTTTTGTTTTTTCGTTTTTTGGGGGTTGGATCCGTCGACCGTCGTGCAGATACAGATTTTATTTTACGTCGTCAGTTTGCAGTAGGTACGGACAGTTGTCGCTTGGATTTGGCCTGCCGCCTATCACCGATGGTTCCGGTTCCAACGGGTTGATCGCCCGGCTCGGTGCATGTATGATGCCGATTTGATGAGGTCAACTCGGCAGGTCGCGCTCCCACCTTTTCCTGCTCGGGAGTTGACGCGACCGCGAGTCTTCTCCACATCCGGCACCATGCGATTGCGAGACGCCATTCAGTGGTACCGGCCGTCTGCCAGTTTATGTGCCAACTAGCACTGTGGACAACAATATATCTTTGCAAGGCCACGGCCACTCCATAGCCGAGAATTCAGTAACCCAGCCCAGTTGCCAGTTGGGCCACCCCAGTGTGCGTGCACACAAACAAACGTACCCACAAAGCCTTAACTTGCAAAGCGCACAGGATTTCCCAGAGTCGGGCTGCAAAAAGTCTAAAAATGTACGTGTGCTATGTGTAGATTATTATTTTTTCTTTGAACAGGCAAAATAAATACTTTTATATAGTGCCCATTTCTATGAATACAAATATCCTACTCCTGTAGATGTCTTCAAAAAAGTCGGACAGCCTATAATCTTAAAATTAGAAGTTTTTGTGATTAGTTTGACTCGGGAGGGGGCATTGTCCCCTTACGCCCCTTTGACCTTCACCATTGATGTGTTATTTTGTTTTATAAAGAGCTTTTTTTTTCTAATACTCCAAGAGGTACTAGGCAACGTGCCATGAGTACATTACCTGTCACTCAGACAACATGCACAGAGATATTGGATCTCCTTCTTCAACTTTTTTTTTATAGAAGACAAGAAACCTTGTAAAATGATAAATTCCACCATATAGTATCATCATTCCAAACGGATATGCCACGGACAAAAACTCTGATCTATACGAACATGGCCATCTCATCATCTATCACCATCATTCTTGTACCCATCTCTTTTGCAAAACAGGAGTAAACTGCTAAACATCCACACATAGACATGATTAACTTACCGCCGTTGAGTCCGTCGATTAACCCACCATCATCTCCTTCATCGGATTCATCGTGTGGGATAACACAAATCCAACAGACATATAGATAAATGTCACCATAAAACTAATTCTCACTAACCCCTACCATGACTACGAAGAACCACAATAAGACAAAGAAAGTGATGAAGTACCTTATGTTATATCAATGATGACGCCTCGATCTTGTCACCACCGTTAAGAAACGACGTTCTCCATTGCTCTGTGTCGATGATCCTGACGGCGCCTTACGCGACGCCAACCTCTTCAATTGGATGTTTGAAGAAACCTTTCAACCTAACAAAATGTAATCAAACTACTATACTATAAAACAGTGCCAGCTCTATGCTTTGGGAGGCCCTTGGGTAAGCTCGTCTTCAGGGCCCTCAAGCTATCTAAATAAATACATCTATCTTATAAAATATACTTATCTTATAAAAGAAGCCTCAAAGCTTAAATCAAATATAAACTTTCCTAAGAGTTCTTTAATATTTCAGTACAACATTACAAAAAAATACTTATAGGAAAATGGAGACAATATTATTACCTGAATAAGAGAGACTTGCAAATAAACTTTATATAAATATCAGCGAAGAAAATTTCTTCGAGCATTTCTTGAAGCAAAATCATTAATTATAATATCAAGATCAATTGAGCCCAAGATAATCCTCTCAATAGAGCATAAAGCCAAGCCATTTAATCTTTGTTGTGACATAGTTGGTCTCAATTTTTTTAAGTAACTTCATCTTAGAGAAACTCCTTTCCGCTGACGCCACAATCACAGGAACAGTCAAGAGGATTCCATATACAATTGAAACAGGAAGCGACGTATACGATGGAAAAAATATGAGTCGGTTCCGGCGTTCCCCTAGGCTCCTTTGGCATGGCTGTTTGGGCTAGATAACTAAAAATTAACCCAACTGCTGATCATCATAAACATATGTACTAAAAAATTTTGAGCCCCTCCTAGGCTGGCCCCTAGGCCATCGCCCCTATTGCCCGGCCCAAAGCCGGAATAACTGGGTAACGAATTATACTCATTATACAAATATATAGTTATTGTTATAATGTTAGAGTGCAGCCCGACTCGTCGCAGATACTGAACCCTCACCGCCACAGCCCAGGTCATATTAGGTCTATCCAACCAAAGCGCCTAACCAAGTCCCGACTAATGTCCTGGACCACCTCAACCAAAAAAGCTAGCTTGATTGGTGAGGATCCTTCACCTTATTAGTTAGCTCCTCCATCATCAATAACCGATATAGGACTAAACTCAACATAAAGGTGATAACATACGAAATGACTCTTATTTATAATTTATTCGATCACTTATGAGTGCCGAGCAGCGGACAAAGGTTGCAACTTATTTCTACAAAAACAGAAAACGATACGATCGACGGGACCGGTACGTGCACGTAGCTGGGCCAGCTGGTCCATTATTGGAGTACTACTCGTTACACATGGACCACGAGGACACATGCCCAACGCTGCTCGCGGCGACTCGACACCTGCAGACACAGCAACGACGAGTTGCTGCCATCGTTGCTCTCTTCTTAGTACTAGTAACCGTAGCCGCGGAGGATGGCGTCGACGACGGCGCCCTGGCGGTGGCAGGGGGCGCCGGGTCGCCGCGGTGCGCGTCGCTGCAGCGGTAGCGGCTGTGGCCCGAGGCTTCAACCTCCTCGCAGCGCTTGCAGGCGTTGGCGCACCGCTCGACCTGGTCCAGGCAGTAGCAGATCGGAGGGAACGACTTGGTGCAGAGCTGCATGTCGCAGCATTTCCACGGCCTCGCCTCGTCGTCGCGGTCTCGCCTCCCTACGGCAAACGTCACCTCCAGATCGGCAAGACCTGATCTCATCAACGCAGACGCAGGCACAAATAATAATTAATTGCTCCGTAAATCAGATGAATCTTAATTAATTTGCAGGACGATCGATTGACGGGTGTGTTGAATTGCTTACCCTTTTCCAGGTTGCACTTGGGCCCAGGGAAGCCATAGTACCAGTCGGTGCAGATGTGGCGCGAGTCCTCCGTCTCCTTGCAGTGCTTGCAGGCGCCGGAGCAGCGGTCCACCTTGTCCAGGCACTGGCAGGTCGGTGGGTACGACCTGGTGCACACGGTCTGGTCGCAGCACGTCCACGGCCGCCGCTCCTCGTCGGGTCGCGTCGTCGCCCTCGCCATCGCCGTGAACAGGTCAGCCAGCCCTGGACGTGCGATATATAATTATTGTTAATCGCACACGAAATTTACCGAGACGATTAAACGAAGCCTGCAGAACAAGGGGGATAGTTGTTTATTGCACATGCTTGCGCTTGTCTAGCGTGTGCGTTCACCTTTGCGGTCGCTGGGGAGGCGGATGGCGTCCATGGCGCTGTCATCGGGAACGGCCGCCGCCGAGAGCCCGGCGAGGGAGAGCGTCAGCAGGATGGAGGCGACGCATGCCATCTTCATTGTTGCTGCAGCTTGCGCGGTGTGTTCGCTTCTTGCAGGACATGCGTGTGAGGTGGGGGTCGTTATAAATAGCTTGTTCCAGCCTTTCAGTGAGCGCCATGGAGACGGACGCGCGAAGTCTTTGGTTCCTACTAGACGCAGGGGACCGGACAAAGGACACGTCACACACAAACGAGTGATCGGGACACCCCGTCAGCATGTGCATATACTGTTGGAGCAAGTGTTGGGTTATTATAGATTTATACAGTAACGTAGTAAGTAGTTGTGCAGCAGATCTTTAAGCATGCCTACTGCTGGACAATCTGATCAATGTGCACGCGCTGAACTGTCACACAAGCCATCTGCATGCGCATGGACCGGGACGGCCTACCTACCACCAGTAAGATAGAGAAGGCGATGAAACACTGTCCAGCTGCTCGCCCATGTTTACTGGGTTATATGAGTGCTCGGTGGAGAGTGTTCATAGAAAGGAGGATAAATAATTGAGTGGACACACGGACAGGACTGTGCGTGAATTTAGGCAAGCGTCTCTGTCAGTAAATTCATTTTCAGAAAACAAAAAGATCGAAATATTAGCCCTCACCACACCTGCAGTGGCAGATCGGAGGCTGTGACTTGGTGCACACCTTTTTCTCCCCAAGGCTGTGCAGTATTGTCCCTGACCGTCACCTCCGCCGGATCGGGAGGACTTGAGTGTAAGCAAGCGGTAATTTCGTATCGGTGTCCGGCAGCACAACGCGCGTGATAAAAGTAAATTATACGTGCAGTGCTGCGTGTCGGCCGCAGTACAGCCGTGTTACCTCCGTCCTTCTCGCTGCACTTGGGCCCGGGGTTACCACGGTACCAGGTGTAGCGCGAGTCCTCTGTCCCCAGTTCTCGCACTGTCGCAGGCGCTAGAAAGCACTGATTCACCACCTTGTCCTGGCGGGGATCCATAGTACTAGTAGCTGCTGTCTTCGCTTCTTGTATAATTGTAATGGAGGACATGACTATGCATGCAAGGTCATAAATCATGTAAGTAGGTGACTGGAACCTATCACTGAGCGCCATGGAGACCAACACGCGGCGTCTTCGGTTCTTGCTACATGGAGGGCACAGGGCACGTCACACACAACAGAGATACATGGCGCCTCGTTAGCACACATAGGGAGTGTGGCCGCATGTTACCAATCTGTTATTATAAAAGTAGCTAGATCTGTAAGCATGGCCACTAGTCATGTCCACTTGACTATCCGAAGAACCAAGCGCACGCTTGTGTCACGCGAGTCATCTGATGCACGCATGGGCCGAGAGTGACGATGCGAGTCCCTAGAAAAAAACTGATGAAACTCGAGCTCAGCTGCAATAACGGCTCACGCACTACCGGAAAACGAGAATATGCCGTATGCCATAATATTTGCCGTGAGCTTTTTTTCGAATACACGGCAAAGACCATCTTTACCGTGTGTTTTTCGTTAAACACACGGCAAATACAAGACACACGGTAAATTAGCGGTTTGCCGTGTGCTAAAAGAGGGCACACGGCAAACATCACTCTTTGCCGTGTACTAAAAGGGGCACACGGCAAACATTACTCTTTGCCGTGTGCTAAAAGGGGACACACGGCAAACATCGCTCTTTGCCGTGTGTTTCTTTCTTGGCACACGGCAAATTATAAAAAAAAAGGTATCATTCACCTCTAAAACTTTTTCTCCTCGCCATACATATTGCTTGATACTCTATGTTCTAATTTGGGATACTTCGTGTTGTGATCACTATATTTAACCAATTTATTTCATTCAAATTGTTTTTTTGTATAAGGCTAATTTGAGTTGTAAGTGCAAAAAATAATAAAATAAAATGACTTAAAAAATCATATTTATGATATTGAGCAAGTGTAAGGCCTTAACCGGTAGTTGAAATGAAATTTCGAAAGTCGTATTCACTAAACATTTGAACAACCGTGGGCTAAAATAGTATTTAAATTGTATAAAATTCAAATGAAGTCTGAAATTCATGAGATTTGTCGGTATATCCTTTTATCATGCACAAAGTATGTGGTAAATGGTTGAGGTTGTTATGCATATTTTGTCACGTACGATGCTTATAAACTGAAACTTCTCGAAGAAGTTCCATATATAATAAAGAAGATGAGGTTAGGATCGTAGATGCAATAACATTCAAATTAGAATATCAGTTCATGGCTTTTTCTATAGACAATAGACAACACATATTGCTTAACCATAATTATTAGTATTTTTCGCATTAGTTTGATAATTTTAATATATTAAATATAATTATAACATTTTAATGGTTATAAACCGAGTTTCATCTATAAGTACATGAATAATATAATGAAGTCTTTACTAAATTTATATTCGTGTGATTGATGCTTTATATTAATTTTTAAAAGAAAATCGAACATTCTATTCATAAAAGAATACAAAAGAAAAAATAAATAAATTCTCTTCGCCGTGTGCTCCCGACGAAACATACGTCGAACAATATTTTGCCGTGTGCCTGTTGCTGCAGCTCACGGCGAATAGAATCTTTGCCGTGTGCTGGATCTAGGCACACGGCAAAGTCTCCATTTAGCTACTTAACCGGTTCTCTCCTCTCCTCTCTCTCACACACACTCACACTCTCGCCTCTCTCTCTCTCGCCGGCGCCGCACCAGCACCCTGCCTTCCCCTCCGCGCTCTCCTCCGGCGCCGCGCCCCGTGCTCCGCCCTCCTCGTCGTGCTTTCCTCCGGCGCCGCCGTCCAGGCGCAGAGGCTCCTGCCGTCCCCTCCTCCGGCTCGGCCGCGGGCAGCGCCCTGCCCTCCCCATCACGCCGCCCGCACCTCGTGCCCCGCCCTCCTTGCCGCGCTCTCCTCCGGCGCTGCGGTCGAGGCGCAGAGGCTCCCGCCGTCCTCATCCTCTGACACGGCCGCGGGCGAGGGCGCCTTCCGGGGAGGCACTACCACTCCCCACGCCTTCCAGATTCGGAGCAAGGTCAACTCCCGTTCGCCCCCTGTTTCTCTCCTGCCTCTGCTGGATGGCCCGGTTGGGCTGTCACGAATTGCTTTCACATGATACTCTGCTACATTGGCTGCTCATATTACTTTACTGGCCATCGTTTGATTGTTGATTCAGTTGCTGACTTTGTATACCAAAATTGCTGTAGCTAGAAACTCTGTAATATTGCCTACAAACCCTGTTTAGTATTTACACCATTGTGGGTTGTTTTGCATTATCACTTGATTGCTTCGTTTGATTGGGGCAGTAATTTATACGTTGTGTTGTTGTTTGCCCTAGTCATCATGTGTTCCATTCTCTGGAAAATTATTCTCTTTATTCAGTCTGTTTATCACTTTATAGAACTTGATTTCTTTTCAGTCAGATTGAGTCAATTGTGTCTTAAGGAATGACTTTCAGAACTCCTTGTATACAATAATCTATCCATTTGCATTTCATTTCTATGGAAAATGGAAAGATGAGTATTCAATGAAGTTCCAATTTCTGTTGTCTCAATTCTGCACTATTGTATATCTGGGATAGATTATATTAGACTGTCTAATGGTTTATCAGTCTCTGAATTAGTTGATTTGGAAGCCATGTTTGGAAGCTATGTTCTGTTTAGACAATATAATTATCTATTTCACTTAAAGACTCTGCACTATTGAATTTGTGACCATATTAAGTACTTCTTTCAACTTATTTAAATTTGGCATTTGTTTAGTGAGACGAAGAGCGATTGTTCCATCACTTTGTGCCAATTACTTGTGAGGTCAGCACTGTCTAGCTTGAATAATTTGTGGAATAGGCTTATATTATTAGATTTATGCAGGGAAGATGAGTATTCTTTGAAATATGGCATTCACCTATATTTATTTCATTGATTGAGCAGGATAATTGGAACTGTTTGGTCATCCTCTCCTTTGCAGGCAGGGCTTGGATTTAGGGAAAAAGGTAAGCCAAAAACTTCTCTCATTATGACAACAAGAAGTGAACTATGAAGTGTCAGTGATCTCTTATATTTATTTTTTCACCACTTGATTGTCTCAGTTAGTTTTTATACAAAGCAGTGACATAGCTTTGTCTTTACATTTTATATAATCAGACTATATGTCTTGTACTACATAAAGAGCATTGAGGCTAACGTGGAGAGTTGAAGCTCATCAGCAGAAGAATAACAATGCATTTTGAAGCATTCTGATTATGAGATGGCATCCTCTTCCTTTATACTTCAACCATTCTTATCATGGCAATGCTAGCATTTTGTATAGGAAAACAGTTTTTCAAATAGATAATTTTTACACTGTCCACCAAAATGCAAGTGATGCTCATAGCAGTAGCATAACTTGTCAAATGTATACTGACTAAGAAATGAGCTACTAGCGTGATTATGTGTATTTGTGATTGAGTATGTAAACCATTTGATTGCATTGATCGAATATGTGATCATGTGTATCTGTGATCAAATATGTAAACCTATTCAGGGTATAAAGCATGTGTACTAGACTATTTTTATAATATATCATGGATAAAAATGTGTAATTTTATTTTTTTTGTTTTTTCATATATCATTTGCCGTGTGCTAGGGTATGACACACGGCAAAGTCAAGATCATTACCATATGCCCAGGGTATGGCACACGGCAAAGTCGCAAACTTTGCCGTGTGCCTGAGGTGACACACGGCAAATGCTTTTGCCGTGTGGGACACACGGCGAAGCCGACTTTGCCGTCGGGCCATTTTGCCGTCAGAACTTCGCCGTAGGCCACCTACGGCGAAAATGACGCCGTGTGTATTTGGTCTTTCGCCGTGTGCCTGTGACACTCGGCAAACTGTAGGATTCCGGTAGTGACGATAATGCATATTTTTATGGCAAGGCAACTTGCCTCACGTACGCCTGTGTTGATTTCATCAACGTCCATAACCTATCCATCAAGCCTCTAGTGAGTTTTCGTGAAAGGACAAAGACATAGCAGAGGATCGGAGGTGACGATATTCGCTTGGGCGTGGCATGCATGTGGAGATTGGCGATTGCACTAATCTTGCGGGAGCCTAGGTGTTTGACCCTATATATAGCCGCCACTAACCCACTACAATCAGGATGTCAAGCAACAGTCTTGGCTCTGTTCTTGGAGCAACTAACGTGTATAGGGAGCATCTCCACACGGATTTTCAAAAACTAGGAGACCACTTTTTTTTTAATAACGGAACTGGTTCCAGCCTCTACACCTTTTGAGTGTACACAGCAAAGTTTACAAGGGACCAAGAGTGCTTAGACTCACTAACCGACACAAACTCCCCAACAACTGACATCACACACAGCTAAGGCCGGTCATAAACCGGAGCAAAGACCACTTAACTTGGCATATATTGTTTCCTTACAAAAAAAAATTGACGTATATAGAGGGGAGCGAGGAGGGACACCAGAGATCTCAAAGGATAATGTTGTGTGATATCTTGGTCGGATGATTTCGTCGTCTACCAAAATATAGATCCCGATCTAGGGGTTTGCTGACTTTTAATTTCTACTACCTCTGCAGAATATTTTATTTTCAAAATGGTACAACTCAGCAGTAAACAATGGAATGGACATGCTTCTCCGTCCCATCTCGCTTCTTTTATTCGAGATCTGCTGCCAGCTGCAGGCAAATTAAGAGCAACAACATCCTACAAAAAAAAACCAACAAAACGGAGCGGCGGCAATCGGCACCCTACTCAAGCGAGTAGAGACTAATTAGCTCGCCTTTTATTGTTACATTACAGATCGACAACTTGTGCAAGCAAGCGTGCAACACACCAGGCAACGGTTCTCTCCAGCGAGCTCTAGACACGTACGGCAGATCACAGACGACGCATATGTTGTTCTACCCGTCGTGGCTGCAGGTAGGCCCTGGGTCGCGGCCCTTGTACTCGTCGAGGCAGAAGTAGCTGTTGCCGCCCTCCACCTTCACGCAGCGCTCGCAGTCGCAGTGCTCGAACTTGTCCAAGCAGTACCACACCGGAGTCAACTTGGTCGACGGCCCCGGGACGGCCCGGTCGCAGCACTTCCACGGCGGGCTCTCCGGACCGTCTTTCTTCACCACTGCTCCGTCCATATACAAAAGTGTAGTTGATTAAACCCAGTGGTCATAGTAATCAGTTGATTTATTAGCTTACGTTATTATTACATACTACTAGTAGAAGTTGGCTTAAGTACTAAGGGTAGCTAGCTTATTACCACCGTTGACGACGACGGCGTGGCTCTGCTTGTCGCACTTGGGCGGGGCCGTGCCTTTGTACCAGTCCAGGCAAGCTTCTTGTCCAGGTGCTATGCCGGCGCATTCCAGGCAGTTGTCCGAGCACTTCTCGACAAGGTCGAGGCACCGGCAAGTCGGTGGCATGCTCCTTGTGCATACGGCCACGTTGCAGCAGTCCCACGGCCTCATCTCATCGTCCTTGACGTTGCCTGGCATTATTGTTAGTTAACTTCATGATTAGCACCGGAAAAACCAAAAGATTTGACACGGAAATGCAGGAGCAGCGCTAACCGTTGCCGTCGCTGGGGAGGCGAAGGACGGCGTCCGTGACGCCGGAGCCGGCCGCCGCCGCCGCCGAGACGACGACCGAAAGCACCAGTAGGATGGAAGCGACCCTCTTCATGATTATTAACTGAGCTTTTGATGGCGAAGTGAGCCCAGGATTGGGACGGTATAAATAGCCGGTTTGGATCAAGGGAACCACCGTATTATAATGACACGCGCGCGGCATGCTCGTGGACACGTAATAATGTTGTCCAAAACTGAGCCACATGGAGGCATGCAATGCAAGCCGTGTAACTGTAAAGTAACCAGCAACAGTGATCCTCATGCAAGTTGTTCAACGTCGTCAACGAACCCGCGGAGTCCGAGATGCAACGTGTGTATAGCGTGGTCTCGATCTGGAGGGACCGTAGCAACCAAAATCTACCTTGTCGCCTGCAACTTTTGCCTTTTTCTTTTTTGATTAAAGGGAATGCAACTTTTGGGATGACGGATGAAGGAGATGAGCCGTTGCTTTTCACGGCCGGCAACAGGAAAATGCCGTTCATTCTACAGTAGTTGGCTTTTGGATTGAGAATCGTGGCTACTTGTGTGGAGATAAGTGTCTAATAAACGTTGGGCACCAAATTTAAGCGGAACGCCAGCTTAGCAGCTAGTAAGATTTCTACGGGGCTGCAGAAAATGTTAGAGCTCTTGCTTGTTTTCCTGTGAAATCGGAATGCAATGCATTAGAAATGTTCCTTTGTCTATCCTGTGAACCAAAGGGTGTATGTAGTAAAAATTCCATAGGAATAGAATCCTCCAAAAATCCTGTGATTTTCCTCGGTTCCAATATGGAGGCCTTATCCAAAACTGAGCCACATGGAGGCATGCAAAACGAGAACATATATACTATACTCATGTGCATCGAATCAACAGCGCAGTGATCCGCATGCAAGTTGTTCAACTTCGTCAATGATCACGCGGCGTCCGAGACCGTGGTTCCCCCTCCGTGCTGCGTGGTCTCGATCTCGAGGGACCGTACACCATAGCAACCAAAGTCTAACTTGTTGCCTGCAAATTTGGCATGACGGATTAAGGAAATGAACCCCGTTGCTCGTCATGCCCGACAATCGGGACGTTATTTCTACAGTACTCAAGGATCAATGTTGTTCTAGAGTTTTGGACAGGTTTCAGTCACTTGCACTGGAAAATAAAGAAGAACCGTTTATTCACAGTGCTAGTTCAGAATATACTTTCCATCCATGGGTTTATGTATCTCATCAGTTAATTAATTAATTGAGAAAGCCCTTGTGCCGGAAGCTCTTGATGCTGTCGTCGAACATCTGCTCAATCGACAGAAATGACCACGTTGCAGCAATCGCACGGCCTCATCTCCTCGTCGTTCACGTTGCCTTATATGATTAGTTAACTTCATCTCTGCACCGGGATAACCTAAACATTTCACACAGAAATGCAGGCGCAGCTAGCACTAACCGTTGCCGTCGCTGTGGAGGCGAAGGACGGCGTCCGTGGCGCCGGAGCCGGCTCCCGCCGCCGCGGAGACAACCGAGAGCACCAGTAAGATTGAAGCGACCGTTTTCTCCATGACTATTAAGTGAGTCGTTTGATGGCGACGTGAGCCCAGGATTGTAACCGTATAATAGCCGGTTTGGATCAAGGGAATTGCGATGTTATAAGAGCATCTCCAACAATGACATGGGAAAAGGGTTCCTACTTTTAGATTTAGGGTCTTGGCCCACAGTTGAGAACCAAGAAAATGTACAACGACTCTAGCAGAAGCTCCAATTTGTGAGGACCCGTGGGCCCCACATGTCGGTCACATCTTATCTTCTTCATCCTGCTCTCCATCCCACGCCTAGCTGAAGTGCACGGCCGCACTAGCGCCTACCCGCACATGTGCCTCCTGCTCGTGGTTGTCACAGCCGCGCCCGCGCTGCCGGCGAGCAGATGCGGGTGCTGGATCTCCGTTGCGCGTCGGGTGGGAGAGACGTGACTCGGCCTCGAGGGAGGAGACTCGAAGGAGGAGGTGGGCACGTCGGAGAGGAGGTTGGAGGAGAGATTGATCTCATGCGTCGATCGGCCGATCGGAGGAGGAGTCCGGTCGGTTCGCGCGCTTCATTCACCGACCCGTCCGTCTGGGCCTAGGACGGCGGCATCCATGCCCCGCCCACATCGCCCCATGCGCTGTCATCCGTCAATAGAAGCTAGGATTGGGGGACCGTAGGAACAGAGTCTGGAGATGGAGTTTGAGAGGGTACAAAAAATAGAAGCTTAAATAGAGTCTCTATTAGAGTAAGTTTTTTTGGTCAAAGATACTTAAATCTTAAAATAGGGGTCCAAATAGGAGTTGTTACTAGAGATGCTCTAATGACATGCCGGCATGCTCGTGGGCACGTAATAATAATGTTGTCTAAGACTGAACCACATGGAGGGCATGTAAGCCGTGTACATGTAAAGTAATTGATCCGCACAGGCCTGGATCCGCATGCAAGTTGCTTGACGTCGTGAATGATCCCGTGGCGTCCGAGAAAGTGGTTCACACCCTCCGTGCTGCATGGTCTCGATCTTGTCGCCTGCAGCTTTTGGCATTGTTTTTTGGATTAAAGGACCGGGAATGCAACTTTTGGCACGACGGATTATGCAGTAGCTGGTCATGGCCGGCAACAGAAGTACTCTGGCGTTTTTCCTTTTTTTACAGTAGCATAGGTTGCCGCAGCCGTTAATCTCTGCCAGTTCATTCTTTCGCTGTATAGTCCAATGTGTGTTCAGTCGGCGAGGGAGTCTTATTATGTGTAGCTGACTGAATCAGACGCCATGTCTATTGTCTAGGTTAAAATTACGTACTTCTGTCCGTTGAAAGAAAAAGCTTTAAGTTACAGATTTGCTAGTTTTTAGTTAATATAAATTTTCTATTTGGTTCGGTCAATTTTTTGGATCAATAAATAGTCTTGGATCAACGAAATGAAGCTATTATAATGCCATGTGGCATGCATATGGACACGTAATGTTTGGGCTTTTTTGGAACACATGGTAAAAATACGTAGTAATAGAAAAAAATGTAGGATTTGAAGTGGCGTGCTTTACCATTTCTAGGGGTTCCGAAACACAAGAATTGAGAGATGAAGCCCTTTGGTAGCACCATAAGGAATCAAAGGAATCTACCATTGTCGTTTTCTCAAATTTTGAATTCGATCGAGGTGGTCACCACACCAGAACACCCCTTTTTCCAAGCGTGAACAATGGCATGTTTCAATATGTTTATCTTAGGAAGTTAAAACGAACAAGGAAAGAAGAAAATGAATAAAACATACTTCATCTGTTACCTCTACTTGGTTCCCTTTTATAGGAGATTTTTGCCATTTTACCCAAGGAACCTATGGACTTCGACAGAATGCCAATCTATTGTTGGGCTTCGATAAAACATGCATGAAACCCATTAGATGAAATGCCCAAGCAAATTCTCAGCAGTTAATTGTTAATTGAGAAAGCCCTTGTCCTGGAAGCTCTTGATGCAGTCATCGAACATCTGCTGCACGGACAGGAACGGCGGGAATCCGAGCGCCTTGATCTTGCTGGTGTCCATCTTGTGCGGCCTGTCATGCCCCTTCTGGGCGCTACACTCGGTGGGGATGGGGTACTGCGGGTACCGCTCCCGGAGCGACTCGAGGATCTCGGACCAGTGCGCGACGTCGCAGGAGCAGATGAGCCGGCCGGAGGCCCTGGCGTCCTCCATGGCCAGCACGTGGCAGAGCACCACGTCGTCCACGTGGACGAACCCGATCGTCGTGTTCGGGTACTTGCGCAGCTCGCCCCTGAGCATGGCGAGCAGGATGAGGATGGTGCTGGTGGGCCTGGGCCCCAGCGCCGGCCCGATCACGAACGACGGGTTCACCACCACCAGATCGACGCCGTGCTCCTTGGCCAGGCGCCACGCCTCCTTCTCCGCCACCGTCTTCGCGTACGCGTACCACAGCTGCAATCAGGTTTATGTTGTATACGTTTATGTCATTTTCAGTAGTCGGCGTATGATTGGAAATGTAGAGCAACTTGCGTATACGTTGTATGATCTGCAGTAGTCGGCGTCGGTCCAGTGCGACTCGTTGAGCGTGGCGGCGTGGCAGTAGCGCACGCAGGAGCAGGAGGAGGTGAAGACGACCCGGCGCGGGCGGTCCGGCGCCCGGGCGCACGAGCGCAGCACGTTCGCCGCGCCCCTCACGATGGGGTCCACCAGCTTCTCCTGCACGTCCTTGGCGTCGCCGGCGACCACCACGGGGAGGCCGTGTGGAACACGCCGTCCACGCCGCGCACCGCCTCGTCGAAGCTGCCCTCCTCCATCAGGTCCGCGCGCACCAGCTGCAGCCGCTCGGCCGCGCCCTCCAGCTCCCACAGGAACCCGACCTTGCCTTCATCCTCTACACCCATGGTTTAATTTGGTGGAAATTGAGCATCAAGAATAACTGAAGAATCGAATTAGCGAAGACTGTCCATCAGAACTGAACCTGGATCTCTGACGGTGGCGCGGACAGTGTGGCCGGCGGCGAGCAGCGCCCGGATGAGGTGCGCCGCGATGAACCCCGTGCCGCCGGTCACGCAGTACAGTGGCATCGTTCTCGGCCCTGCTGTCTCTCACTAGTAATACTTGTCCTCTCCGTTGTGTTTCTGCGAGTCGTCGTCCATGGCGGAGGCCACAGCGAGATGCATATATCCATGCCCCGAACGATACAATTTTCTTGGCCTCTTGAACTGAAAGATGGTCTGTTCACTGGCCGTATGCAAACAGCACAGCGATTTTGGTTTGGGTTAGGTGGGTCATGGGAAGAGGGCTCCTGCTCCATTCAATTGCAGATCGGCCATGACATGTGCGCGCGGGGGCATGAATGGATTATTTCAAAACAAAAGTTGGCAAATACTGAAGAAATTAGCGCAAACGAGTCAACTAGTAGTCTCTACTCTCTATTCCTTGTGTCAGATTGTTCCAAACTTTTTCAAATGACAGTTGTACACGTTGAACGTGATACATCAGTGATAGCAGTAGAGCACTACTGACCAGCAAGCTTCCTACGAACAGCTTGAGGCCCGGTCTACTTTATTTTTTTCCCTTCTTCTGGAACGCCACTTTAGCTGCACGCTGACCACCAGATTGACACCCAGTTTAGTGGTCAGCCGCTTGCTCTTTTCCTCCAAAGTTCAAGCAAGGAGTAGACAGGGTAAGCTCCAGGTTCAGCCCGGAAGCAAGCTCCCGCTGCGCTCGGCAATCGCTGCCTGCGTCAGAGACGCAGTCGTCGCTGGCGGGAAGCTGAAGAAGATTGGGACGCTTTGCAGTTGCAGGGCACTCCGCTTCGCACGACTCCAGTGCACGCCGGCGACGCTGCCGTTCATCATCAGCAGCCGGCGCAAGCAGAGTCCTCATGGAGCAGCGGTTGCCGGGATCGACGCCCAAGCGCTTGAGCTTCCTCCTCAGCGTCTTCGAGTTCCAGTGGACCTCGACCTCCTTACCGGTCCTTCCTGGCAGCCTACCGGCGATAAGCGACCACCTGCAAGCATATGTGTATTAATTAATTCAGTCAGCAGAACATCATCACAGGACTGAAAATGTCATGGGCTACTACATGCAGTCGAAAGAACAGTACAGGAGGACAAGATAACTGAAGCAGAGTACTGGTAATAAGCAAACGCACCGGTTTCCGAGCAAGGCGTGCAGCTTGAGGAGCAGTTCGTCCTCTGCCTCGGAGAAGCACTTGCTCCGGCTCCGAGCAAGCCGCGCTGGAACATGCGCATACCCTGAAGTCTGTAGGACATGGGTTGTTACAATGTTACCTGCAGCTGCAGGTTCATCGTCAGGCGCCGGCACCGGCGGCGATGGACAAGGAGTCCAGTTTCCCGCACCCAGCCGCCGTTGCTGCTGCTTCACCGGCCTGGCGACGCTGCTACGTTGGTACGGCTTCCTCATCGCCACTTTCCTGGACTCTCATGTCACCCACTCGAAACGCAAGGCTGGATTGGTATTTGTAGGAACACGCCGGGGGCCATTTTCCCTTTGACCGGCGCAAGTACGAGGAGGACCGGCCGGTCGGGCGTCCGCCGGTCCCAGTCGCCCGCACAGCACGGTCAGGTGCGGCGTTGACGCCGCGGCGAGCTAAGCACAACAAGCACGCGCGAGGCGAGCCGTTGGCTGGGCGCTCACCCCGAGTTGTTAGTTGCGCGCGCGTGCTGCACCGCTTGCCTGCACAGCCTGCTGCGGTATATGCCGCCTTGTGATGTGCTGCTACTGCTATAGTAGCGTGTTAGGTGCACAGCAGTCATCAGTCAAGCCTTTCGGCCAGAAACTCCCAACTCATGTGCCAGCCTGCCTGCAAGTGTATATCACAGCATCAAGTTTTATCAGGCTCAACTGCTCAGTATTTTGATTCGCCAAAATAGGAAATTATCCCTTGATGTTTGATACAAGAATTTAACACTTAACAAGAATTTGTACAGCTCATTTGAACTGTTTGCTAAGCCAAGTGTTACCTGAAAAATATCTACAGGACTTCGCCGATAACTCCTATGAAAAGAACCGAAGAAGCCAATTAATTCGACTGAGACACAAGTTAGTTAGAAGTTGCAATTTTGCGAATAGTGATGCACATGAGCACACAGTTATCCACAGGTGAATCAGAAAGGACCGTTACCAACCATCTAACTTGCAGAACCTTGACTTTGATCATCTAACTGTCGCAAATCATCTGTCATAAGCTAAACCAGCTAAGACAACACTTCCATAGATGGATAAATAGGTATAAGCTTTTGATCTGTAACTAGCACCAAAATAAACATTAGCGTCTATCACCCAAGAGTGTTCGTTCAAAAAAATTTACTATCTACCGGATGGCACAAATCTTGCAACCTAACACAGATCTATGGCCATGCATGATTCATGTAACAGAAAAAGCAATGGAGATAATATGTTCATTTAGATGGGAAGCAAGAAGTGCACATTACCACTACTACACATGTTGACGACGCTACATACTCTTTTTACTGACCTAAGATGAAATAAATGCTCGGTTTAGTTTTTTAAGTTTTAAGTTTTGAATTTGATCCACGGGAGATCAAGTGGGAGAATGTTGGAGTTTAATCTCCATCTGTAATTTGGCAAGTCTAACTCTCCCACACTCTCCTTGAGGGCACCCAAAGTAGTGGGCCCTGCCGCCTTGCGCATCACCGTCAGTGATCTACCCCAATCATGTCACCAAGGTCTAAGTCGGCGTCGCCTCCAGTTGAGTTGGACAAGCAGGCCCTAAGGTGTGGTTTATTCCTTCTCTCTTCCCGTCTGAGTCATGTTCTGCATCGATCCAAAATTAATAACCTCAGATCTAAGCATCACCCTCGGTGTAAGATCCTTCATCTTCAACACAAGCTGGAGAACATCTAAACACGGTCGTCGTTGCACATCGACCTCATGAAACTCATGGCGCCAATGTTCAGCTGAAGGTGTACATGGGTGGAGTTTAATTTGACACCATATTACCACAATATAGTATGAATTCAAACTTATTTGATGAGATTTCTAACTTTTTTTAACAATATGTGCTATACATATCTTTTACTAACGGAAAAGATGGAAGCTTTGTTAGAGACACTAGTTTCACCCTTGCCACCGTCCAGTCTCGTGCATGGATAAAATTAAGAACATTTTCACTGTATAGAATAGGGAACCGTGATAATGTTTAATCACAAACAAAGAGAAGTGTATATTCTAAAACACAAGAATATGCTATTATAATAAGTTACAAAGAGTTTAGTCTAGGAACCATGTGAAATGCATGTTAACATATATTGTGTATAAATATGACATTATGAAACATGTCACAATGAGGACCATTAAAGTCTTTCTCAATAATATCAAATATCAAAGAAGTAATTTGTAAAAATAAAATATGAGATTATTCATAATTGTTTAAATGCAGATACCACTATGCATATGTCCTCTGGCACGAGCAATAATATTTTATACAAAAGATAAAGGAATGAATCAAGTCACGAGAGGAATGAATGTTATAACAACACTATAAAAATTTTCTATATATTCACATGTAGTGAATCTGGCCAACAAGGTTTTGTGGAAAATAAGTCAAGATTGACAAGCCTGGAGCTCAACCTGGAAGCTGCGAGCTGGGTTCCCCACTTCCCCTGAAATCGTTGCCACAATAAGTCAATAATGAGTAGGGGCCTGCCCCTCCTGTGTGTCATAAAAAAAACAAAAGATTGTTGCCGAGAATAAGATTCCTGAGCAATGGCAATGGGATGGATTTTGGCAGAGTATGTGCGGATGAAGAGGAGGACCTGGACGGCTCTGCGCAAGGAAAAGTCATGTTGCAAGTTTGCTTTGCTTCTCTAGTTGTTGAACTTTTAACGGGGTTCCAAAAATTAGAGAGGTTTTCAGGTGATAGCAAAGGCACTCCTTGGCCCCCGCGTCGCTCCTAGGCGGGCGACACGGGCGGCGGTCCAACCCTAGCGCCGCCGGACCTCCGCCGCTCGAGCGGTCCGTGGGCTTCTGCTGCGCGGCCGCGAGGAAGGCGGCGGCGGGTCCTTACTTCCTCCACCGCAGCCCCCCGCCCCCACCAACCCCCACCCCACACCCCTGCGCGGATTGCGACGGCGCGGCGACGAGGGGCTCCGACCCGGCCGGATCCGGTGCCCGAGGGGCCGGATCCGGGGAGACGCGCCCGGCGGCAGCGCTCTCGGAGGCGCAGCGCCGGCCCGCGGTGGCCGCGGCGCCCCGCGCGGCTAGCGACGGCGCGGCAATGTGGGACCCCGTCCCGGCCGGATCCGGTGCCTGCGAGGCCGGATCCGGGGAGAGGAGGACGCGTCCGGCGACGGCGCTCTCGGAGGTGTGGCGCCGGCCCACGGTGGCCGCGGCGACGCCCTTCGAGATGCACGAGCCGAGAGCGACCTTGTGCCCTGCAGATCCGGTGCCCGGCGGCGGCGTGGCGCAAGCGGAGGCGCGGCGGCGGCCGGCAGCCTGGCGCTGCCACACGGAGGCCATGAACCTAGCGGTTTGAAAGGGCGCCGCCGGCGGCGTGCCGCGAGGGTCCGCGCCGGTCGGTTCCAAGGCTGACGTGCCCGGCAACGGCTGGTTTCCGTGCGTGCCCGAAGCGACGAGAGGTCGATGGCGCGTCGTGAGAGGAACCCCAAGCGGCTTTTGCCCACCCCGGCTCGGCGGGTCTGCGCGGTAGTGCGCCAGCTGTGCGTGGTACACAGCGACGGCGGTGGCGGCACAAGCGGCGACAGCGAAGACGGTGGCGACGACGGAGAGGGGCATGATGGCGCGGACGGCCTGGTGTGACCGGCGCGCATGAGTTGCAGCACGCGACGGCGGTGCGCCGTGGGGTTTGGAACGGGGGCTCGCGCGTTCTCGACGCTGCGAGCATCGATGGGGCGGCGGGCGCGGTGTGACGGCGACCGATGCGACTCCCAGCTTACGGCAATGAGCTGATTTCGGGGATGGAGAACCTACTTGCACCGGGAGAAATCCTGCATGGTCATCATGCCGGTGACGACGACGCCCTAGGGTTTCGTTCTCCTTGCTGAAGGCATCGTCGAGGGCGGTTCTCTATCTCCTACGGGCGAAAGCTCAGATCCGGCTGGCCGGATCAGGTGGCGGTGACGCGCAAACGTCATGACCTTCTTGAGGGCGCCGACCTGGATTAGCTCTTTGCCTTTTAGCTGTTCGCGTCGTGTGGTTGTTGGTGTGTGTACGCTTGTGTGTGTTGTGTGTGTTGTTGTGTTTGTGGGTTTGTTTGGACCGTTACGGGTTCTTATCCCGTCTTCTCCTTAATACAATGAAGCGCAGCTCTCCTGCGCTTTCGAGAAAAAAAATTGTTGAACTTTTTCTGTAACGCACTGAGATCTCCGTTTCTTTTGAAATGGAAGTGGAATATCCTAATTGAAAAAATTGCTTAGGTTCTCTATGATATTTTGCAAAGAAGGCGTACTCCTGTATTTGCCAAGTTTAGTCGGTCAGTTTCTGCACATGGTGTGCGTAAGCAATCAGGTTTGTATATTACCTTAGCTAGCACGTCCAGTGAGAACAGCGGCATTCAGCCTGGTTACTATAACCTATGCAGCAGATAATTAACAGTAATAGCAGTCAAGTGATGTGACCATATAGAGCTCACTCTGTCTAAAAAAGGATCTCCGCTGGCTAGCAAGAGGACTGAGGAGTCAGTCATCAGTCCTAACACATGGAACATATGAGTTGGAATGTAGAGTCGTCAATTCGTCGTGCGTGCAATTTCCGTTACGATGGTGGCACGCCATCTCGTTGGTGATATGAGTATCAGTACTGCCTTTGTCAAGAGAGATGCCCACATGTTGACAACGTATAGAACATTTGTGTGCCTGCCTGCATATAGAGCGTGTCGTTTGTATTTTTACAAATTCGATAGGTTATTAATGAATACCTTAATCCCATCGCGTGTGAAAAACAGGTGAATCATGATCACATTTGAATTTTGATACGACGTGCAATCGACGCTGCAGACGGGAGGTAGCAGCGCGTTCTTATCATGACCAGATTTGAATTTTGAAAAACTCATATTTGCCAAATGGATATTACTACAATAGGCAGCCGCGCGTTCTTATCATTTGTTTGTTGCTATTTAAAATGCGTGGTACCAAAGTTATCACAAATACATGCAAGTCTTTATTCAAAGTGCAGTCCGCGGAAGCCGTTGTATATGTACATATAGTGACTGGTTTTTGTTGCTTCGGAATTTTGCTGCATCAACATCAACCCTGTAGCAGCGACCACGTGACTGCACCGAGCAAAGCTTATCCCTTCATGAAACAGCTTCAGCGCCGCCTTGGCGATCAGCCGACCGGGAACCTCAACGAACAGCAGGATCCCACCACTCTCAGAAACAGAAACGAGTATCCCAAGACGTGATTGCAGGAGGCATGGTGAGAGTTACATAAATGCTGGTGAAATTGTATGAAAGAAAAACATACCCTGGAGCGTGGAAACATGAAGGCATGGCATGGCAACAGACCACAGCTACCGGCATGATTGTTGGCGGTGATAGCAGAGAGATTGGCATAGAACGGTACACAAGTACACAACATACTAGTATACTGATGATGTGAGTAGAGATCAATTGCAACAAGATTCCTTGTCGAGTATTATTATGCACCTGTGGCGACGAAATTGGAGAACTTTTTATGTAGGCCGGACCGTGGCGCAACGGCACCGCGCCACTGCCTCGATCCGCTATGTGCTTTCGCCTCAGAGAAACGCATGGCGCCGGCCTTCATCGAGGCGTGCGTCGCGACCATATCCTCTGCGTTTAGTTCTGTCAGATTGAATCGACCATATCCGTGCCAGGGGACAACGACGGCCGCCAGCGGCTGCCAGTTTTATCGCCGGAGCCCTTGCCTTCTCCGACGGGATGCCACCCCATGCCGAGCCGTTGCCGGTCTAGCCTGAGAAGTGAGACCTCGCCATCCGCCTCCTGACGAACATGGAGGTTACCGTGCCAGAGATCTTCAGTGCTTTTGACTCTCGGCTATACTGCACGGATTCAAGCATTCTGCCGCGCGTGTGTGTACATCTCACATCACGAGAGTTCAGAACACGTGGGGAAACGATCGAAAATCTGATGTTATTCCAGCTCGACTCGACCAATAATTATTCAAGCTCAACCCGACACGATGCCTTATTATGCAGAGCTAGCGCTTCGCCATCAGCCCTTCTTGCACGGCGATGCACGTGCCTTGGTAGGTGTCAGCGCACTTGTACAGCTTCACCGGGCGGCGTCCTACCTTGACGAGGACGCACTCGGCGCAGCCGGCGCGGCACTTGCTCCCCACGTCGTCGCACCTCACGATCCCCGAGTACAGGTCCTTGCACTCGTTGCAGCACGGCACGTCGTCGCTGACCTTCGAATTCGTCTCCACGGCGGCGCCCGCACCTGCACACGCGCACAAAAATTGATTTGTCTCAAGAGCTAGCTAGCACAACGAGACCTCTCCAGATCGAGCTGCTAGCTAGCACGTACGACCGTCTTCTTTCGCGACAGCCGCCAGAGCCGCCATGATCCCCATGACCAGAGCGGCCTGGAGAAGCAGGATCACGAACAACTTGCTGGTACTCTTCATCTTATCAGTACACACTGCTTCGTGTTAGTGGTAGTGTTGCTGGACAGAGCGTGATAGAGCGGCCGTATTTGTAGGCATCTTCTAGAACGGTGCACATCATGGCCTATTTCGATGCTTCTGGTCGAATGTGCTCTTTGGCCCGAGGCTACCCCTCGTCCTTACCAGCATGGTCCCAAAATGTGGCTGACATAACTTGAGTTGTCGTTCTGTGCGCGAAAAACTCAAAATATAAAAAACGTTCTAATGTTGGAAAATTGACAAACTGCCTCGAGTTGGCCCAGCCCACTGTTATTGCAACTGGGCCAAATCGTCAGCGCGCGTGCTCATATTCCTGTCATGCCGGTGAAGCCTTGGGCCGAGTCTGCTGCGCCGCGGCCCAACGCGGCTTGCCTGGAAGTTTTTTATAATCGCTTTCATTAATTATTTAACATTAATAACCGTCGTAAAATTGCAAAAATAGCATCCATCCTTGTCGTCCGCCAGTCCGAGAGCAACTATTTTTTCAATTTTACGGATAGTACGGTTATCAATATTAAGTAATTAATAAAAGTGATTATTAATACAAAAAATTCCTTGCCCGGCACACGGATCCGAGGTGTAGGAAAATCGAAAACCACAAACGTTGCACACAGATTAAGCAACAGCCGTTACCCACTCGAGTAATGCATGCACCTAACGCTTTGCTGCCAAATCAAATAAATCCACTTGTTTCAGAAATACCGGACTGCTTATCTATATCAGTCCATGTGGTTCAACATTCCAACGACGGTGCCGTGTTGCTTTTCACAAGCGAATTCCAGAAAAAGTCATGCCTGATTGATGGACACAGTTAATAACGATGCCGATTTTCAGCCCAATGATTGGCTGCGACTGACTTGCCATTGGCCAATCGATCGGAATCGCAGTAGAATGTCAACGGAGAAACACACGGTGCGTCGTCTTCAATGAACTGACTAAATCTGGTTTACATAGTACACGCCCGCTGTATTTGTTTATCGCTGGCAGACAATCAGGAAATTAAATCAGGAGGGTTTTCAGCGACATCGACTCTGCAATAAGCATTCGGTGAAGTTTATCGATTGAGCACTGCAAAAGTGGAAAGCCAATCAGTCAGGTAGCGCAATTTGTATTTGGGTCGACGGGCCCCTAGTTTTATTATTGGTTTGACGAATTATGTAACAATCTTACCTAAAAAAACATAAGGAATCAGGAGTAAGTGCAAGGTGCTAGCTAGGCTTAGGAATCAGGAGTATTAGCATGGTGTAATTGCCCAATTTGCATTATACTACTCCTTACTAAATTGTTATCGCTGTTGACTTTTATCGTAACGTTTGACCATTCGTCTTATTCAAAAAATTTCTTCAAATACAAAAAGTTATATGTTATATTTAAAGTTTCTTTAGTGATAAATCATATTCCAACAAAATATATGATATTTCTTAAACTTTTTTGAATAAGACGAATGGTCAAACGTTACTGAAAAAAGTCAATTAGCTACAACAATTTAGTAAGGAGAGAGTATTACTTAAGGTCGCTCCTGTTATTATTCCTTTTGTTTTTTTAAGAAACCATACCATTTCCTTAGTTTGTCCTTAGGGGGAGGTGTTACTTGATTTAGGAGAGTACGTACGCATACCAACCCGGCCTGCTTATTTCATCATACATTATTATTTATTGAGTAGTTATTTGATCATTAAGCACTTCTGTGCTACCTGTATTCCAACCACATGTGCACATGTTACTCTCTCTCGTCAAAGATTATTCATTAGCTCTCATATTACTCTTCTAATTTAAAGCACGTAAGGCTCTTGTCAAATTGTTTTCTGAATGCTGCCGTATGCCAGTGCAAGCAAAAAATTTACCAACTCGTGTCGTGTCGCGTGTGCTTTAGAAGTTTAGATTAGTGCTGCAAAGCTGAACTCAATTCCAAAAGTCATGCGGCTGGCCGTCAGACATCAGCAGTAAACCATTTACAGACTCAGTTGCGCGCGCATTGGACCTCTACTACTACTAGTACGCATTGACTATCTCCAGGCTTAGTTGGCGATGACATCGATTTATATTGGAGTGTGTAGAAGCACAGCACAGCTAATCAAGGTTGTTGGGCCGGCCTAACTAATAATCGAGCATCTCGTATCCCTCTTGCGTGCATGGTTCATCACTTGTTTACACCTCAAATTTCGTCCTATAAATTGTGCCGGAAGCCTGGCCAGGTTTCCATCTCCATCAGTCGTGTGCCAGCCACACGCCCCTGCCTCCTCCCTTCGATCCGACTGCTCTGCATGCCCCTCTCCAAAAGCCTCGTCAGCTCGACCAGAAAAAAGGTCAGCTTGGCTCGGGTAGTAGAACAGTGAACAGAGTTTCTGTTCTCATAGATCATCATGAGCAAATTGGTCGATTGTTTGTACACATTCATATCTTGATGACGATTTCCTTGCGTTTTTGGATGGACTGCAGGCAGAATTGCAGATGCGGAGCCGCGGTAGGATGCTGCTGCTGAATGGCCTAGCTGCTGTCGTGGCGGCTGTTCTCGTCGCCGGATGGGTTGCCACGGCGCAGGCGGCGGCGGCGACCAGTGCACAGCAGCTGCAGCAGGTGGCGGCGTCGCTGGAGATGTACGTGGACGCGCTGCCGCAGATGCGCAAGATCCGCGGCTACGGGTTCCAGCAGGGCCGCGTCGTGCCCGTCAACCTCACCATCGGCATGTTCCAGAAGAACTGGGTACGAACACTGAACAAAGTTCAATTGGTGACGCTAAAAAAGTCGTTGACTAACTAAAATTGATTGACTCGTGTCGTGCTCCGGTGACCCAACCGAATGATTCAGAAATTCCACCGCGACCTCCCCCAACGCCGGTGTTCGTCTACGGCGAGTGCGCCGACACCGCGACGTTCCCTGGCCCCACCATCGTGGCCCGCCACGACGTCCCCCTCTCCGTGACATGGGAGAACCACCTGCCAGACCGCCACATCCTTCCGTGGGACCCCACGGTCCCCACCGCCATCCCCAAGTCCGGCAGCGGCGTGCCCACCGTGGTCCACCTCCACGGCAGCGCCCACCCGCCGCAGTCCGACGGCAGCGCCTTCGCGTGGTTCACCGCCAACTTCCGCGAGACGGGCCCCGCGTGGACCCAGTCCACGTACCGGTACCCGAACGTGCAGCCGCCGGGCAACCTGTGGTACCACGACCACGCGCTGGGCCTGACCCGGGCCAACCTCCTCGCGGGCCTCCTCGGGGCTTACGTCATCGAGAAGCCCGAGGTGGACGTGCCCATGGACCTGCCCTGCGACGCCGACGACCTCCACCTCGTCGTCGCCGACCGCAGCTTCAACGCCGACGGGTCGCTGTTCATGAACGCCACGGGCAACTACCCCCGGCCCACCCGCAGTGGCAGCCCGAGTTCTTCGGCGAGGCCGTCACCGTCAACGGCAAGGCGTGGCCGGTCCTCGCCGTCACACGCCGCCGGTACCGCCTCCGCATCCTCAACGCCAGCAACGCGCGCTACTTCAACGTCTCGCTCTCCAACGGCCTGCCCTTCCACGTGGTCGGCTCCGACTCGTCCTACCTCGCCGCGCCGGTGGCCGTGACGCACCTCCTCATCGCGCCGGCCGAGATCTTCGACGTCGTCGTCGACTTCTCCGCGTCGCCCACCACCGAAATAGAGATGCTCAACTCCGCGCCGTACCCGTTCCCGACGGGCACGGCGCCGGGCCCGCGCACCGGGAAGGTGATGAAGTTCGTGGTCACCCCGACCGGGCCGCGGGACCCGCCGGACAACTCCACGGTGCCGGACCGGGAGGTGCCGTACGCCAACGTGGCGTCCCCAGGGCCCACGTCGGCGACGCGGCACATCGTGATGTACGAGTACCTGTCACCGGGAGGGCAGTCCACGCACCTCTACATCAACGGGCTGCGGCTGGAGGACCCGGTCACGGAGACGCCGCGGTCCGGGACCACGGAGCTGTGGCACGTCATCAACCTCACCGGGGACAACCACCCGCTGCACATCCACCTGGGCATGTTCCAGGCAGTGAGCATGCGGCAGCTCGTCGACCTGCAGGCCTTCACGGACTGCATGACGGCGGTCAACGACGCCGTCAAGTGTAACGTGGACCAGCACGCGGTCGGGCTCGTCGTGCCGGTGCCCGACCACGAGAAGACGTGGAAGAACGTGGTGAAGATCCCGCCGGGGTTCGTCACCACCGTGGTCGTGGCGTTCAAGCTGGTGGACACCAACCAGCCATACCCCTTCGACGCCACCGCCGAGCCGGGATACGTCTACCACTGTCACGTAAGTGCTCTTTGTTTACATGCTCATCCGTCCACTAGAATGTTCTAATGCCGTTTCCTGATGTTGACCAGATCCTGGATCACGAAGACAACGCCATGATCCGCCCATTAAAGCTGCTCCCGTGAAGAGAGACCAACAAAATCCGATGACTTAAGAGAACCTGCCTGAGAGTTGATAATTCCCAAGATTGGAAGCGTGAGCTATTGTATTTCCAATTGCATGATTATTTGTTTGTTATGTAAATTTAAATTTATTCATTCAATTCTTCTTGTATCGTGTTGTATCTATCATGTCAACCATTGAAGTATATGTAAGTGAGAATCGTATTAAAAGCACCTTTTGTCGTAAGATTGAACTTTTTTCTACGAGTATAACTTACCTACTGGCTAGTTATAGTAAATATACTATGGAACAGTAGCACTACCAATATAACGCTGCCAGAACAGCAGGAACTTGCATAATACCGACTCTGGGAGCACATGCATATCTTCATAGAATGAAAGTAATCCGTTAGCAAACTAAATATATCCGAGTACCCTGATACAAACTGTAGCCGTCCATATATTATGGATAGATAAATGTCAGCGAAACATTGTCAGTTACAAGCATGAAGCATGCCTGTGACCTGGCAAGATGGCAGTAGACTGATCCATAGAGCGGCTCATGTTCTCGAAATAGACCAGTGCCATGTCAACGCTAAACGAAAATAGAAGTTCATCGAAATCTACCAGTTTCAGTTACGAGATGATATTACGAATTAATTTTTTTAGATAATGATATTACGAATTAATGCTAAAAGGGACGTCATTACTGGCTCAAGTGACTAGCTCAGGGAGGGCAATAAGAAAACCCAACTCGAACATCTGCTCAACGCTTCCTCTTGAGGGTCCTCCACTGTTTGATAACGTGCTGCACAGCTTCTTTCAATGTTGCCTTCCTGCCCTCCTTGAAATTCCACAGCTCGGGTATAGGATAACGTCCGCTAGGGTTGTATTCATTGATTTCCATCAGTGTATTTGTTACCAATGAATATATTTCTCCACCGAGCTTTCCTTTTAACTCCTGAAGCTTGTCATCATCCTCCGAGAGAACAAGCTGCACCACAACGCTCAATCAGATGCTACAGTACACCAGAAGACGTAGCAAAATTGCAATTCTTCTATAAATTGATGACTCAATTTAAACTACCAGAGCTAGGGAAGCAACAAAGCAATTGTGAGTGATGGATGACTATACCTTTTCTTTGCCATCAACCATCACAACCCGGAACGGGTACCAACTTGGATCCCTAAGTTCATTGTCCCATTTAGAACACAGCTCGACAGCTTCTTCACTATCTTTCGACAATTTTTTTGTGCAAATATTTGCAAAGGCCTTAAGATCAAGCTCACCCATTCGCTTTATGCCTATATTTGCCCGGACACCAACATTAAAGCCCTGCAAAGTTCAGGATGATCAAATAAGATATGATGCACATGCAATAGATAGATAGGTTTCTCAATGAAACCACCGAGCATGAGCAAAATATAAAGCTGAACCATTGATCTGCAAATGAGGCAACTCACAGCTATAAGCTCCTTCCTAGCAAGCTGCAATTCATCATTGCTTTTTCTTTCCTTGATAACCAATGTCTGGTTCAGGGACTCTACTGCATCCATTTCGTCGTACTTTTCTTGCAGTTTTTCTTTGAGCTCGTCTATCTTCTTCCTGGATTCTGAATCTTCCTCACCTGGCATAAACTTCATAACTTCCAACTTTCCCTGCAGCTGTTGTATTTCCAACTCAAGCTTCTGCTTGGCATTCAATTGTTGCTCTAACTTAAGAATCTTGTTTAGAGCAGCTTCTTTCTCCCTCTGCAATGACCACACAGTAATAATGAGCTCATCAAAATTAGTTCCTAAAGAAATTACTGAAACGATATATGCTTGTTCCAAAAAAAGAGAAAATAAACAATATATGCTTGACCAAGAGGCACACAATTATGAAAAATCAAGTATGGTGCCTATTAATGTGTCACACGAAAGAATGCAGCATTTAGCTATGACCTTTGGATGCCAAGTTGGATCACTACCTTTCACCTATCTGGGATTACCACTAGGTTTACATCAGCCTTCAGTGCAAGATTGTCTGCCACTGGTTAGCAGAATAGAAAGGAGACTAACCTGCACTGCACTTTTCCTAACCCAGGGAGGGAAATTGCAGATAGTAATTCTATTTTTCCCTCTTTACCAACCCACTTCATGTGCACCATTAAGCTACCAATGGAGATTATTAGGCAAACTGATAAATATAGAAGATATTATTTGTGGAGAGGAGCTGATGTGAATAACAAAAAGCCTCCCTTGGCTGCATGGAAGATGGTTACCAGACCCAAAAGGAAAGGAGGCCTTGGTGTTATTAAATTAAGAATACAAAATGAGGCTTTACTGATGAAGAACCTTCATAAATTTTTCTGGTGGAGACAGATACTCGAGCTCCTTACACAATTCAAAGGCTTGGCAAAAGTAACAGCTGGGGATGGGAAAACTATTCTATTCTGGCAGGATTTATGGAATGGCAGACTGCTAAATGTGGAGTTTCAACAGCTTTTCTCCTTCACAAAAAATGAAAACATCTCTCTTCAACAGGTGCTACAATTAGAAGCTTTGCAAGATTTGTTTCATTTGCAATAAGACGAAGCATATCAGCAATTCTGTGAAATTCAAGTTTTGGTACAAGCAACCCAGCAGGAAGACATCATAGACAGTTGGACTTCATCTGGGGCACAGGGCAATATTCAGTATCTAAAGCCTATAATCATACGATTGGTTCATCAGTAGCACATCCCTCTTTCTAATGGCTATGGAATTCCAGCTGTCAGCTAAAGCATAGTCTTTTTTTTGGCTACTCCTGAATGACGGGTTAAATACCAGAGGGCTTCTACGAAGAAAGAATATGGTGCTAGAATACTATGTCTGCGAACTGTGTATATTGCAGAGAGAAAAGTCACTTAAGCATCTTTTTCTATCGATAGGTATTTCATATCCTTCTACAATGCAACCTTTACAAGCCATCAAGAGAATTAAAAGAACACTCAGAGTGCCTTCCTTCATGGAAGTAATTGTGTTAATGAGCTGGAGTATATGGAAGGAAAGGAATTCATGGCTTTTCAGGAATGAAGATCCAACAGTGCAACACTGCTGGAATTACTTTAAGGAAGAATTTGCCTTGGTTATCCATAGAGCAAAATCAAGACATAAGACAAGCATGCAAACATGGATAGATTCTCTTTCATGAAGCTGATTCCTTTTTCTTTTCTTCTTTTTATGTAAATCTATTTTGTAAACTCTCTTATATTATTTAATATACTTATATTATTTAATATATAATCAGTAGGGGCTTGCCCCTCCTGTTTCATAAAGAAAAAACAAGAGGCACACCTTTTGTTCCTCGACAAGCTTAAGCACGTTCTCATCAGCCCTCTGTTGCTCCCGCGTTGCCATCATTAGATGCTTAGTCCTCATTTTATTCTGTATTCAAACCACAAAGCTTGAAATAAGTTGCATGAATAGTAAACTAGAGTATTAATTACCTAACGTCCCAACATTTTCCACTAGTATTTCACAGCATTTTGCTATAACATAAGCAATTACAATCTGGAAACAGAATGTATGAGGACAATATGGGAAAAAACAACAATCAGTTCCGAAATGATGGGCATGCACTAGCAACTATAAGACACTTTTTGAGCCTCAGAGCTAGAGGTAGAAGCAGAAAGAATATCAACTCGAGAAAATGTAACCGAACCCTTCACAACATAAAAGGTTCATGAAACACTCTGGAGCATGTTTCACAGACCCATCATAAGTTTGGGGTGTCACAAAGCTGCCACTTTTTGCCTCATATCTTGTCATAGGTCTTGTTAATGGCAAACACTAGCAGATATTCTTCTTTTAGGGCAGCAGAAATTTGCTTTACAGAAATTTAGGTAATCATCAAAGAGCGTACGCACAAAATCATGCTGAATAATGCCAAATATAACACTAAATAGAACATGAAAACAGGTTGACCGGAAACAATCTCAATTATGTTCACATTTCAGAGTCAAATCCATACACAACCAACTACATTAAGGTCAGACGGAAGGAAACTCTTCAAAATTACTTGTGGGAGAAAAATTGGTAAAAGCAACAAAACACAAACCTTCTCCTTCTCTTGCTCCAGGTTCCTTCGATCATAATCTCTTTGTGAAGCTATCTCATCAAGTTCCTTGGATCTTGTGTCAAGTTCCTGCATCTTGGACTCCAACTCTAAACGAAGCTTTTGGTTGTCATCAAGGATCTTTTTTGAATGCATTCGAGCAATTAGCTGGATCTTGCGAATTTCTGGTTCAGAGAAGAATAAATAAGTTAACGACAATCAGACAAATGGAAGCTCCATGTGCACTAGGATAAAAATACTAAATATTGACCACAAAAATAGAAGATAATGGTAAAGGATATCAGACAGGACCTTCATTATAACTCTGGAGGAGCTGGTCTTTTTGCTCAACCACTCTTTCTAGCGATGCAGTTGTCTCATTGCACTTAAGCTCGAGTTCTTGCACACGCTTGTTCTTCACATCAATCTCACAGGCTAAATTAGCCACAAGTTTGTCTGTTTTACGGTTACCTTCATTTTCGAGATCAGCAACAGTCTTCAGATCACCATTTTTACGCAAATGGTCTCCTACAGGACCTATACACCTGTGATCATCAGCCCTTGCAACCCATCCATACATCTGTAACCCTCGATGCCTTTTCTCCCTCCAGTCCCTTTTACCAAATCCCTCTGCCTCGAAGTGATTTTCAAAGGCAAGAGCGTTTTTGAAGCCACTCCAGTCTTTTGCGAATTCAACTATGGCATTCCCTGTGTGGCCTTTATGATTCCACAAAGGAATAACCTTCAGTGGGGAAAAGTCTGACAGTTTCTCCTTCAGCCGATTTCCACTTTCTCCAACATGGCGCCCATTTTTCCTTTCAGTAGGAACATTGACAAGAACGCCCATCCAGGGCCACACAAACTGCTCATCTCTGTTCTCAAGGTCTTTGCGCTCCATAGGCAATATTACTGTGGCTCACAATTTCTGCAATAAAATATCACTTTATGAGACATAAACCCACAGCAATAAAACGTTGTGAAGGAATAAATTTCAGCCAAACCAAGCCAGGATTATTGCAGCAAAACAGAGAATATAAATCATGTGTGGCAACAAAGCGTGTATGTAAAATGCAACTCCAACAAGGAGAAGCGAACAAAACCAGTTAGTACCTGCTATGATGCAGACAGTACGTCACACAAATCATCCCCTTATCACGAACATGAGAGTTCAGAATGCAAAAAAAAAGGGTAACAGAACACAGACTATTCATGCCTATGCAAGCAACAAAAAAAACAACAGAACACAGACTATTCATGCCTATGCAAGCATTTCGTGATGAAAGGATGCAAGGTGCTAGCCGCTGCTAGTCCCTTTGTAGCGAAGCAAGGTTTGACCATATGAAAGCACAGACATGCCTCCATCTGCAGGAAACAGAACCCTGCAAAAAAAATTAAGCCACCAGCCTGGGGGTGCTTGGACCTCAAACCAAAATCCACAAAAATAAAATAGCTTTTCGGACAATTCGGAAACTAGAAGAAATCCTGCCGCGCATGGTGAGACTATCAATTTCTGAACTAAGTGAGCCCCTAAAAAATCAACCCCGTGTCTCTTCCAATCGAACCCCACGAAATCTCCAAACCCTGATCGTCCGAGACCACAAAGCCAAAATTCACAAGCGACAAGCCGCCGCGCCCCCAATCACTACATAGCGCGGCGAAAAAACCCACATTGGCGGCCGATCCGGACCACAGGGACGGAACGGACTTCGTGGGGGTGGGGTACGAGGGTTTCATCCCAACACGCACCCAATCCAGCAACAACAAGACCCATTCGCTGGAGCAGGTGAGGAAAAGGAGGAGGAGCGGGGCGTTACCAAAGGCGAGCGGAGAAGACTGCCGCGGCACCCGTCGGATTGGCAGTCGGCGGAGGCGGAGGAGGGTTTTGCGCCGCGCTGCCTACCCACTGGTCAGCCCTCCTGGCTTTCAGTCCACTGCGGCCGAACGAAAGGACAGATGGAGGCGTGAGACCATTGGGGAAGAACTGCGCCGTGATTCGTGTGAGCGTGTCGTGTCACTCCCTTGGCGTGGCCCGGCCCATTTTCCCCTACAATTCCAGTGGGATTTTGCACCCAATAAAAAGCAGCCACGTCACGGGGATTAAAGTTAGACAGATACGTCAGATAGAATCTGTTGAATTTTTAAATAAAGAAAAAGAAAAACATTTTTGCCCGGAACCAATCTACTTATCTTTTAAAAATGCAATCCACTAAGAGTCATTAACTTCTATTTCTCTCAACTCTCATGAAGCCACATCAGCTGAATAATTTTATCCATCAGATCATTGTTTGTATCACATCATGTCCATTCAATCTCACTTCTCTCTATCGGCATGCCAATAGTTCCTTATTTCTCCTCCAGCAATGACAAACGCATTTGTTCACATCTTTTATCCCCTTTACTGCTCCATTTATTACACCACCTTCACCGTGAGGCAATGCGGCACTGTAAGGCCACAATCCAAAAAACTCAAAAGACACCTAGAACAGTTTCAATCCTATATAAGAATTGCCATGCCCTGAACATCTCGGTGTACAGGGAAGCTAGGACCTCTTCCTGAGGTCTCTATCTATCTCTCAATCCTCATTTTTTTACAAAAGGTGTGGTGCGTTCTTTTTCCCTGATGCATGCAGATTGCAATTGGCCTTGCTGATACTACTTACTCTCTCTCTATATATATCTCATTGACCAAAATCCCCCTTTTATATTGAACCATTAATTTCTTTCTATGCTTTTTCTCAGGTGGCTCTGTGCATCACGTCATCAAATGTTCTCTATTCACATCTACCTAATTTTTTCTGCTTCTTTTTGTAATTGGTGTAAATGATACGGATACATTACTCCATGAAATGTTATATTATGATTTGGTAAAGTGGCAATTCAGTGCACAATTCAATATTTTCATTTTCTTTGTCAATATAATTATTTAGATCCATGGTTCTAATATATGACCGACACTTATCTTATAATCCAGCCTTTATAGAAGTATCTATTTTTTCAATAGATTCATTAAAGTTGATATCCTTACTAAATAAAGGTGGAGTGCTTAAGTTTGATATTAGTCATTTTCAGGTAGCAAAATCAAACCATTCTCTATGTAAAATTTAAAAATACTACTTCTTAACTAATGCATGTCAACATATGGACAGCCGCACAACATATGAATCACCTATCCTCAATAACCGACATCAAATTTTCTATATTTGGATTATTAGTTCCATATTCACCTTTAAGGTGTGATGATAAACACTTCTAAAGTAAGATGCATGCATATAAACATAACAAAGATTGTTTGTATCATTCTTTGAAGTTTTGATAAGAATATACCGCAGCAACGCGCCGGGTATCTTCTAGTAACCCATAAAAAAAGCAACCAACACCCCCACATTACGGATCAAAAAATCAAGAGGAGCTCAAGAAAAAAAAAGCCAACAACATACGGAATTCCCAGAACTGGGTAAAAAAAACATGAGGCCCACGAAAAAGGTAAAACCCACTGGAGAGAAAAAGATGGCTTTGTGTAATAGCAGACTTGAGAGAGAAAAAAGACGAGCACCAGGTATGACAGGAAAGGAGGAACACGAAGATGAGGGAGCAGAATCAAGGTACTGACCTTACCTTAAGTTAACACATGTTGAATCCACTTTCCTGGTTCTCTTTCTTGTGTACTAGAATTTCCAGTTTCTTCTGTCCAAACCTTGTTCCTTTGTCTAAAAGAGAGATCACTAACAAAGTAAGTGCCTTGAATCAACTAGCGACCCAAGTAAACTTCTGATTACTGGGCAAACACACAGGGATGTCATGTGCGCAAATAGACCAAGAGAGATGTTGGGAGCAAAGTGGGTCTCAGAAAACAGAAACACTGATATCAGACAAGTTTGTTTATTTTGGACTGTTGAGAACCATTTGTTACTGCATTGTATCTGTTCTATTACTTTTGTTTGGTAAACATCCATGGCTGGAAATAAATAAACTGGTAAATTTTTAGTAATGAGAACCAGTAACTATTGTATTCAGCAGCTAGCGGTACTGAGGTGTGTACCAACATTTTAAGCTTTATTAGCAATTTATCAAAAGCACATGTGTCTATGAAACATTATCAGAGTAAAATAGTTACATGAACGGGGCAAAAAGATTCAAAGAGGATGCTAAGATATCAGTACCAAGATTTCGTGCTCAAGATTTATGTCAGCACAGGCAAAAAATTTCTCAAACTCAGATTCAGAGATGTCAGACATCGCAAAATTTTGCAAACGATTCTACCCCTTCTAGTTACAAGATGGAAAGAGTTTCATTTGAGGAACGTGCATCCCAGGAACAAGAAAACATATGCAACCAGTGACGTGAGAAGTTCTAGAGACCGTGTAGGTGGGATGAGAAATGTTGGAATCAACGGAACCAGTAGAGAACCAATGATCCAGCCACCAACAAGTACTCCGAACCTGGAATAATAAAAATGTGAGCTAACAAGCTTTTGGTGGTGAGTCAAGGCATTACTAACGACATAAAGTTGCCGTGCCCCGTGGTTGACGCCCTGAGAAGGTTCGTCATCTTGTCGTTGAGGAAATATATGCATAAGAGAGATCGCAAGCTGCAGAAGCAAAACATTTGTCGATTCAGTTACACCCAATATGACAACCATGGCCAATGTATTAACTAAGATTTAACTGGTTTTATATTGTTATTATAGCGTGATATATAGTGCTGAAGAATTTCGATACAGAATCTTCAGGTTACTAAGCTGTGTAAGTGATACAAACATATCCACATGCCAGCTACTGTGATTTTAGATTAAACACTGAAGTAAAAAGCTTATATGGCCAGCTTCCTGGAAGAGTTATGAAGGTTAAAAATATGTCATGAAACAAGAAAAAGGCCCAGAAAAACTAAGCGTATACCTGAAATGCAGGTCCATTCTTCTGGAAATGATATCCATGGATGGCACCTCAAAGTAACCAAGCAATGCCTTAACCCATGATGGAGATTCCTCTACCTTCTTTTTTAACTTAGTTTTAAGATTGATTTTTCTTTTCTTCTTTGCTGATAACTCTTCATTATTATCTTCTCGTAAGCACCTTCAATAGATTCTTCACTTGGTTCATGCCCAGCATACTGTTGAATAAGGAAATTTCTCGCACTCTGTATCTCTTCTTCAGATGCATCACGATCCACACCAAGAAACTTGTAGGGTTCCCGTATACGGTATCTTGGGAACACTGGTACACGCTCTGTAAATATTCAGAAAAAGGGATGCAAATGAACCAAGATAAGCCCAATGCTGTCCAGAAATAACCCAAACAAACCTTACAAAAATGGAACCAAACTCATCTGTATTGTTAAAAAATAAATTAGAAACTGAGTTGTTAGAAAAATAACTGAGCAAACAACTAAGAAAGCCGTATATGTTGTGAAAACTCACAACTAGATGAATGTAAGATGACTCTATATATATTTGCCTTTTATTTGTCAGGTTTCAACACAAGTGCAGCCAGGATAATGCTGGAAGGCATTTGCATAATACTAGCCTCTCTCTCAGACTCAGTTGCTGGTGTGTGCACTTTGTTCTTTCAGTCAATATACTTGACACATTAGCAACTAGTCGATCTTGAACAAACAAGAGATTTGTATGGCTGGTTGGTAAATAACTTGTCTCTTAATAATAATTGGACACAAACGATAAATGAATAACGCCCCACTAACACACAAAAGTACGCTATTTTTTCTTCTCGAATACGCAGGAGAGCTACGTACCTTTGTATTATAGGGAAATAAAGCGGTCCTTACATACCTCCCACTTACTAGGACCAAGGTAAGTGAGAGTTTAAAACACAAACAAGATCTGACTTTACTAAACAACAACAAAATGTTAGTAATTCATACATGAGGATCTACTGGTCTAGATCAAGAACACGTCACATGAACGTCGAAAACGTTAAACAGTGGAAGCATTAGGTATTAACTTGGATTGGGATCCGACATCGGAGAGGGTGTTGGTGCAGCCGTAGGTCGATGTAGACGTTCTGGGTACCTCCGGCCTTCGGGTCGCCAGCGGCACTGCCCTGCCACTGGTGCTCTTGCTGTCGCCGGACGTCCTGGAGAGGGAGGTAGACGGCGGCGGCCTTCAGATCGATCCAGCGCCGTCACAGATCGGGAGTGTAGGGGTGATTTTTGTCACTGTGAAAACTTAGGTTACAAAGTGATGCCGTCACCCCCTTTTATATGGCGCTGCTCGATCTGGGGCCGCAACCATGAGTTGGTTGCTCCTCCGATCGTGGCGCTAGAATTTTGGATATGCAGTTAATTAGTGAAAACACATCATTAATTAATTCCTTAATTACTTTCGTAATTATTTGTTTCCAAAAGTCAGACATGTTTTTCTGTTGCCCACAGATCACTTTCCAACATTCTCCCCTTTGATCTTTAGGCTAACATAAATCCATTCTCAATGAAACTAGCACAAAGAGATAATGAGTAACAATGGTGAGTTAAAATCCTAATGCCACTCATATATCTACTATGCACCAACTTGTCTTGATAGGATAGCCCTTTAATTGATTTAGTCATTATGGGAGTTGGTTGTTGATATGGCCCTCATGTTCACAATCACAGACTTTTCAATAAACCCATGCCGGCTACATGTTCTTGAAATTTATTGGGTGGTAAGCCTTTCGTTAGCGGATCCGCGAGCATATCATTAGTACTTATGTGCTCTAAATTAATGACGCGATCGTGAACTCTTTCTCGCACAACAAGATACTTAATGTCAATATGCTTGGCAGCCTCACTTGACTTATTGTTGTTGGCAAAGAAGACTGCGGACTTGTTATCGCGGTATAACGTTAGTGGTCTAGAAATGTTGTCAACCAACTTAAGTCCGGGTATGAAATTTCTCAGCCATAAGGCTTGCCCCATGGCGTCATAATATGCTACAAATTCAGCTTGCATAGTGTTTGCTATTGCAAGTTTTTGTTTAGAACTTCTCCATGATATGGCTCCATTTGCAAGTGTGAAGACATATCCAGATGTGGACAGAATGTTTGCTTTCGCTACTGTTTGCTCTTCTCAGGATATATGCGAACGAATGGAAGAAAAAGACCGCGGTTTTCGAAAAATCAAAACGCCAACAGCTGATGACGGGTCACCAAAACCGTTAACGCTCGTAAGATTAGAACCCGATCAGATATAAATCAGGAAGAACGCGTAAGTTTAATCGGACGGTACCAGACGCGACAGATTTTAGGCCAGGAAATCAGGCGATAGATATAGGGGCTGTTTGGTTTTTAGCGCTAGATTTGACCGCTAGCGTCTTGCCAATATTGACGTGAAGAATGAACTAGGTCGATCCTGAAATCCGTTGCATCACCAAAATTGGTTGTAATCTAAATACATGTGTCCCACTGAGACCCAGTCAACGACCAAAGTTTTGGTTTGGCCGTCATTGGCTCTAAACCAAACGTGTCAAAAGATTGCATGTGTCAATTCAAAACCAAACTGCATAAGACAAGTTAACACTTCAAATATTCAGATATACATCAAGGGAGTTTGAACTTCAAAAGCCATATCAAAAAACTCTCAACTCATCCGCAATTAATTATTGACTTTTGACACAAAACCTGAAAGGGCAGCACGAGAACCATATCACAAGCTAGTTGAGTAATTTTCTCAATGATGGTAGAGTTGAGACTTGAATCCCTCTAATATTCAAGCTTCAATGCACCTATACACAGTCCTACTTTTTATTCACGAAATGAACCCTGTTGCTTAACTGGCTTCAAATCGCTGAACGAACAATTTTCATCGGCCTCATCATCTCGTTGTCTTCATGGTCCAAAATCTGCAAAAACAAAATTGGACGGTGAGTCACTCTATCACGTTGAGGCACGAACCAGGTCGCTTAAAAACAACAGCGTGTTTCAACAGGTCAGATCAATGCGAGTGGGTACTTACATGGCAATGGTATACGTATCCCGGCCCGGTGGTGACGTCGAAGTCGAACCGGCTCTCCGCCGGCGGCGCCGACGCGGCAGCCAGCGGCTTGAACCGCACGAGCAACCTGGTCACCGCGCCGGGCCGCACCTTGAACACGTTCTTCCACCCGCGCTCCTGCCTCGGCGCGACGTGCCTCTTCCCGCCGGCGAGGTGGCGCTCCATCCCGCACGCGTCCGCGTCGTTCCGCCGCACCATGCAGTCCTTGAAGTGGTCGAGCCCGCGCAGCGAGCGCTGCTCCAGCACGGCGAGCACCGCGAGGTGCACGTGCAGCGGGTGGTTGTCGTCGGTGAGGTTGATGACGTCCCAGATCTCCGACGAGCCCTCCGCCGGCGTCTCCGTGACCGGGTCCGTGTACGCCCGCGCGTTCAGGTACAGGTGCGTCGGCTCGTCCGTGCCCTCCTTGGTGTACTCGTACATGGTGATGCGCCGCGTCAGCGCCGCCTCCCGCGCGTCCGGCCGCGGGTACTCCGGCATCAGCCTCGCCGGAACGCGCGACGGGTCCTTCTCCGAAGAGCTCCCGATCAGGAACTTCATCACGGCCACCGTCTCCGCCTTGTCGCCGGGGTCGCCGGGGTAGGGCGCGGGCGCGTCGTCGGTGAGCACGGCCTCGCCGGCGTTGTTGGCCGCGGCGAAGTCGACGACGACGTCGGCGATCTCGGACGGCGCGAGGAGGAACTTGTCGGACGCCACGGGCGCGGCGAGGTAGATGGAGTCGGAGGAGACGTGGACGAAGCGGAGGCCGGCGGAGAGCGCGAGGCGGAAGAAGCGCGCGTTGCTGGCGTTGACGATGCGGAAGCGGTACCGGCGGCGGCGCACGCGGAGGAACGGCCACGCCTTGCCGTTGACGCAGACGACGCCGCCGAAGTACTCGGGCTGCCACTGCGGGTGCACGTCGGGGTTGTTCCCGGTGGCGTTCATGAACAGCGCGCCGTCGGCGGCGCGGAAGTCGCGGTCGAACAGCACCAGCGTGCGGTCGAACGCCGCGCCGGCGGGGAGGTTCAGCGGGCCCTCCTGGGCCGGGCTGGACACGCGGTACGCGCCCATGAGGCCCGCGAGGATGTTCACGCGGGTGAGGCCCATCGCGTGGTCGTGGTACCACAGGTTCCCGGGCGGCTGCCGGTTCGGGTACGCGTAGCGCGGGGAGGAGAAGTGGGGCCCCGTGGACGCGAAGCCCGAGGTGAACCAGGCCATGGAGTGGCCGTCGGACGTGGAGTGCTGCACGCCGCCGTGGAGGTGGACGACGGTGGGGACGCCGGTGCGGGGCGACGCGGTGGCGAGGGTGCGGTCCCACGGGAGGATGTGGCGCGCGGGGAGGTGGTTGGTCCACGTCACGTACGTGGGGACGCCCTGCATGGCCTCGATGGTGGGGCCGGGAACCGTGGCCGCTTCCTTGCTCGTGCCATAGGCGAAGACCCGCGTGGGTGGGAGGTCCCGGTGGAATTTCTGACACAGCAACAAGAAGTAACAAACAAAAAATAAATTCAGAATGCGATTAAACATACATCTTGGCACTCGAAAGCCTCAAAAGGTACCTTGAAAACTCGTTGGAGGTTGAATGGGCTCGGAAATTCTGAATTATCGTCTGCCATTTCCCTATCCAGTGCGATCGAGATAAGGTGGGGCGCCGTGTGGCCCATGAGCTAGACAAGAGAGTGAGGAACATCTAGACAGTGATAGTGCTGACTTGTTTATCGCTTTCCAACGTGAGTGCTCGGTCATTCAGTCGTGGTGGCCCGTGAGCGTGCGATCCACCGTGCAGGCCGGTGTCTCTACGTCGTTCTCATTTTTCACCGGAAAGTTTCAAAGGAGATGTTGGGTCCTTTCTACACAATTGTCTACATTTCCCTTTATCTTAAAACGAAAAACACTCGCGTGCCCATGAGTGCCAACACCTACTCACTGGCATGGACACCTAGTCATTAGCGCGTCACCAGCGTCAAGAATCGAGTGATTGACATCAGATGGCTTTGCAAAAACAATGGATTTGCTAGTTCAGTTCGGGCTTTCCGAAAACCTCCAGAGGCCGACCGGTCCCCTTCACGGCTCCACCAATACGCGGACGCTAAAGACTCTCTGAATGACAGCACATAGTCCTCCCCCTTTGCTTTTGATTCATTTTTTTCCTCAAAAGGCTCGATCCAAATCACCTACTCCTAACAGATAGGTATAGGGTGTGTTCGTTTCCTGTTTCTAAACTTTAGAGTTGTCACATCAAAAAGAATTTTATTATTTAAGAAGTACTTAAATAAAGTTTAATTATAAAATAAATTACAGACCTCTAGACTAATTTACTGAGACGAATCTAATGAGGTTGATTAAGTCGTGATTAGAAGACGGTTACTGTAGCATCACTTTAGCAAAACATAGATTAGTTAAGTTCATTAGATTTATCTCGAAAATTAGCATCAATCTATCAATAGGGTTTTATCATTAAATTGATCGAAATATTCATAAATAATAAGATTCTTTTCGATGTGACAATGCTTAAATTTCAGAGGGTAGAAACGAACACACCCATAGTATAGTAGCTTTAGTTTTATTTTTGTGAGGTGGTGTGCTTAGAAACTAATATAGAATCGCGAAACGAACACTTTGCTCGGACTGCAGGGTGTTTGAGACATGCGAAGTATTTTTCTCCTAAAGAGGATTCCATGCAGAGACTAAACTACGAAGCCAAAGAAATTCTTTGCCCGTTCATGCACTGCTTTTAGCAGGCCACTTAGTTTAACTAGTTAGACTTAATCATCCACGCTTCTTGAGTTAGCATATCGGTCCTATTTGCATAGTGAACTAGTGTTTGCAGAAAATGTTTGCCCGAGCAGAAAGAGATGTTAACGCAACGGCTTTGCGAATTGCTCCCAAAGTCCACAAGCTTCGTTTTCGTGCTATCTTTTGACGTAAGCCGGACCTTCTCGTTGTCCAAGCTCATAGACTCCATCGACCGCTTTTGTCTATAAACAACCGAGCTAGGACTCTACATTAAAGGAGCTCGAATTTCTTTTCACCTTTTTGAAAATTTGGAACGAAATGGACCGAGGAGTTTAAGCTCTGTTCTATGCATGCACGCACGCACAGAAGAACACTTGAGACTGGGAATCAAAGACAATCAAAAGGCACGTCATTTGTGAACACGTATGTATGTAAGCGTACTCACCCAGGTGGTGTCGTACATGCCGATGGTGAGGTTGCCGGCGACGAACCGGCCGTCCTCCGCGACGCCGTACCCGCGCAGCCGCGGCATGTCCGGCAGCTCGTCCACGAACTTCTCCAGCTTCCCCGCGTCCAGCAGGCCGCCGCCGCCGCCGCCGTCGCTCTCCTCGCCTCGGCTGAGCGCCGCCGCGTGCAGCAGAACCAATAACGCCGCGACGGGGAGGAAGCACGCGCCGCGCGGCGGCCTCGTCTCCCCCATTGCTGCAACGCCGAGCAGCCCCGCCGGCGAGGCAGATGAACAGAGGAGAGAGATCGATGGACGGGGGGGAACTGGTGGAGAGCTTGGTGTTTGCCGCTGCTGCCGGGGATGGGACTGCTGGTTTTGGACCTGTGCGTTGGCTTGTCTCCGTGTTGGTGGTTTCGGTTCTCTTGTTTGGGGTGATTGGAGAGAGAAAAATCTAGAGGTCGCCGGGGGAGGGAAAGGGACGCGGAAGGAATCATCGCTTTAAGACCTGTGAAAGTTTATAGTGGACGTGGAATTTTACTTTGCCGGAGCGAAGATGTGGCCCTCTCTTCTCCTCTCGAATCGATAGGAAGAAGCTAATTCTCGAGCATCAAAATGTTTTCCTCATGGTAGCACAATACAAATACTTTGTTTACGCTGCTAAAAAAAATTACCTGCTTGAAAGGACAAAAACATCTGGTCCCTCGATCTGGTGGAGCGAGGCCAATCCGCACAGGATGCAGTAGAACGAAATAGACTCCTCTTTGATTATTCACCACGTCCTTCCACTGGAAGCACCTCGGAATGTCAAAAAATCAGAGCAGCTCGGCGAGGCGTGAAGGCGCGTGGAAGCCTCGCAGGCCCTGACGGGTCGCTGTTATATATGGCAAAAAGACACGCCGCGGTGGCCGCGTTTCACCGTGCGAGCCCTCGCCTGGCAGACGCCGGCACGCCACCAGCGCGCGCCGCGGAATCGAGAGCGCGTTCTTTTTTTTTTTGAAACTGAAGAGCGCGTGTTACGATAATCTGTGCACCCGACGCTGCGGATCAGGGACTCTGCAGTGGAGTTAAAAATTCAGAGGATTGTAGTACCCTCTACAGTAATACGTACGACAACAAACCTGTCCTACGGAGATAGCGGGCCGGATGGAAACCCGGACCGGTCCTACGGCACTCGCGGCAGAATCAACCCGCGCCTTCATGGTCGGCGCGGGGTCGTTGACGGCGAACTCCCGCCGCCGGACATGCCGGATACCGGCACTCGTCACCGTGCTGTTGGGGCCCTTCAGCCACACAAGCAACGCCCAACTCAGCAGCCTTCCCGAGGTGAGGCGCTGCACCAAAGGGACAAAAAGCGGCACCGATCCCGGATTTGAATCCGGGTCCGGACAAAAGCGAAACCCGGTCAAAGCCAAAAGCAACAAGGTCCGGACACAAGCTGGAAGACCCAGCTGCCACCTGCCAACTTCCGGCAGCGAAGGCATGGAAGAGGCAACAACGGATGAAGACCCTCGGGCTCTTTGGTTGAGCAACGAAGCCGTTCTTGGCAAGCTCTGTTTTCAAGAGGCTGTGGCCCTCCAAAAGCAGCTGCCCCGAGACACTTTAACAGCTTTCGGCGCACATGGACAAGACCGGACGGACCCAATGATCGATGAAGCGATGGCTCCTCGTCCATCATCGAGTGCGGGGCTACTCCACCGCCCCCGAGGTCGTGGGTGACGCCCTCTCGGACCAACTCGGCGTCACGGAGACCCGGGTTACCCTCGCGGGACCGGTCGCCGAGCCCACACAGGCAGCAACGGAAGACCGAAGGATTCCCCCCCACTCCGGCAGCACCGGTGGAGGGACACCAAAGCCCAGCTGCCGAACTCGTACAACGGCAGATCGTCGAAACAGAACCCGCCGGACCGAATCACCTACAAGTCTTTCCGGACTCCATCACAAAGCAAGTGCCCGCCTCGCTTACCTCCAAACCCGAGCAAGCAAAACCGCCACGCCAAAAGGTGGCCAATACGTCGCGGACGGCCGCGGGGCAAACACAGCCAAAGCGAAGCCGGAGGCTCGTTAAGCAGCCCATGTCGCAGATCCGACCGGCCAAACGGGCGGAAATGATACCGATGCGCAAGCTAGGTTTCCTCACCGAGAAAGAACAAGTCACCGAGCTGGTGCAACGAGCGTATAACGACTTCTTCAACACCGAGTTATGCAAAGAAAACATGGAGGCCATAAGGGATCTGTTCCCTCGATGGCGGAGGCTTCTCCCGTTCAGGGAGAGCCACTCCAAAACCCCGCTACGTTGTTGATCCGTGTTAATGGATAGTTCAAACTTCAATATCTTGTCTTGGAACGCGCGTGGTCTCAATTCGTGAGCCCGCCGCGATGTTGTCAAGTCGCTTGTCGATGATACGAGAGCTGCTTTCATCTGCCTCCAAGAAACTAAGTTAGATGACATCCCGCCGGGCCTCATCCTTTCCATGCCGGGGCCCCAATTTAGGGATTACGCCTTCCTTCCAGCTGCTTCCACGCGCGGAGGAGCGCTGATCGCGTGTCGTTTTTCAGTAGCCTCCATCTCGGATGTGCTAACGGGAGTCTTTTCCGTCACGGCAAAAATTACGCCAACAACATCCGATGACGGTTGGTGGCTAGCATGCGTCTACGGGCCACAATCGGATATCGAAAAAGAGCTGTTCTTAGGGGAGCTAGAAGCCACTCGAAATGCTTGCCCCGGGCCATGGCTAGTTGTCGGCGATTTCAACATGATCCTCCAAGATTCGGACAAAAACAACACTAGGGTCAATCGCCGCAACATGCAACGCTTCCGTAGGGTCGTCCGAGACCTCGAACTCAAGGACCTGCACCTCCATGGTCGCCTTTTCACCTGGAGTAATGAGAGGGAAAACCCAACACCGGTTAAACTAGACAGGGTCCTAGCCTCTTTGGACTCGGGAGGAATTCTACCCCTATCGCTACCTGCAGGCCCTATCCTCCGACATGGCCGACCACCTGTCCTCTCCTCGTTGCAAACAAACGGCAATATCAAAAGTAAGCCGCGTTTTCACTTCGAGTCCTTCCGGCCCAAGTTGGACGGCTACATTGAAGCGGTGGAGCACGGGTGGACTCGCGACGCAGCCATTGCCAATCCCTTCCGACGTTTGGATTGTTTGTTGCGCAATGTAAGTCGCGCGCTACAAAGCTGGGCAGCAAAGAAGATAGGCCACATCAAGACTCAGCTGTGCCTTGCCCGAGAATTAGTCCTCCACCTTGATAGGGCACAAGACTCCCGAAGTCTCTCATCCGATGAAGCGGACCTACGTAAACAGCTTAAGGCACTCACCCTTGGCCTAGCTTCACTAGATCGCAACATCGCGAGGCGAGAGATCAAGAATCTTGCAGCTCGGCGAAGGAGATGCCAACACTCGATATTTCCACACATATGCGGCGTTTCGCAGCGGAAAAACCACATCGCGTCCCCGGATCCGGAAGACCGGGTAGAAACATCACACGAAGGCAAGGCCGAGTTGCTCCATTCTTACTTCGACTCCATTCTAGGGCGGGAGCCTTCCCGGCAACAAACTCCGAACCTGTCACAACCGGGGATCCAAGAGCAAGCCTTTCCCGGGTTAGATGATCCGATTGAGGAGCAGGAAATATGGGCCATCATCAAAGCACTCCCTTCGACAAGGCGCCGGGACCGGATGGTTTTACGGCAGCCTTCTACAAGTCGGCATGGCCCATCATCAAAGGGGATGTACTCCGAGCCATGAATGCGTTCTTGAACGAGTGCACCGATCGCCTTGTTACCTAAATCCCCCGACGCCAAATCACCCAAGGATTACGGGCCCATTAGCCTAATCCACGGTTTCCCAAAGCTTGGGGCGAAGATCCTAGCAAACCGACTCGCGCCATTCCTACCGACGCTGGTATCCAAGAATCAAAGCGCCTTTGTCAAGGGCCGCTACATCCCGGACAGCTTCAAATATGTGCAGCATACGGCGAAGTTGCTTAAGGCCGGAAAGGTGCCGCAGGTGCTACTCAAGCTTGATATCTCGAAAGCTTTCAACACGGTTGCATGGCCCTTCCTCATGGAAGTGCTGCGCGCTAGAGGTTTCAGCGCCCAATGGCGCGATCGCATCGCCAACCTCCTATCCACGGCCTCCACGCAGATCTTGCTCAATGGCTGTCCCGGCGAAAAGATCATTGATAGACGCGGGCTTCGACGAGGCGACCCTCTGTCACCAATGCTATTCATCTTGGTAATGGACACTTTGGACCGCATGCTCTCCAAAGCAGAAGAAAGAGGACTGCTTCAGCCACTCGGGCACCACTCAATTCGCCACGGATGCAGCATGTATGCGGATGACGTAATTCTCTTCATGTCCCCCACGAGTACAAGAGTTCAGAGTTATCGTCGACCTGCTGGCTTTGTTTGGCAATGCATCCGGTCTCCGCACCAACATGGAGAAATGCTCGATCACGCCCATCTTCGCAGATGAAAGCTTACTGCCGGCGTTGCAACAAATTATGCCATGCCAAATTACGGAGTTCCCCATCAAGTATCCGGGCCTGTCACTCTCCACCAAGAAAATCCCTAAAGCCCACATCCATGCGCTTGTCGACAAGGTGGCCGCGCGTCCGCCTCTCCCGGCAAGGGCCACTACTGCCGCGAAGTAGCAGATCGGTCCCGATCAAGGCAGTGCTCACCACCATCCCGGTGTACATGCTCATGGCCGAGCGATTGCCGCCGTGGGCTATCGAGGAACTAAACGAGCATCCGCCGCAGGTTCTTCCGGGCTGGAGGCGACGGGCGGACAAAGGGGAAATGCATGATCAGCTGGGACAAGGTTTGCTGCCCAACAGAATATGGCGGCCTCGGGATCATTGACTTCAAGCTGGCGGGCTACGCACTCGGGCTCGGATGGTTGTGGCTGCAGCGTACCGCAGAAGACAGGGCTTGGTCCGCTCTAAACTTGCCGGCAGAGCCGGAAGTGCTGGCATTCTTCAAAGCCTCCATCCAAGTCCAAGTAGGAGATGGCACGAAGGCCTTCTTTTGGGAAGACAAATGGCTACAAGGAAAGTCCGTCACCGACCTAGCTCGGCGGTACGCGAGGCCGTGCCGGCCGAGTCGCCAAGACAAGGACTGTTGCATAGGCACTACATAACGAGCAATGGATTCAAGACATTACTCGGACCTCGGACAGTGCAGGTTGTCACCGAGTTCATACAGCTGCGCCAAGCAAGTTCAACGAGATCACACTAGACGCAGACTCGCCGGACAAGTTCATCCGGAAATGGACCGCAGACGGCAAATACACGGCACAATCCGCATACCGGATGCTACACCAGGGAAATGTGCGGTTTCTAGGAGCACACCGTATCCGGGAAACATGGGCCCCTCTGCGAGTGAAAATCTTCATCCGGCTGGCATCGCACTCACGCATCCGGACCTCCGATCGGCGCCGTCGGCACAATTTGGAAGCACCGGAGTTCTGCGCCTTATGCGACCAAGAAGCCGAAACCTGCGACCATCTCCTAGTCAGCTGCCCCTTCTCCAAGACAGTGTGGTGGGAAGCTTTGCGCTGGGCCAACTGTGCTTGCACTTTCGAGCAAGAGGAGTCTCTACAAGGATGGTGGGAGCAAGTCCTGTCGGACCAACCGGCTGGCCGTCGCAAAGGAACGAGCAGCCTCTTCATGTTAACAGCGTGGGCCATCCGGAAAGAGCGCAATGCCGAGTCTTCGATGGGATCACGTGTAACCCCCAGCAAGTTTGCGGACAAATAAAGGGCGACGCTGATCTTTGGATCAAAGCCGGCACCAAGCACCTCCGTCGCCTATTTAGCGAGTAATACAGACCTAGGTCTTTGTGTGCGTTTGGGTGCGTTTGGGACTCTCGCCCGGGCATTGTCGTTGTACCTCAACATTCGGGCTATATGAGCTCTACTTCTTCTTAATACAATGATACGCAGTTCTCCTGCGTATTCGAGAAAAAAAAACAACAAACCTGTCTCTGAATCTGTTGCAAGAACTGTAGAAATGGAACAATGGCATCATTTGTCTACTATTCTATGGCATTGTAGCTTTCGATCTGCACCAACCATTTCGGACCCAACAGTTTTAGTATGAACAAGTTCCACGTGCAGCTTCTCCGAATTTACAACTCGAATTAAGAGGACCCCCATCCGACGGCTGTGGACAAGGAATCTGTCGGTGTAGGGGGATCGGGGTCCCCCTAACCGTGCGTGGGCTGCTTTCGGCCCACGAACGAAGACGAAGACCGCAGGGCGGGGAAGCCCACGAAGCCACGAAGTCCACGAGGCCCGCGAAAGCCGGAGGAGCGGGAGCGTCGGGGAGAACGAAGCTCGCGGTAGTTTCCTCCGACGCCCCAACCACCCGGAGTTAATGCGGCACTCGAGTGCCCGTGGCGACGCCGTAGCCCGACGGGACGTGCGCGCGTCTTCCCCGTGCGCCGCGTCTCGGGAAGCCGCGTGGCTACGGTGCCGGGGAGGCTCTTGACCAATGGGGTGGAAGAGATTCGGAACACGAACCGAGGAGAAGAGACCGCAACGGATTTAGTCGAGGATCGTGTCGGGATATCTCGGGGAGGACCGGACCCCCACCGGGTGTCCGTTGACGGTCGTTACGACCAATTTCGACCGTCAATTAGTCAAATAAATGAGAAGGATTAGGCATGTCTTACACGCATTTTACTTAGAAATAACCTAGTTCTACTTGTACCTCTAGATTTTTAGTGTGCAGGTGGATAATGATGAATTCCAGGCCCCGAGGCGACAAATCAACACTTTTACAAAACTTCCACTTCGCCGCGGGAATCAACTCCAAGATAAAAGGCCAATGACCACGAAATACAACACAAAGAAGGCCACAAGCACCTGGATCAAAGACCAACATCCAGTGGGGGAGCCAACTGCCAAAGCCCAGCCCAGGAGGGGCCAGGACCAGTTCGGCCGAACCCACCAGGGTGGTTCGGCCGAACCGGGATGGTGGCCCCCCGGCCCACTTTTCTCTCGGCGGTTTGCCCACCGCCTCCGGAGGTCGGTTCCACGCGCATTAAATGCCACCGACCTACGAAACCGCCTCCAGGAGCCGACCTTTCAAGCCTATATAAGGAGGGGTACCACCCCCTCCTTAACACACACAACAACACAAGGATCATTCTCTCCTCACATTAGAAGTTTAGAGGCTTTCTAGGTAGTGCTAGGCTTAGTAGTGGGCTGCCTCATTGCTCCCAAGGTCTTGTGGAGAATTGGGTATAGCTCTTGTATCCTCTCTTTGTAAGACTTGATCTTTTATATATGGAATACTTTCGTTTATATCATTGTCATGAGCTTGACAGAGTAGTCATGATCTTGCTTGATCGTTCATCGTTCGTTCATATGAGTTCATCGTTCGTTCTTCGTTCTTCATTAATAGAAGATGAACACATATCGAATGTTCTTCGTTCGTTCATACTTGATCATCGATTACTCTTGATCTTACTTGGTTGATTGCCGTTCGTCGCTCATTCTTGAGCGACGAACGCCTTTGCATGTCTTAGTGCTAGCTTTGATCCTTTCATCCGGCTTATGCTAGTTAGACTAGTGTTCTTATGAATAGGTTTCGGGTTCATCGTCCCGCAAGGGTGCTCTAGATTTGCCACCATGTCGATCCGTAGGATTGGGGTGCCTCGAGGGATCAAGAGTTGTGGTTAGTGACGCCGGCATGGTGCTGGGGTTATCTACCCACCTTTGAATGTGCTTCGTGTCCCACGGTTTGTAGAGGTAGGTGACAAGAAGTGACAGCCTTGTCATCCAAAGTAATCCTCCACGTTCGGGCATGGCATAGGAGTCTAAAAGGTCGGAGTCGCGAGGCGGACCTCGCGTAAGACGGATCTCCCGATGATGCCTAGGCATTAGACGCTTGCTTGCGCTTGCATGATCTTGGATGTTAGGTAGAAGCTGCGCACTCATATGAATGTTGTATCATTAGGAGTAGTGGTCTGCTAGTCTAGTTTAGCTTTATCTAGGATTGCCTCTATCCCTTTCATTAGAGAATGCATTGCCTTGGTGTGTGTCGCACTATCCTCAATCTATTGCTCCTAACCCCTGCATTGGAATGTGATTACTTCATCATTCTTGTGTAACACCATGAGCATAAGTACTCTTATCAACCATGTCTTCCTTTGGGAAAATATAAATACGATACCCTTGAATACTCTCGGGTGAAATGCTACAACGGGTTATCCGTCCGCTTGCGGATATTCATGACCCACCTTATAATACATATCTAGTACTTGTACTGGATGTGGATTATTTGGTTAAATAGTGCAAGTGACTTAAACCCTTGGCTCTCCCGCGGTCACGTGTTTCTTTCCGCGTGACCTTAAGAGATGCCAACAAGCATTTCCGGCGCCGTTGCCTGGGAAGACATTGGTTAATAAGAATACAATGAATGTTCATGATTACACTTGATGATGCTTTAATCATTACCTTTGCAGGCTAACCTTGATCTGTTTTCTCTTCAATGTGAAAACAGGATAGTGCATGCGTGGATTCAACTTGCCGAAAAACTTCGTTGATAATCCCGAGGCTCTTGCGAGAAAGACTCGACCTCGCGTCGTTGTCTCTCCTCAAGAACCCACGACAAGCGAGCCCGCATCTTCCGCACCATCAACCTCGAACACTCATGGCTGAAAGGACCCTTCGTGACTACTCTGCGCCCTCCGTCGCCAATGTGCCCATTGGGCCCAACGTCGACGCCGGTGCCGCAGGACTTGACATCAAGTCCAGCCTCATCACTATGGTGCAAGCCATTCCCTTTTGTGGAAAGGCCTCCGAGGACGCCAACTCTCATCTCCAACAGTTCCTGGAGATATGCAACACATCAGCCACGGCCGGAGTCAACCAAGATGCTATCGGACTTCGCCTGTTTCCCCTATCCCTCCTTGGGAAGGCGAAACAGTGGTTTTATGCCAATCGTGCAAGCATTGACACTTGGGACAAATGTTCCACGGCGTTCCTCGCCAAGTTTTTCCCGATGGGCAAAACCAATGCCCTTCGTGGAAGAATTGCAAGTTTCCAGCAAGCGACAAATGAATCCATGCCCGAGGCATGGGAAAGGCTTCAAGAATACATTCTGGCCTGCCCTCACCATGGGATGGAGGAATGGCTCATTCTTCAACACTTCTACAACGGGTTGACACCAACAACCCGTGGACATATGGATGCCGCTGCTGGAGGAGCCTTCTTCTCCAAAACCGTTGCCCAAGCAAAAGAACTCATAGAGAAGATGGTCTCCAATCAAGGGTGGAGCGATGATCGACTCCAAACACGCTCAAGAGGCGTACACCCCGTCAAGGAGGTGGACATGCTCGTCCGCCAAGGTTGACCTCCTCATAAAACGCTTGGATGAACACAACGCAAATGGTGGTGTTCATGCATTGGACTCACACATGACGTGTGAGGAATGCGGGAACACCGGCCACATGGGGAAGGATTGCCCCCATACCCATGAAGAAGCATTCTACATGAACAACAACAACGGGTATCGTCCAAACGGGGGACAAGGGTACAACCAAAACCGACCATCATATCAAGGAGGAACGAACCGGAGGAGGAAAGCCCTTCTACTACCAAAGAAAAAGAAGAAGAACCGAAGCCAAGTGACGGGAAGAATGGAATTGAATTTCAAGACACAAGCTTCTTGCCATTCCCTCACAGAAACAGGAAGCCAAAGGAGGATGAACAATTTGCTCGATTCGTCGAGACCATCCGAAGGATTCATGTCAACGTGCCATTGTTGGACATGGTGCAAGTGCCCACATATGCACGTTACCTTAAAGACATCCTCAACAACAAGAGACCATTACCCAACGAGGAAATGGTCAAGCTCACAGAGGAGTGTAGCGCAGCTATACTCAATCGGCTTCCAGAAAAGAAGAAGGACCCTGGCTGCCCCACAATATCATGTTCCATTGGGGCACACCACTTCGACCAAGCCTTATGTGATCTTGGGGCAAGCGTCGCGTGATGCCCAAAGAAGTCTTTGATCGTTTGAGCTACACAACCTTGACTCCTACACCAATGAGGTTGCAATTGGCGGACTCTTCGGTCCGCTACCCCGCGGGAATAGCCGAAGACGTGCCAGTAAAAATTCGAGGCAACTTCATACCGGTGGACTTTGTGGTGCTTGAGATGGATATTGACAAGAACACGCCCCTCATTTTGGGACGTCCCTTCCTCGGTACCGCAAACGCCCAAATTGATGTTGGGAATGGAGAAATCCGATTCCACATCAATGGGAAGGAGGAAAAGTTTGAGTTTCAACCAAGAAAAGAAAAATGCTCAATGATCAAGATCAAGTATGGGCCAAATCCCTCAAACATCCGTGAAGTTGAAGTGACACCAAGAAAGACAGATAGTCTCGTCGCCTTTTGGAAGCAACTTGACAAAATTGAGAATCCGTCATGGTACCAACCCAAGAAGCCTGCAACAAGCAAGGCCGGGATTATGGGCCAAGAAGCCAGTCCTTCAAGACACAAAGCCACCTACATCAACAAAGCTCAACCAAGTGTGGCAAGTGAAGAAGGTGCAGCCATCTTCATCCTCTTCTCCGGGGAAAGGGCCTGCACCACAAGGATGAAAAGAAATGGAGAAGTCCTCGCTCGCTGGACTTAAAATGGCGAAGCCCTGGCCGACAGGATAAATCGGTATTATCTTTCGATTTCTTTTTGATTTTGTTTTCCACCACGTGCATTTAAAAACCTCCCTGCATACTCTATTTTATCACAAGAAAATTTTCATTTCATTTATTTGGATTTTCCGCCAGCATATTCGATTTTTTTTTCACTCACCATGCTTATAAAATTTGAAAACCAAAATCCTTTTACGTCCAAATTTTCCTACTTTTGTTTGAAACTTTTGGACAACCCTTGTATCCTTATACAAAACCCAAAAACAATTTTGCATGTTGGAATTTTCTCCAACACTTTTTCTCGAGATTTGATTTTTCGAATAAAGTTGAATTTGAGGCAACTTTCTTTGGATTTCTTATTGAGCAAATATTTCGAGGAATATCCGGACGTAGCAACCATGGTCAATGATCATTTGGCCGGTGGGGGCTATGGGCCAAAAGGGGGAGCAAGAGGGACCCACAGCAGGCCGGCCGAACCCACCTCCTTGGTTCGGCCGAACTGCTATGACCGTTGCTCGGTCTGTCTTTTTCTCCAACGGTCATATGCCCCTTCTAACGTTCCAAAACGGCTACTTCATGAGCTATAAGTAGAGGTGGCCGGGCCGGAGCTCTCTCCCCTCTCACACTATCATTTCCACTCCTCACTCACTTCATTCTCATTGCTCTCAAGTTTTCCATTGCCCTCACTTGCTCATTGCCTAAAAGTTCTGCAGAAATCTTTTGTTCTTGGTGTGCTTTCTAGTTTTTGGTTTGATTTGTTTTTGTTTGGTTTTCTCGAGTTGCGATTTCTTGCTCACATGAACAACCGACGGTGTCGCCAATTTAATTTTTTCCCTCACATAACCCGTTCGGAGTTGTTGTTCTTGTGTTCTTGCTCTCTTTGTGTGCAGCCATGACCGGTGCCAAGAAGCTGTTCGGGTCGATCAAGAGGTCCTTGAGCTCACGCTCAAGTTCAAGCTCTTCACGTCGAAGCACCCGCGCACGCCCCGTAGTCGAGTCACCGCCAAGTTCACCACCACAAGTCGAGGAAGAAGGGCAAGAGGGCAACATCGAGCATCGTCTCCTCACCGACACCGACCTCGACTTAGTGGGCGAGTACGAGACGCACACCTACACGCTTCTCCAACACCGCCTCTTTGCTCCTACACGAGCATTTGACACGGAGCTGCTGCACAAAATAGGTATGGATGCTGAATTTGCTCAAGTATTTAAAGCCTTAGGGTGGACAGATTTTGCTAGTGTAGATGAGCCGGGTTCCCGCTTGCTTACACTTCAGTTTTTATGCACCCTACGAACGGTAGATGAAGGAATTTCTTTTCGGTTTTTCCGTGAATCCTACCGTTTGACTTGGAAAGAACTTAGCACTCTTCTTGGCCTTAATACTCGCTGCAATACCGACTTGGATGGTGCCCTTCCTCGGTTTTCAAAGCATGCTTTTTGGGAGAGGATTACGGGTCTTCCTAATTGCGTGCGACCTAGAACTAATCACATCCATCATCCTACCTTGCGTTTTATGCACATGTGGATTGCTATCACTCTTTTTCCAAGGAGTGATATTCGAATTGTGCGCGAGGATGAGCTAAAAATTCTTTTTGCTGCGGTTGATAAAATTAAGATTGCTCCCGTGAAAGCCATGATTCGCCAATGGATAGAAAATCTTGGGACGATAGGACCAATTGAATGTACCTCTTTAGTGACACGAATTGCCATGCGGGTGGGAGCTTTACATGATGCTAATGTTGAATACCTTGCTACACCTCGCTCTCTTATAAATAAAGATTATCTTATTCAAGGTCACTCTCTTAAGAATGGTCCGAACGATTCCCTCATATATTATTTTGTGGGATATACAAACGAGTTTCGGTTACCTAACCCGGACCTTCGTTTGTATACTCTCAAAAATCTAACCATTGAGCTCCAAGAAGCGGAGCGATCTCGCAGGAGTGTATCTTCTCGCAGGGGGCGCACAGATCGGAACAGCCATCTACCTCCGAGATGCCCACACCGCAGCCCACGGCTCATGGCGGGCCGGGGTACAGCCACCCCGGGCTTTCTCCCAGTGGGTACCCAGCCCCGCCACCTCACATGGCCGGGGGATCGGCGTGGCAAACTCCGGGATATGGCCCGGGGCTGTTTTCTCCACAACAACAATGGGAGGAACACTCCACCGACTCCGGATCAGCCCAAGGCTACAACTTTGAGCAGGAGATGAACAACCTCTCCTCACAAATGGGAAGACTCCAAACCACGGCGGAAGACACCGAGTATGCGCTCAACCAACACATCTTGCAAACTCATCAATGGCAAGAGCGCACCGACACCCAGCTCACCGCCCTCACCAACATGACGGAGCAACAACGAGCCGATCTTTTGGCTTACTTCCGTCACATGGGGTTCATTCCACCAAACCCATGAGCAAGAACAAGCTTGGGGGCGGCACCCCTCGCTAAGGTATCATGTATCGCAACTTGTATCCTTTATTGTCTCCTGTTTTTGCTTGTTCTTGCCTCTCATATGAAAAACAAAATAAAAATGATAAAACTAAAAAGAACAAAAAGAAGTAGCTTAGTTTCCTTTTATGCGCTGCAAGTATGTTGCTAGTCTTTCTATGTTGAGATGATGAATAGTTGCTCTGTTTTATTTCTCTCATGTGCCTAGTTTATAATTTAGAACTCTCCTAGTTTTGAGTTTGTTGGCTGGCAAAACTTGCTTAGAACCTGAAACTTGTGGGCTGCACATGCTTGAGCTGCACCTAAGTTGTTGTGAGATGATGATATGGTAAAAAGAGCTGCTATGATCTTGTCCTAAGTTGAACTTGAAATCTCCGGAATTTTGTTCCCAAAAATTGCAAAATCTATAAGTTCCCAAGTGATGATAAATTCCTACCAAAGCCATATGCAAATTTCCTTTGAAAACCTTACTCATTTGCTACTTGTTACTTCATTGAGCTTTATCAAAATTGTGTGACCCTAGTGAGATGCTTTTCATACTCTCATGATCAAGATCACGTACACATTCCACCTCATATGCTACACTTCTACACCGGAAGTTAGCAACATGTCATGCCATCCACCAAAATAAAGACACTCCTCACATTTTATCACCTCTCTTAAAATATCAAAAGAAGGCATGGCTATGCAAAAGAAAAAAGAAAATAAGGCTCACAAAAGATGAGCATGAGAAAAAAAAAAAAAAAAAAGCTGCTCTCATTTCGAGCATGGAAAAAGAAAGAAGAAAAGATAGCCATGCCCAAAATCCAAAATAAAAAGAGGTGAAACAAAAAAAAAAAAGGAGTAGTCACATACACCACCACCATCATTTTCACACTTGCACATCTTGATCTACGATTGTATGACTTGCTATCTCCGTGGATCCACTCTTTTGGTTTTGCAAAATATGAATGCAAGTATGCCTCATTTCATATCCTACCTTGAGCTCCACAAAAGCCTATTAGATGTAGGATGAGGCAATACACATGCCTTGGTGAGGAATACAAACACCACTAGAGCGATTCGAGAGTATCACTTGTGGAACATGGTTTTACTTGAAAAAAAAATCCTTTGAAAACTTCCGGAGAATAAAAAGCAAGACAAGGGAAGAGAAAATAAATGCTTTATACACCGTTCTCTCTCTCAACCGCCCAAGGTAAAGTGAAAAGCACAAAGCCCCATGAGGACTAAGGGGAAGGGTGAGTTACCATTGCCAACTTATTCAACTCAAGGATGAGTATCTTTGTTATACACTTGGTACCTTTGAGAAGTAGGCATTATAGCAACTCCTGATCAACAACCTAAAGTTCTACTACTTGCTCGGGACGAGCAAGGGGTAAGCTTGGGGGACTTGTTGACGGTCGTTACGACCAATTTCGACCGTCAATTAGTCAAATAAATGAGAAGGATTAGGCATGTCTTACACGCATTTTACTTAGAAATAACCTAGTTCCACTTGTACCTCTAGATTTTTAGTGTGCAGGTGGATAATGATGAATTCCAGGCCCCGAGGCGACAAATCAACACTTTTACAAAACTTCCACTTCGCCGCGGGAATCAACTCCAAGATAAAAGGCCAATGACCACGAAATACAACACAAAGAAGGCCACAAGCACCTGGATCAAAGACCAACATCCAGTGGGGAGCCAACTGCCAAAGCCCAGCCCAGGAGGGGCCAGGACCAGCTCGGCCGAACCCACCAGGGTGGTTCGGCCGAACCAGGATGGTGGCCCCCCGGCCCACTTTTCTCCGGCGGTTTGCCCACCGCCTCCGGAGGTCGGTTCCACGCGCATTAAATGCCACCGACCTACGAAACCGCCTCCAGGAGCCGACCTTTCAAGCCTATATAAGGAGGGGTACCCCCCCCTCCTTAACACACACAACAACACAAGGATCATTCTCTCCTCACATTAGAAGTTTAGAGGCTTTCTAGGTAGTGCTAGGCTTAGTAGTGGGCTGCCTCATTGCTCCCAAGGTCTTGTGGAGAATTGGGTATAGCTCTTGTATCCTCTCTTTGTAAGACTTGATCTTTTATATATGGAATACTTTCGTTTATATCATTGTCATGAGCTTGACAGAGTAGTCATGATCTTGCTTGATCGTTCATCGTTCGTTCATATGAGTTCATCGTTCGTTCTTCGTTCTTCATTAATAGAAGATGAACACATATCGAATGTTCTTCGTTCGTTCATACTTGATCATCGATTACTCTTGATCTTACTTGGTTGATTGCCGTTCGTCGCTCATTCTTGAGCGACGAACGCCTTTGCATGACTTAGTGCTAGCTTTGATCCTTTCATCCGGCTTATGCTAGTTAGACTAGTGTTCTTATGAATAGGTTTCGGGTTCATCGTCCCGCAAGGGTGCTCTAGATTTGCCACCATGTCGATCCGTAGGATTGGGGTGCCTCGAGGGATCTAGAGTTGTGGTTAGTGACGCCGGCATGGTGTCGGGGTTATCTACCCACCTTTGAATGTGCTTCGTGTCCCACGGTTTGTAGAGGTAGGTGACAAGAAGTGACAGCCTTGTCATCCAAAGTAATCCTCCACGTTCGGGCATGGCATAGGAGTCTAAAAGGCCGGAGTCGCGAGGCGGACCTCGCGTAAGACGGATCTCCCGATGATGCCTAGGCATTAGACGCTTGCTTGCGCTTGCATGATCTTGGATGTTAGGTAGAAGCTGCGCACTCATATGAATGTTGTATCATTAGGAGTAGTGGTCTGCTAGTCTAGTTTAGCTTTATCTAGGATTGCCTCTATCCCTTTCATTAGAGAATGCATTGCCTTGGTGTGTGTCACACTATCCTCAATCTATTGCTCCTAACCCCTGCATTGGAATGTGATTACTTCATCATTCTTGTGTAACACCATGAGCATAAGTACTCTTATCAACCATGTCTTCCTTTGGGAAAATATAAATACGATACCCTTGAATACTCTCGGGTGAAATGCTACAACGGGTTATCCGTCCGCTGCGGATATTCATGACCCACCTTATAATACATATCTAGTACTTGTACTGGATGTGGATTATTTGGTTAAATAGTGCAAGTGACTTAAACCCTTGGCTCTCCCGCGGTCACGTGTTTCTTTCCGCGTGACCTTAAGAGATGCCAACGGTGTCCGGTACCCCCGGGTACTTGTACGATGCTCTTCTCCTTATCCTATAAAAGGAGGAGAGACTCCAGTGTAAAGACAAGGACAGCTGAGAATACACACACACTAGCAGGACGTAGGGTATTGCGCACCCGGTGCGGCCCGAACCTCGGATAACTCTCCGTGTTCTTACTCACTCGGAATCATCTACGCTAACGCGCGAGCAAATCCGTTCTTCCCCGAGCCTATCCTAAGGGAGCCTCGACAGGCCCCCATTTGGAGGTGTACTCACACACCGACATTTGGCGCGCCAGGAAGGGGAAGATCGTAGATTTCGCTCGCGCTGCGGAACTTCCACGCAACTATGCGAGAGATCCTTGGACACGCCGCGGACGGAGGATAGCGTCTCCAGCCAGGCATCCACAGGGCGCCGTCGACGCGAACGTCGTCGCGCGGGCCGCTCCGCCCACGACAACCGTCCGGCGCCTCGGCGGCCGAGCATGCGGCGAGAGGACCGGTGCGGCGCCGACCGCCACGCCCGAGCCGTCACGCCGCCTGCGTCCGAGCGCGCCAGCTGCGCGTCGCCTCTTCTAGGAAGAAGAGGGGGACGACCCCGACCGCCGTAAAGACCATGCTCAACAACCCGCCGGCGGAACCGGCGGGGGAGAGCAAGCAAGGGAGTGGCTCACCGGAGTAGGTAAGCTCCTCGGATACGGCGCAGGCCAAGCGCCAGGCGGGACCGTCACGCCAGCCGCAGCAGCCACCGACCGACAACAACCGCCGCGCCAACCGCGCTAAGGACGTGCGCCGCCGGCGGCTTCGCTCTCCGTCCATTCTCCGCGGCGCGAGGGCACCGCGACCTGCGCAACGACCTCAACAGGCGCCGCCGTGAGGGGGAAGATGCACGCGTCGGCATCGAGCGCTCGCGCGAGCGGGACGCGAGCGTGAGCGCACCTCGCCCACAACCATGACGGCGCAGAGGCGGAGACGTCCCCGGAGCGCCACCCCAAGCGTAAGAGAAAGGAGTTCGACCCCTCGTTCCTCGTGGGCTGCGCGGCCCTCTCAAAGCGCCTGCGCAACGTCACGTGGCCCGGCAAGTTCCGCCCGGACCTTCCGAGAAGGTACGACGGCACTACTCCTCCCGATGAGTTCCTGCAGATCTACTCCACCGCCGTCAAGGCCGCCGGGGGTTCGGAGGACATCATGGCCAACTACTTCCACCCGGCCCTCAAGGACTCGGCTCGGTCGTGGTTCATGAACCGGCGCCGGAGTCTATCGGCTCCTGGAAGAGCCGGAGCGCGGACGACTCCATCGCCGTGATCGGCGGGGGCTCCTCGAGCTTCACGTCCAAAGGCGAGGCCAAGCGTTTCCGCCGCGAGGTCCTCGCAATCACGGAGGGCAAGGCCGCGGCTCCCCGCTGAAGTGGGCGGACGTTCCCATCACTTTCGACAAGAGCGACATGGTGGGCCCGGACAACACCAAGGGGAAGATCCCTCCGGTCGTGTCGCCCACCATCCGCAACAAGAAGGTGGGGCGCACCCTCATCGACGGAGGCGCAAGCCTCAACCTCATCACCCCGAAAGTCTACGACTCTCTGCAGTGGGCGCGTGCCGAGCTGCAGCCCTCGCGCCCTTTCGTCGGCGTGCTCCCGGTAGCACCCGCCCCTTGGGTAGGATTGAGCTCCCGGTCACCTTCGGCACACGGGACAACTTCCGCACGGAGAAGCTCCTCTTCGACGTTGCGGACATCGGCCTCCCCTACAACGCCATCATTGGGAGACCCGGCATAGACCGGTTCATGGCCATCCCGCATCACGCATTCCTCACGCCGAAGATGCCGGGCCCGAAGGGCGTCATCGTGGAGAGGGCGGATGCTCGTCAAGGCCATGGCTTGTCTCGAGGACATCTTGGCGGCCGAAATGGCAGCAGAGGAGGACGCCGGCGCGAAGAGAGCGCGCGACACCCCGGAGAAGCCGCTGCGCAATCCGGCCCCAAGCGGACAAAGCTTTCGGCTCCCGGGGAGGTGTCTACCAAGAAGATCTCACTCGGGGCTCGGAGGACAAGACCACCACCATCGGTGGCGACCTCGACCCGAAATAGGAACTCGCGCTCATCACCTTCCTCCAAGCAAATAGCGACATCTTTGCCCGGCATCCTTCGGACATGTCGGGCATACCCGGGAGGGTGATTGAGCACCAACTCAAGGTCGACCCCGCCGCAAGACCCGTGAAGCGGCGGGCGAGGCGCCAAGCCCCCGAACGCGAGGACTTCATCCGGCCGAAGTCAAGAGGCTACCGGAGGCCAAGTTCATCCGGGAAGTCACGCACCCGACGTGGCTTGCCAACCCGATGGTCGTGCCCAAGAACAACGGCAAGATGCGGATGTGCGTGGACTACACCGACCCGAACAAGGCGTGCCCGAAGGACCCGTTTCCGCTGCCCCGGATAGATTCCGTAGTAGATTCCACCGCAGGCTGCGACCTGCTTTGCATGTTAGATGCGTACTCCGGTACCACCAAATCTGTATGGCTAAGGAGGATGAGGAGAAGACTGTTTTATGACTCCCGCAGGGAGCTTTTGCTACGTAAGCATGCCTTTCGGTCTCAAAACGCAGGCCCCACGTTCCAACGAGCCATGCGCCTAACCCCGGACTCGCAAATCGGGAGGAACGTGGAGGCGTATGTCGACGACTTGGTCATCAAGAGCCGCAAAGCACCGTCTCTCCTGTTCGACTTAGAGGAGACCTTCTCCAATCTGCGCCGCAACCGGGTGAAGCTCAACCCGGAGAAGTGCGTCTTCGGCGTACCAGCAGGGAAGCTACTCGGCTTCCCGGTCTCGCACCGCGGATCGAAGCAAACCCCGAGAAAATCCAGGCCATCGAAGAAATCCGCCCCCAAGGCGGCTCAAGGACGTGCAACGCCTAGCCGGGAGCATGGCGGCCCTTGGCCGATTCATCTCGCGCCTAGGCGAACGCGCTCTCCCGCTGTTCAAGCCGATGAAGAGGACGGACAAATTCGAGTGGACCCGGAAGCCGATGAAGCTTTGCAAGACCTCAAGCGCTACCTATCCTCTCGCGCCCGTTCTAGTCGCCCCGGAACCGGGTGAACCACCGCTCCCGTACATAGCGGCCAACCCGCAAGTGGTCGGTGCGGCTCGGTGGTCGAGCGGTCGGAGCAGGCGCCTCGCGGTTCTCGGAGAACCAGCAAACGCGGGTGCCTCGACGCCTCGAAGGTGGCGGCCCAAACGGACCCGGGCTCCGCCCGCGACCAGCTCGCAGGCATTGGGGCACCCGGGGCTGCGGACGCTTTCATTCACAACACGGCACGCGATGCGGCCGCTCCGGCCGCTCGGGTGGGGCACCCGGGCCGGCCCCGCCGCAACGACTCCTGCGGACGGTGTGGCTCCCCGCCTTCACCCGGGGCTCCGGCTCCGACCTCGTCGCATGATTTGGGCGAAGCAGGGACCACGACCGGAAAAACAAGGATGGACGCGTTGATCCCACCCCACCCGGGCTCCGGCTCCGACCACGTCTCGCATTATGGGCGGGGCGGGATCCGCTCCAGCTACCCCCGACGTCGGCACCGCGTCACCACCGCATCACCCGGGGCTCCAGCCCCGTCTCCCACGACGAGCGAGAGCGAGCTTCTAGAATCCGAGTCCCGCACGCGGCACATTCAACGCCCGGTGTACTTCATCGCTGAAGTTCGCGGGATGCCAAGACACGGTACCCACAGCACTCGTAAGATGCTCTACACAGTACTTGTCGCATCCCGGAAGTTACGGCACTACTTCCAAGGCCATCCCGTCCGGGTGGTAACCACGGCACCGCCGGAAACCATACTCGCGCAACGAGGAAGCGACCGGGCGAGTGGCCAAGTGGGCCGTGGAGCCGGGGAGTTCGACTTGTCCTTCCTCAAGCACACACATCATCAAGAGCCGGGCTCTAGCCGAGTTCATCGCCGAGTGGACGCCCACCCCGAGATTGAGCGGGAAGAGCTAAGCACCCGGTGCAGCAAGACGACGCGCCCGGCGACCACCGGACGATGTTCTTCGACGGTTCCCTCACCCTCAACGGTGCGGGAGCGGGGTATCGCTACTATCGCCAACCGGCGATGAGCTGCGCTATGCGGTCCAGCTACACTTCGGTGCACCAACAACATGGCAGAGTACGAAGCTCTCCCGGCGGGGTTGCGGATCGCGGCCGACCTCGGGGTCACGCGCCTCCTCGCCAAGGGGATTCGCAACTGGTCGTCAACCAGGTATCCAAGGAGTACCGAGTGCAACGACCCGCAGATGGCTACATACCTCGCGGCGGTCGGGCGGATGGAAAAGAAGTTTAACGGCCTCGAGGTGCTTCACGTACCTAGGGGCGACAATCACATTGCCGACGAACTATCCCGGTGGCCTCCACTCGAGCTCCAATCCCACCCGGACGTTCATGGAGATCTTGACATCCCCTTCGGCCTCCGACGCCGACCGAGCTCCGGACAAGCAACAACAAAGCGCAGGCGCACCCGCAGGATCTGCAGCACACGCAGAATAGCGAAGAAGCGCTCGCCGATGAGCCGCAGGACGCCCGTTGGATGGACCACATCCTCGGGTACTTGCGTGACGACATCCTTCCGGAGGACGACACGGATGCGGACCGCCTAGCCCGCCAAGCCAAGCGATATGCCATTGTCGATGGCAGGCCGTACAAGCGTAGCGCCAACGGCGTTCGCTGAAGTGCGTCAAGACGGAAGAAGGCAACGACATACTCGTTGAGATCCACGAGGGCGAGTGCGGCAGCCACCATGCTCCCCGCACGCCGGTCGGAAAGCCTTTCGGCAGGGCTACTACCGGCCGACAGCCCTCCAGGACGCCACCAGGCTGGTGCAACAATGCAAGGCATGCCGTCTCACGCCAGCGTACGCACCTGCCCGCTCAAGCCCTTCAAACAATCCCCTTATCCCGGCCGTTTGCGGTTTGGGGTTTGGACATTGTAGGGCCATTTCCGATCGCCCCGGTGGGTACAGATGGCTATATGTGGCCATCGACAAGTTCACAAAGTGGGTAGAAGCGGAGGCGGTGACAAAAATAGACCAAAGCTCGGCGATCAGATTCATGAAGAATGTCATCGCAAGATTCGGGTACCGCAGCGGATTATCACGGACAACGGGACCCAGCTCACGAGCCACGCATTCGCAGCATACCGCGACTCCCTCGGCACCCGGATCTGCTTCGCCTCAAGAGCCCACCCACAAAGCAATGGCCAAGTCGAACGCACCAACGGAGAAATCCTCAAGGGTTTGAAAACAAGATCATTTGACCCGTTGAAGAAGAAAGGCTCCAAGTGGGTAATCGAGATCCAATCCGTGCTCCGGTCCCTCGCGCACCACGACGAGTCGAGCCACAGGCGAAACGCCTTTTTCCTCGTGTACGGTGCGGAGGCGGTGCTACCCACGGAGATCCGGTTCGATAGCCCCCGAGTCGCCGCGTTTGACGAAGCCGACCAAAGCACCCGGCGGCACGACGACATTGACCTCCTCGAGGAGGCAAGACGACGAGTACTACCGCGAAGCGCGAGGTACCTCCGTGGCTTGCGCCGCTACCACCAGCCGGCGCGTGCGCCCCGGAGTTGCAAACGGGAGACCTTGTCCTCCGGCGGGCTCGGACGCGTGAAGGCAAGGATAAGCTAACTCCCATGTGGGAAGGGCCCTTCGTCGTCACCGCCGTCACCCGCCCGGGATCCGTTCGTCCGGAGTCGGAGGACGGGTACCCGAACCAAGCGCTTGGAACATTGAGCACCTAAAGAAATTCTACCCTTAGAATATTCTATAGCCAATGGTCCCGGTAGTACCCGAAGTCTCATCGCCACGGCCACGCCGCCACGGCACTCGTACTAACGTGTTTTAAATGCAAAACAGCGCCCGGCCGCTTCTTTTCCTACTTCTCGTAGGATCGTCGTCGTGCATGTTTAAGACCTTGCTTTCCTCCGACGGGCAAGGAAGGTCCATGACTTAGTCGGAAGCCGGAAGGCGCTTTGTCCGGTTGAGGCTCGAGCGCCGCGAATCGCGCTCTAAGCGCAACTACGAATCACCAAACGGCCTACGACTACACGACGCACGCGGACAATCGCACGGAGCGTAAGGAACAACGAGTTTAAGCTTTTCATTAACACCGACAAGTTTGAACTTAAAATTGTAACTTTCACGGAAGAACAGGTTCAATACAAACAAAACAGGCACGAGCGCCGAGCAAGCCACGCGCGAGTGGAGGAAGCGGGCACTTAGCCTCGCTTGAAGCTTTCGGCAAAGGCACGGGCGACGGCGCGTGCTCGTGCCTTGACCGCGGCGTGCTCACCCGCAGGGACGTCGCCGTTCACCACGGCTAGGAGCGGGAACCCGGGCACCGAGCACCGGCGCGTTCGCCGAGCACCTCCTCCAGGGCCGCGGCTATGGTTTGCCGCCCCTCCTCCTCCAGGACCTCCGCCACCCGGTGTTCGAGCTGCTCACGGAGTCAACCACCCCCGCATGGCGAAGGCGTACCCAGCCGCGCCGCGGTCAAGGGGCTCGGGAAGACGAGGCGGACCCGCCTCGAATAGTGCCGACGAAACCGCCCGGTGCACCTCGGCGGCGATCTCCGCTCGCGTCCGCGCCGCCGAGGCCAGCTCGGTCGCCCGCTCGCTCAGCTCAACGCGCCGAAGCTCGGATTCCTCAAGCCGGGACCGCGCCTCCGTGAGCTGCCGCCGGAGGTCATCGCCATCGGCCGCGGCGGAAGAGCCGCGACCCGACTTCTTCAACCGGGCCTCCAACCGCTCGACTCGCCGGCGGTACTCGTCCCGGCTCTTCTCCATCGCTTTAAGCTCGACGGCGAAGGCCTTCCGGGCACTCGCGAGAGTCTCCTCACGGACGCGGTGCGCCAACCCGTCGGCGATGCCGCGGACCTGCTCCTCGGCCCGAGCGAGACGGGCCGCCTCCGTCTCCAAGGCTTCCTTCGAACGGCGGCCTCGTTCTCACGAAGCCGGACCTGCTCCTCCCGGGTAGCAAGGGCGCCCTCGCGTCCCTAAGCGCCGCCTCCCGGGAGGCCAAGGAATCGCCGACGCGCTGCACCTTCGCCTCGGCCGCTCCGACGGCCCGCTCCCGCTCGCCCGGCGCAGCCTCCCGAAGGGCAAGCGCGCCGGCACGCTCCTTCGGCTCCTCCTCGCGAGCCGCCGCGGTCACCTCGCGACGGGTCACGGCCGCCTCGCGGAGGTCCATGTGGGCCTCCGCCTCCTCCAATCGCGCGCCGCGGAGCTGCACAAGCATGCTCCCGCTCCAGGACGCCGCGGAGGCGGTTCACGCTTTCAGCCTCGCGGGCCTTTGCGTCACGCAGCTTCTCGGCGGCCCGATCGCCGATGCCGGCAGCTTGGTCCAGCTCATGCCGGACTTCCTCCATGCGGCGCCGATATCGCTGCCGGGCCGGCTTCACCGCCGTCTCCGGGGCCCGCCGTGCCTCCGCCACCTCCGCCTCGCGCTCGGCCAACGCGGCCTCCCGGTCGTCCAGGGACGCATCCGCCTCCTCCACGGCCGCCTTCATGGCAAGAAGCGACCGGGTGGCCTCCCCGAGCACATCGCCAATCTTTTGGCGCCCCATGCCGCCGCGAGCGACCCGAAGGTGACCCGCTCCGGCCGCGTCCAGCGCGCCCACGGCCCCTTCCGGCGGCAGCGGTCGACGAAGTGTCTCCGCCGACCACCGCTCCCGGCTCCGACCGAACGCGCGGAGGGGAGTCATTCCCCTCCAAGCACTATAGGGCCGGCGGCGCCGGCACCCGGCCGTGGAGTGGAAGACCGTGGTGGACGCCGGCGGCGCCGATTGGGAAAGCACCCGGCACGTCCCCGCCGGAGGAGGTGACACCCGACCAAGGTCGGCTCCGGCAGAGGCACCCGCGGCCTCCTCTCCGGCAGGGCGCCCGCAGCCTCCTCGCCGGCAGGGGCACCCGCGGCCTCCTCTTCGGTGACACCCGCAGCCACCTCCTCGGGAGTGCCCGCGGCCCCTCTCCGGCGGCACCTGCGGCCACCTCCGCGGGACCGCTCCGCGACCTCTTCCTCGGGGGCACCCGCGGCCACCTCTTCAGGGGCACCCGTTGCCCCTCCCGCGCCGTCCTCCGCTCCGGCCGCCGGAGCCGCACCGGCCGCCTTGGGGTTCAAAGGGACCAGGTCCGGGTCCGGCTTCGATCCGGACAATCCCGCAAACAAAGCAAATCGAACACATTTCGCAACCATCAGCCTACGGTGAGACGAAGTGCAGCACACCGGGCACGCAGCTTAAGTAAAAAAGAGAGGAAAGCTTCCTACCCGTCGCGCGTCCACCCGGTCGCTTGCGCCGGTGCGGCTGCAGGGACTTCTCCCGTGGAGCGGCCCCCGTCACCGGCGCCGGCGGAGCCTGCCGGGCCCGCTTCCGTGGAAGGCAGGCGGGCCCGGAGGAGTCGGAGGAGGGGGCGACGGAGACCTTTTTCCCTTGCCTTTGTCCCGCGCGCTCGGAGCAGGCCTCGCAGCGCCGGGGCTACCACCCGGAGCTTCGGAGGCACCCCCAGGGGCGGCCGTCGCACCCGGGTCGGAGGAAGGCGTGACTCCGGGTACCCGGAGACCAGGAGTGGGAGCCGGGACCGTGTCAAGAAACCCGAGCGGCCCCGGTCGGGGCATGCTCGTCGAGGACGGCGCGCTTGTTCGCCGACCGATGAAGGGGCTCGGCACCTTCCGGTACGCGAAGGAGGCGGGCCACTTCTTCCCGGTCGGCGTGGAGTAGGCGAACCGCTTCGCGGCCTCGGGCAGGTCCGAGCCCGCCCCCGTGCGAGTGCGGCCGGCGAAGTTGAAGTCCCGATACATCCACGACGGGACCGATCTCCGGCGAAGGGGCGCGATGTTGCGCTCGAGGAAGTCGTGCACCACCCCACGAGAAGTCGGACCGGCCGCGGCGAGCGCCGCGATCCGGTCGACCACCGGCATCATGCCCTCGGGAAGGCGGGGCACGGCGTCCCGGACGGCCAAATGTTGGGCCGGGACCGGCGGGACGCGGAGGCGACGGAGGTCCTTCTCGTACGGCACCACGAACCAGGCCCTCTTCCACGCCTCCACCTTGCTGCTAGGCGAGTACTCTATGTACCCGCTGTCGGGCCGGCGGTCAGCCGGACGCATCCGATCACCTCCGAGGCGTTGGTAAGCGTCATCTTGAAGTAGCGTTGGAATATGGGGAAGCACGGCTGCACCCCCACAAATCCTTCGCATAAATGGACGAACACGGCCGGTGCCGCGACCGCATTCGGCGTGAGGTGCGCCATGCGGATCCCATACGCCCGGAGCACCTCCAGGAAGAAATCGGAGAAGGCGGGGGAACGGCGCCGGCGACGACGAAGGATACGAAGTGGAGGATCTCCAGCCCTCCGGTCGGCGGCGGCAAAGGTCCCCCAACGCGAACGGCCCTATCACCGTCCGCCGGCAGGAAGGGCGAAAGCCGCGACATGTCGACCCTAGCGTCGGGCAACTGCGCCGTTGGCGGGGCATCCGCCGACGGCGAGCGCGCGCGCGAACTCGCTACGGCGGGGGAGGTCCTTCCGCGGGCCATCTTGACGGCAGGCGACGACGGCGGCGAAAGCGGCGGCGCGGATCGGCGGAGAAGAAGGCGAAGGGAGCGCGGCAGCAAGAAAGAGGTTGAGAAGACGGAAGGCGAAGGGCGAGGTGGAAGACGTGCCGCGGGCAACCGGCCATCCCCCTACTTGAGCGCGGACGCCGGTGGGCCCACCGCACGCGAACCGAAGCGACACGACGCCTCGGGGCAATCGTGCCCCGGCAACCCAAGCGGCTCCGTTCCTTGAGAGCCACACCCCTAAGCAACCCGAACGGCACCGGGCACCGACGGGTGGCCCCAATCCCTGCTCCGACCCCGCGGGTCGGCGACCGGGGCCGGGGCTCTGTCGGTGTAGGGGGATCGGGGTCCCCCTAACCGCGCGTGGGCTGCTTTCGGCCCACGAACGAAGACGAAGACCGCAGGGCGGGGAAGCCCACGGAGCCACGAAGTCCACGAGGCCCGCGAAAGCCGGAGGAGCGGGAGCGTCGGGGAGAACGAAGCTTCGCGGTAGTTTCCTCCGACGCCCCAACCACCCGGAGTTAATGCGGCACTCGAGTGCTCGTGGCGACGCCGCAGCCCGACAGGACGTGCGCGCGTCTTCCCCGTGCGCCGCGTCTCGGGAAGCCGCGCGGCTACGGTGCCGGGGAGGCTCTTGACCAATGGGGTGGAAGAGATTCGGAACACGAACCGAGGAGAAGAGACCGCAACGGATTTAGTTAGGATCGTGTCGGGATATCTCGGGGAGGACCGGACCCCCACCGGGTGTCCGGGTACCCCCGGTACTTGTACAGTGCTCTTCTCCTTATCCTATAAAAGGAGGAGAGACTCCAGTGTAAAGACAAGGACAGTCGAGAATACACACACTAGCGGGACGTAGGGTATTGCGCACCCGGTGCGGCCCGAACCTGGATAACTCTCCGTATTCTTACTCACTGGAATCATCTACGCTAACGCGCGAGCAAATCCGTTCTTCCCCGAGCCTATCCTAAGGGAGCCTCGACAGGCCCCCATTTGGAGGTGTACTCACACACCGACGAATCAGTTTGTAATATGCAAAGTGGAACACACAACAACTACACTCGAGCTTTCTCTTCTTTCCTTAGCGCATCAAGAGGGATGAGGATCCTCTGCAGTAATGCACCATGTATTAACAGTCACCGACATGTGGGCCCGGACCCACATGTCGGTGAGGGATGCATTACTGTAGAGGATATGAACGGCATCAAGAGGACTCACATCTTTCTGTCTTTGTGCCGTAGGTTTAGCTGAAAATATGCCATCAGCTTTATTAACACTTTTTTCTACGAAATTATTAACTTCATGGTGTGTAGTCTGTAATCATATAAAACTTGCATATATCCGAGTTCACGATCTCCTATAATTGAAGGTAATTAAGTAGTGGGATGGCTGTTGGCTAGAATTGTATGGTGGACGGGGGAGGTGGCACACGCACAGTGGGGTGCAAGTACAAGTCGTTCTTCCTCCGGACCGTGAGTCCCATCTCCTCTGCCATGTCCAGCTCCCCCGGCTCCGCCCCACCAATCAGCTCCCAGTCGAAGTGGTACACTAGTGCAGCGAGTGCGAGCTCTATGCTCGCTTGCGCAAACACCATGCCCGGGCATATCCTTCGCCCCGCGCCGAACGGTATATACTCAAAGTCCGCTCCCTTGAAGTCGACTGTGCTATGCTCAAACCGCTCGGGCTTGAACTCCTCCGCGTCTCCTCCCCAGTATTTCGGGTCCCTGCCGATCGCCCACGCGTTCACGAACACCACGGTTCCTTTGGGCACGTGGTACCCGAGGATCTTGCGCGACTCCATGGACTCTCTCGGGACGAGGAGCGGTGCCGCTGGGTGCAGCCTCAGCGTCTCCTTGATGACGAGCTTCAGGTACTTCAGATGGGCCAGATCGTCCTCGGTCACGGTCGGCTTCCCGTTGAGAGTACCGCGTACTTCGGCTTGGGCCTTGTTCATCGCGTCTGGGTTTCTCATGAGCTCCGACATGGCCCACTGGAGCGTCGTCGCCGACGTCTCGCTTCCGGCGCCAAACAGGTCCATACCACGGAACAGAACTCAATGTGAGGTTGGTTAGTTAATTCTGATCCGATTAATACTACCGGTACGAAAAATGAAAATCCACTTGTTAATTTGAACTTATTACAAGGATCACTGCTTTGATGATTCCCATGGTGAGGTCCACGCCGAGGCCACCTTCCTTCTGCGACCTCAACAGAACGTCGACCAGGTCCTCCTCCTCCTGCCCCACGGCGGCTCTCCCACTGGCCCTCCGCCGCTCCTCGTGCTGCCTGACGACGTGCTCCATGAGCTCGAAGTTCCTCCGGTGATTCGCGTGCACGAGCCGCTCCGTGCCGCTGACGAGGTTCACGAGCCACGACCACGACGGGAACAGGTCGCAGAGGTTGAACCCGGACGCGAGCCGGACCCCCTCCTCGAGCGTGGCCAGGAACTCCTCCCTCCGGTCGAACCTGTCCCCGATCATGGTCCGGAACGACGAGTCCGTGACCAGCACGGCGACCCGCTCGCTCACGTTCACCGCCTCGCCCGGCGGCGTGGCGGCCACGGCGGCGACGAGGCGTGCCACCTCCTCCTCGCGGACGCGGCGGAACGACCGCACCCGCCGCGCGCTGAGCAGCTCCACGACGGCGAGCTTCCGGAGCTGCCGCCACACCTCGCCGTACGGCGCGAACACCAGGCCCTGCCCGTCGGCCATGTTGATCTTGATCGTCGTGCTCCAGGGACGCGTGGCGAACGTGGCGTCGTGCGTGCGCATGATCTCGACGGCGGCGTCGCGGGACGTGGCGATTACGACGGGCATCTCGCCGAGCTTCAGGTACATGAGGGGCGGCGCGCCGAGCCGGCGGGAGAGGTCGGCCGTGGCGCGGTGGACCAGCGGCTTGCCGACGAGGTGGTGCAGGCTGCCGATCACCGGCAGCCGCCACGGCCCCAGCGGCAGCTTCACGCCGTTGCTCTCTCCGGCGCTTTTCTTCTTCATCTGGAATAGGAGTGGAAGGAGGAGGAGGAGAGCCGTGAACACGTAGAGGCAGCTTGTTGCTACCTCCATGGTTGTGGCTCAAGTGTACTACGTACTCGGGCTTGTTGGGTCTTTCTTTAAAATTGTCTGATGTTCTACACGATCCGGTCATTTAATATGCCGTATTATATAGACAGCGCAGAGAGATAATATTTTTCTTTTTCGGGAACGTATGCTTGCGCACGCATTTTTCATCAAGAGGGGAAGAGAGATAATTAATGCTGTGAACGGAGGAAACGCATACGACTGCGAGTGAACGGCGTTACGTCCGGACGCAGGTCGAGTGCGTGTGCTAGAAACAAATATCACATCTTTCAGTGTGCCGTGCAGGATTCCACAACACGAGCACATTTCCCGTCGTCGACGGCTCAGCGCTGCCGTCGTGTCCCGTCCTCGCGCACGACCTAGGACAACGATCGCCTTGGCGCTGTGTGTGTGCCTCCGTGCCCTCCAAAGTCGCCTCACTCCACAGACCAGTCACTGATCGACCCAACCCGGTTGTTGGTAGCCGCACGCGAGAACCGAAGCTTTGCATGTCCTGTCGTCGATCGATCTAGCTAGCGACTGATCGAGAGTTGGGAAATCGGGTACAATTTCTCAGTCTGAGTGTACCGTTCGAGTTCGGGCGGTGCTTATTACACATCTTTCGCGCAACAAGACATGATGCAAGGGGCGGACGAAGACGACGACACCGCAGACCGCAGACAAGGTCGAGGACGGATGCAGATGCAACTCTGGTCTGACGGGGACAGTTCCCGGCAACGGCCGCAGTTTATTTTTTCGTTCCCATGTACACTTAGTGTATGGTTGCATTATACTAGTGCCACCGATTACATTTTAGAAATTATGCTCTTTTTTTTCTTCTTGATCTGGAGTAGTAGGAATGGGATGCAGAGGCAGCTTGCTACTTGCTCCGTTCTATTGAAGTACGTTCATCTGATCACACTAAGATATCGTAATTAAACAATGACGACAAGCCCCTTTTTCACGTTGAATGGCAAACGCGCAAAATAATTCACCATTGTAGTCATAGGAAAATTACAGTACGGATTAATAACAAACTGACAAATAATGACACCACAGAGTCGAAAGAAGTATGAAAGCATCATAGCTAATTAGGACATGAATCACAGCTAATTAGGATATATGAAACAAAAGTAATTAATATGCTACCATTACAAACCCGAAGATGCAACTAATCCTTGATTCCATTCTTGGTGCCGACGTAGCAGACGAGACTGCAAGGTCAGGACAGACATGTACCAGACGCCCTTGAGCACGCTTCTGGCACGGTTGCTGAGCAGCCGGTCGTCGCCGGGGAGGACCCGCCAGCCCTTGCTATCGACGAGCGCCCAGCGCGCGTCGCCGGGCTTGGCGTACGCGATGTTGCACAGGGGGAGCCTTCAGGAAGAGCGCCACCGACGGCGGGGATGTCTCGTCGGAGATGCCGGCGTAACCGACGCGAGAAGGGCAGGGTGTCCCACTGCTCGCGTGGCATTGAGGGCTCACGAATCGGAGTTGCGCGGTCACGGGTGGCAATTCGACGAGGCATCGGGTGAGCGGGTTGAGGAGGCGGATGGCGTCGCTGGCCATGCCGCGGAGGACGAGGAGGCCCTCGGTGCTGGCCTCGACGCGGTGCCAAAAGCGAGCTCCTGAAGGTCCACGTGCGCGCAGGCGCCCGTCGCGAGGTTCAGGAAGCGCCGCCGCTTGCCGCCGGCGCAGTTGGAGAGCATGGTCCACCGGCGCGGGCGGAAGCGACTCTCAAGGGGCTGCCGCGCGGGTCGGCGGTGCACTGCCGCCACGGCTTGCACGTGGCCCGGAGCCGGAGGTACTCGGTTACGTCGTGCCGGAGCAGCCGGTTTGCGATCTGCTCGGTGAGGTCCGTCGGCAAGTTGGCCCAATCTCTCCCATCCCGGTGATCTGCGCAATAGATGGTCGCCGCCGATGTTAGCGTACATCTGTTTCGCTTAAGAATCCCCTTGTGGACCCGATGTAGCTACCTACGTGTTCGTTTTTTTTTTTTTGCTAATTCTACGTGTTCGGGTTAGGGTCTTTCTTTCAAGGTCTCAAGAGGGAATTTTTTTGTGGCAAGGGTGTTGGGTGACAATTTTTTAGAGCATCTTAAGGGCTCCAAAAAATTTGATCCTTCAAACTTATTTTTGATAGCAGCCCAAAATTTGTTAGCGATAATTTTTTTCTCTCTCCTCTAATGGTTATCTCCTAAAATGGATCAAGAATAACTTTGGTCGGCCACAACGGCATTTGAGGTCACAAAAACATTAACGATCTTGAAAAATGAAGGATTCGGGCCCCAATTTTCCCCATGTTATCTTGAATAATTTTGATTATGTGCTTTTGTATAAGATACATTACAATTTTTTTTGTTATGTATTTTGTTATCTATTTGCACTGTCTTTTTTCTTAAGGGTCATTGTGTTTTTACCCTTGATCTTTTCAACATCCAATTGTGACTTTACCCTCCGTTTTTCAACTTTGTGATTTTACCCCTGCGATTTCAAAACGAAGATAAAAGTTAACCAGGGGTAAAATCATGATTGAGATTGGAACCATGGGTAGAAACACAATTGTCCCTTTTTCTTAAGGGGTCTGAGACATTAGGAAATTCGAAACTCAAAACCCGGATGACTGAATGTTGTTCGACTGAAAAATAGCAAGCTCCAAATTATTAGAGTATCTTCAAGAGCTCAAAAAAAAAAAGTTGATCCCTAAAACTTGTTTTTTATGTCCAAAATTTGTCAGGGGTAATTGTTTTATCTCTCCTTCAACTGTTATCCTTTAAAATGGATCAAGAATAATTTTGATGGGGCCAAATCAGCATTTCGGGTCACATAAACATTAATTGTCCTGGAAATAGAAGGATTTGTGCCACCAATTTTCCCCATGTTTCTACCTACAAATGAGAAGGTTTTAGGGAGGAGTTAAATATAGGGCCCCCAATTTTCTTAGCGCGTCAAAAGGATTTACATCTTTGGCTTTTTTTGCCATAGGTTTATATAGCTGAAAAGATGTCATCAGCTTTATTAAAACCTATTTTGTGAAATTATTAGCACTGACTTCATCGTGTAACCGTATAAAACTTGCATATCCCAGTTCACGATCTCCTATATATAGTTGGAAGGGAATCAAGTAGTGTGACGGTTGTTGGCTAGTACCGTGTGGTGAACTGGGGTAGCACACGTACAGTGGGGTGCAAGTACAAGTCATTCTTCCTCCTAATTGTGAGTCCCATCTCCTCTGCCATGTCCAACTCTCCCGGGTCCACCCCACCCGTCAGCTCCCAGTCGAAGTGGTACAGTAGTGCAGCGAGTGCAAGCTCTATGTTAGCTTGCGCAAACAACATGCCCGGACATATCCTTCGTCCCGCGCCGAACGGTATATACTCAAAGTCTGCGCCCTTGGAGTCGATCGTGCTACGCTCAAACCGATCTGGCTTGAACTCCTCGGCGTCTTCTCCCCAGTACTTAGGGTCTCTGCTGATTGCCCACACGTTCACGAACACTACAGTTCCCTTGGGCACGTCGTACCCGAGGATCTTGCATGACTCCATTGACTCTCTCGAGATGAGCGGTGCTGCTGGGTGCAGCCTCAGTGTCTCCTTGATGACGAGCTTCAAGTAGTTCAGCTGAGGCAGATCGTCCTCTGTCACGGATGGCTTCCCTTTAAGAACGCGGCGTACTTCAGCTTGGACCTTGTTCATTGCGTCTGGGTTTCTCATGAGCTCCGACATGGCCCACTCGAGAGTAATTGCTGACGAATCGCTCCCCGCACCAAACAGGTCCTGTGTGATCACTCAATGTGAGGTTGCCTAATTCTGACCCAAATACAAAAACGAAGAAATTTAAATAATTAAGCTATCGAACTTACAAAGATCACTGCTTTGATGATTCCCATGGTGAGATCGACGCCGAGGCCACCTTCCTTCTGTGATCTCAAGAGAACGTTGACCAAATCCTCCTCCTCCTGCCCCGCCACTCTCCCACTGGCCCTCCGTCCGCTCCTCGTGCTGCTTGATGACGCGATCCATGAGCTCGAAGTTCTTCCTGTGATTCGCGTGCACTCGCCGCTCCGTGCCGCTGACGAGGTTCACGAGCCACGACCACGACGGGAACAGGTCGCAGAGGTTGAACCCGGACGCGAGCCTGGTGGCCTCCTCGAGCGTGGCCAAAAACTCCTCCCTCCGATCGAACTTGTCCCCGATCATGGTGCGAAACATGGATTCGGTGATGACCACGGCCAGCCTCTCGCTCACGTTCACCGCCTCGCCCGGCGGCGTGGCGGCCACGGCGGCGACAAGGCGTGCCACCTCCTCCTCTCGCACGCGGCGGAACGACCGCACCCGCCGCGCGCTGAGCAGCTCCACGACGGCGAGCTTCCGGAGCTGCCGCCACACCTCGCCGTACGGCGCGAACAACAGGCCCTGCCCGTCGGCCATGTTGATCTTGATGGTGGTGGTACATGGCCGCGTGGCGAAGGTGGCGTCGTGCGTGCGCATGATCTCGAGGGCGGCGTCGCGGGAGTTGGCGATCACGGCGGGGATCTCGCCGAGCTTGAGGTAGATGAGCGGCGGCGCGCCCAGGCGGCGGGCGAGGTCGGCCGCGGCGCGGTGGACCAGCGGCTTGCCGTGGAGGTGGTGAAGGCTGCCGATCACCGGTAGGCGCCACGGCCCCGGCGGCAGCCTCACGCCGCGTTTCTTCTTGATCTGGAATAGTAGGGGAAGCAGGAGGAAGAGAGCCGTGACGGCGTAGAGGCAGCTTGTTGCTGGCTCCATGGTTGTGGATCAACAAGTTGTACGTACTCGGGCTCAGGTCTTTCTTTAAATTAAATCTTGTGATGTTCTACACGAGAGCTGGTCATTTATTATATAGACAGAGAGAGATAATGTTTTGATGGGAGGAAATGCATATATACAACAGCAAGTCGAGTTCGTGTGCTAGAGACAATTATCACATCTTTCATCAGTGTGGCGTGCAGGATTTCACAACAGAAGCACATTTCCCCGTCGGCAGCTCAGCACTGCCGTCGTGTCCCAGTCCTCACGCGCGACCTAGGACAATGATCACCTTGGCGTTGTGTGCCCGCCCCTGCCCTTCAAAGTCGTCTCGCTCCACAGTCCAATCACTGATCCAGTTGTTGCTAGCCACACGCGAGGATCGGAGCTTTGCATGTCGTGTCGTCGATCGATCTAGCGACTAATCGAGAGTTGCGAAATTCTGGTACAATTTATCAGTCGAGTGTAACCGCGCACCTTTCGAGAATTCGGAAGGCGAAATACATCTTTCGCGCAACAAGACGTGATGCAAGGGGCGGACGAAGACGACGACGATGCAACACACAAGAAGGTCTAGGACGGACGCAAATGCAACTCTGGTCTGACGGGACAGTTCGCGGCAACCGGCTGCAGTATTCGTTCCCAGTTACACTGGGGTGTACGGTTGCATTGTACTAGTGCCACTGGTTACATTTTGGAAACTACTCCTACTCAGTTTTAGTTTGCCGATGAGGTGGTGCAGGCTGCCCTGGCGGCAGCCTCACGCAACCATTGTTTCCACATCTTTTCTTGATCTGGAGTAGGAATGAGATGAAGAGAGCCATGAAGATGCAGAGACAGCTTTCTTTAAAATTTTGAGATGTTCTGCATGATTACTCCATACTAGCAGTTTGAACGCAGGACATTCATACAAATGAACAGCAGGACACAGCAGGGCGAGTGCAAACAAGTAACCAGCTTTCAGTGTGGCGTGCAGGGCTCTACAACAAAATCACCACCGCGAGTCCACGTGCGCGAACAACGATAACGATCCCTTTGGCGTTGCGTCCCCATTTCGTCAAAGCCGTGTGACTCTCCAGCTCCGGAGTTGCTGTCCGTTGAGACGGTGCATGCATCTTTTATGCAAAGAGAAATGCAGGGAGCTAGCGGCCACGACGATGACACTGCGTTGATGGCGTACGCAAAATGCACCACTGGTTTGAAGGAGACAGTTTCTGGCTACGTGTACACGCAGTTTATTTCTTCATTTTCTTCACAAAAAAAGTTTATTTCTTCATTCCCTTCTTGTTTCCTAAGTTCTTCATTCCCATTTACAATTGGGCGTGCAGGGCGATTGTTGGACAAAGACTACGGTATAACACACAAGGTTTTAAGGAATGACACAAATGCCCCGCAAAAAAAAGGAATGACACAAATGCAACTCTGGTCTCATGGATGACTATATCTTCAGAAGGACCCTTTTCTGGTTCTAACTGTTGTCATTTGATCAATTTTAGTAGGCAGATCATGGCGTTGTCCATCTTGTCAAGAATCTGAAAAATAATAATCAAAGAGTCGTCCTATCAAGATCTTCTTTTAATCACTAAAAATACAAAACAATTTATCTAAGCTGACCTCTTGCGAGATCATCTAGAAAATCACGGACAAGTGTTTGCTCGTCCATTGGTATTCGAACTGTGCTTACATGTTTATTAAAAGGATATTGTGAGCATAGGGGTTCATATGCCCCCCAATGGTCGGCCACATGTCATATAGACATATCCTATTTATCCTTATTTCGAGTGGAGAGGTATGTTGTAAATAGGGATGGATAAATGGTTTAGAAGCGAGTGATAATAATCTATTTTGTTGGCAATATGTGCAATTTATTTGGATCGCATTTTGTCTTCATGATGACTAACAGTGCATTGGATATGTCTCATTTGCATGTCTTTAGGCTCACTCTTTTCATACACTCCAATTTTTTGCTAGCAGTGACAGTCTAGTCTGATGTGTCTAATGGGCCAGTAAATTGGATATGTGAGAGAATGATCGGGTCCGGATGGTGGTGTCCTTTGTTCTTTTGGGGCTAAAGTGCAGGGAATTCTGACATTTCGCAAAAAGATTTGGCCATAAACATGCTGATGTGCTCGAGATGGCTCTTTCATTGATCCTGACTATTCTTTGTGGTGATAAAAAGAGTGGTTTGTTGGATGCTTAGTTAGCTGCAGAAGAGGGTTTTTCTTGTTCTTTTTGTGTGTGTGTGTTGTGCTCCTTTTTCTTGGTGAGCTGCGGGAGATCGAAAATTTGCAGTGTGCTGAGTGCACACCACAAAAGGTCCTAGACACATGGCAAACGTTTTGCCGTCGGCTTCCCACGCAAAGACGACACAACAATTTGGTTGTCGGCAAAGCCATCTTTCCCGTGTGCCATATGGCGGAAAAAAGGCAGCGTCACGCGCTAGTCACGGTGACGACGCCTTTGTCGTGTGCCAGATATTGAGTACACGGCAAAAACGTCGAGCACACAGGTGGCGAGCGATGGGTGGTGGGAGGCGGGTTGCCGCAGTGGGCTAGGGTGGAGGGCTAGGGCGGGGCGAGCAAGGGGGCGGCGGTGTCGGGCGAAGGGGCGAGGGCACAGTGGTAGTACGGATGGCCACGATGAGCTAGCAGAGGCGGGAGTATGAAAATGACTAAGTTTCCGATCCAAAACAGGAACTTGTACTAAACCTTTGTCGAGTGTTGTGATCTGGCACTCGGCAAAGCCATACACTCGGCAAACTAGGTTTTGCCAAGTGCAAAAGTACGAGCACATGGCAAAGAGCTAACCCTAGCTATTTGCCGAGTGCCCTCCTTTCTAGCACTCGGGAAACAAATAAACTCCTAGTTTTAAAAATTAAAATTACCAAACAAGTTCAAAAATAACCTAATTTTAACAAGATGAAATTCATATGCTCTACTACCTATAGACAAAGGGTTGAAGTCAAAACCTAATTGACCATCGTTTTGATTCAAAATCTGAACGAATCCTTCTCAACACTCTAGTTCTTCTACGCAGTTTCTCTATTTTGTGAGCTACATATATGACAACTTATCCAAAAACTTTTCTACATTTTACCACAGGCTCTATGTATGATACAATGATGTAAAAACAATTTTCATAGTTTTCGGACTTTGTTTATTTTCATAAATTTCATTTCAATTCAACGCACAGTCATGGTCATATTTCATGGATATGGTCAAACATGGGACTAGTTAGCATGAACATCATGTTTCCATTTACTGTATTCATTATTCGAACCACTTACAGTTCAAATTTGATTTTTTTTCTCGTAAAATACAATCAATGAAATAAATTAAATAAATATAACAAGCCAACGAGAAATTTGTCAAACTTCAACATCTAGTATGATGTAAAAAAAATTGGTGAGCATTAGAAGAAGAAAAAAATTGTGTCGGTGTCCTTACAAAGCACTCCGTAAAGGCGGTAACGTGGTTGTCACGTATGTGCAGGCAGGGAGGACTTTGCCGTGTGCCAATGGCGGGACACGACAAAGAGGTGACGTCGATGCTGATTTACACAGTCCTCATTACTCTATGCCTACCGTCCGGCACACAACAAAGTTGTTGTTTGTCGTATGTTGTCTTTTGAGCATACGACAAAGAGCTATTTACCATGTAATAGATGGTTGTTGTGTGTCCTATCTGCAGCACATGGCAAACCGGTTGTTTGTCTTGTGCTCGATGAGAGACATGCCGTCGGTGTACTGGGAATGAGGATTTTCATAACCGCCCATGGGCCGCTCGAGGCGGCTCATCTCCAACAGGTCGTGCCATCCGGTAGCTCGGCGCGGTCGAGCCAGGGCGAGGCGTGCGAGCGAAGCTATCGCTCGAGGGCGGGGCAGCACGCCCCGAAACCCTAACACACCCGCACGATGCGGGACGTGACCGCGGGACCTACGCAGGTGGTTGAGAGGTTTAACTACCTCCCCTCATTCCCGCACAGGACGTGTGGCTGCCCCTGTAGCCCCGAGCAGGAGTGCATGGGGAAACGTGCCCCTCCCATTGGACAAGCCATGCGGCGTCCCATCTTGGGCCCCGTGATCTTCAATGTGTGTATCGGCGGATGGATTTAGGACAATAACGAAAAGGATTTAGGATATTGTCACTATAGCACGCCCCCCCCTTCGGACTATAAAAGGGGAGCCCTGTCCATGTAAAAGATAGACTATCTCAACTCTAGAACCTGAAGAATACCATTGTAGCTCCTTCAAGCTCAATAAACACACCAGACATGCAGGACGTAGGGTATTACACATCGCGGTGGCCCGAACTTAGGTAAATTGCGTGTCATCATGTGTTCATCCTTGGAGAGTATTTCTTGATCTGTAGCTCCCGATCATCTCACAAAAGGCGGCTGGCTGACCCCCATTTGTTAGTATTCATGCACTGACACCCGCGGCAAAGTTTCCAGCACACGCGAGCAATTTGGGATGAAACATTTATTTTTATGTAATGATTATAGTTGTATGTATATTTTTTTTATGTAGAGGCTGTAATATTAATATGTTTCTCTTTTTTTTACAAAAAAAAAGTTCGGTCGGTCATAGTTGATTTGACAAAATCAATGACGGCCGTGGAACGCCTCGGCCACCACGACGATGAGGTGCAGGTCGAACTCGGTTGCTCAACCGATTTGGTTTCAGACACCCTAATAGGATTGATTTTTCTGATGCCATGGAACGCCTTTGTGTATAGTGTTGTAAATATATGTTTGCAAAGAAACTGGTCTGAATTCCAGGATTATGTCACGGTAGAAGCAAGGTATAATAAGAAGGGGAATTCGAGCGACGACTGATCGACTCCCACAATTGCTCTGCAAACGCAAAACAAGGATGGAATCGGCCAAACCCATGTTTGAAGGGCAGGAGCAACCCAACAGGTTTGTCGATATTGAGAAAGGTGACGAAATAAAAGATATCCATACGGAGATACAGGTAGAGGTTTATGTAAGGAATCAGGCTAGGATCAATCTCATCACGGGAACAACTGTAAGTTTCACAGCATATCCACCGCGACCTCATCAAATTTTTTTTCCTTTATATTTGGTAATAATAGAAAAAACCACACGTTTGCTTTAAGTTTTAAAAACTCAACCTGTAGAGGGTCCCAGACATTATATTAAGCAAAAAAATTCTCACGTAGGTCGAGAAATCCCGAACCCCCTCCTCACTCTTACACAAGGATCACGTAGTCCCAAGCGCCACACACTAGCTGGGCCTTAACCTGTGCTTTGATGTGTGGAGAAGCGAGCAGTTTCTTTTTACCCAGCTCGGAAATTTGCACTTTTGATTTAAGTTTCAATTAGAGATTTAGTCTCTTCCATAGTCCCCTCCAATTCTCTTTAAAACCGAAGAAGCCACTTCTCGGTTAAAATCCCTTTCCAAGGGGATTTAACTCTTAGATAGAGTTGCAATCCTCCCTAGTTTTCTCTTGATTCACTCGACGAACATGAAATAAGTTATTTTGTGAATTTTTTTGCAAATAAAATAGGTACCTGTATTACTGCTAGATGATCTTTAACTAACCCCTACTTAGAAGTTAATTTGCATGCAAGATACCATCACAGCTTAGAAAAAGCAACCTAGAACGTATGTATAACGGTCTGACTGATGACTCAAATAGAGCTGTAAATTACATTGTTATGTATTAGGTTCCTGACGAGGTTATATGATAAATGGGGGTAAAAGGCTATAAAATGTATTGTGACATAATGTTATGTATTAACATCTTCTCTTTACAACCAAATTCTTTTTTTAGATAAATTCGGGAACGTGATTTGGTAGTCTTATATTGTGAAGTGATGGAGCTCTTCCTAAATCCTTGGCTCTTCTGTTTTCAGACTATTGTGATGGTGATGCTGGTAGCTGTGTATGTGGTGCTTACATTCATTGCTTTCAACAATGTGCCAGTGGGGATGGCTACTGGTTTTAGCGTCTCGATGGCCCCATTTTACATTTGTACCCTAAAGGCGTTGCTCGTTTACCGAGACATTCTAATTGACGAGATACATGGCATCAGGCCGTCTAATACCAAAGCTGGAAATCTGCCATCAGTAAATGTGTGAAGCTTTACTATTAGCCTCTGGACCGCTGACAGGAGAAGAAGGAGAAACCTGGACTCCCATGTCCAATGCCCTTTATGCGGCCAAGAAGAGGAGCGACAACAACATCTAATCTGGGGTTGCTCATTCACGCGACAACTTTGGCATGGCCTTACGTAGGAGGCTTGTCTTCCTCAACAACTGTCCTACAACACATGGCAACAAGGGTGGAGACATTGGCGCAAACGACTACCAAGAGCGCGTCAACGAGGTTTCGATTCTCTTTTCCTGCTTGTTATGTGGATGACTTGGAAAGAGCGTAATGCCCGCATTTTTTAGGACGAACTAGCGACGGTGGGGGCGACCATTTCTCGCTGCAGAGAAGAAGCGCAGCTTTGGGTTCACGCCGGGCCAAGCACTTGGCTGATCTTTGGGCCTCGGCCGCTACGTTGCAGCATGGCTCTGCAAGTTTGCTCGGTGCCAGGTAGCTCAGGTTGTAAATTATGTAGCGGCCACTCGACAGTGGGAGTTCTCGCTAGGTCATAAAGAGTCTAGTTTGGCTCGGACGACCAGCGATTTTGTAAGCAAACTTTCGTGCATCTTTGCACTTTCTCTTCTTCTATAAAGTCACGCAAAGCTTTTGCGTGTTTGCAAAAAGAGTATTAATAAAGTAGCATCCTTACGATGATGCTTGTTCTTCCCTAGGATTTGTCATTCCATATCATCGCAAGTAAAGTCTCGTCCGAAAGAACTATTAGTTTTTAATTCAATTAGTGGTTCTTTTCTATAGATAGATTGCCAAATTAATTGCTCATTTTCTATGTTAAGCATTATGATATATCACAGGAAGTGAGCTCGGACACCTGGGATCAAGCACAATTATGTAGTAAGATTTCTATTCTTTCACAATTATTTTGGCTAAGATCTTGAGCTGCCCCCCCCCCCCCTCCTCTCCGCCTCGTCAACGGGGATAATCCCCACGAGGAAAGACCCTCATCCCCGCCCCGTTAAGCTAACGGGGAAAATCAATCCCCATCCCCATCCCCGTTGAATCCCCGTTCCCCATCGGGCCCCGCGGGGATCATGCGCCTATTGGAGAGGAGGAGGGAACTCGTGTGTGCGCGGTTGCACCGCCGGCTCGAGCCCGTCCGACCGCTCGCGCGTGTTGGGGAAGAGTAGGGAGGTCGCAGTCCTTCCTCCTTCGCGCGGTGGCTGCTAGCGGCGACGGAGATGCATGCTCAGCTCTGCAGCTCCAAGTGGTGGCAGAATGATAGAGGACTGGAGGACGGGAGTCACGGGACACGATAGTCGGGAGGAGTCGATTGCGGCCGGGGCTGGCGAGTGGAGTGGAGAGCTATAGGATTTAGGTTTGGAGTTGTACTATTTATATAGCATCTATACTAAAGTGGGCTTAGGCTGCAATGTTTTACGTGGGCTACAATGTTTTGGGTCCCCATCGGGTCCCCACGGGAAAATTGGATCCCATTTCCGCCCCGCTTCTTATCGGATCCCCGCCCTGCTAGCCCCGCGGGCAAATATGTCCCCCATCCCCGCTTCAATCGGGCGGGCCCCGCGAGCCCCGTTCCCCACGGGAAATTGTCGGGCGGACCCCCTCCCCCTTTTAAAGATACAGTTGATTACCTGTTGCAACAGAAATTGGTAGAGATTAGCAAGGGATTGCCCTGGTTTGCGTACAAGTGGTGTGTTGGATGGGCTCAATAAACTGAAATCTATCCTGAAATGAGCATCTCATATGTACGCGATCCCAGAGCTACATGGCGACGAAACATTTCATTATGTGGCGTGTGCAGTTTATTTCTTCGTTCTCTTTTACACTTGTGTATGTATGTGACTACAATTTTCAAGTCCTCAAATCTGAGGGATGGGTTCACTAAGACTCATCATTTGATCAGTTTTAGTGGGCGGATCATGGCGTTGTCCTCGTGGTCCAGAATCTGCAAGTAACAATAATCAAAGAATCTGTCAGTGACAAATAACCTTAATTTTGCCAATCAGCTTGGCAGCCATGCGTAGCAGGACAGCGGTAATTGATCCAGTGGTCGACAGTACGTACGTGGCAGTGGTAGACGTATCCCGGCTCTGCCGTGGCGTCGAACGGGTACGCGCCGCCGGTCTCCACCATCACGAACTTGACCACGACCGTCGTCACGGTCCCCGGCGCCACCTTCACCACGTTCTTCCACGTCCGCTCGTGCTCCGGCACGGCCACCTCCTCCCCGACCGCGTGCCGGTCCACGCCGCACTTGGCCGCGTCGTTGACCCGGGTCATGCAGCGCGTGAACTCGTCCTGCTCGACGAGCTCCACCGCGCGCACGGCCTGGAACGTCGCCAGGTGGAGGTGCAGCGGGTGGTTGTCCGGCGTCAGGTTGATCACCTCCCACGTCTCCGTGGACCCCACCCGCGGCGTCTCCGTGGCCGGGTCGTCGGCGCGCCGTCCGTTGATGTACAGGTGCGTCGGGTTGCCCGTGGCCGGGTCGTCGTACTCGTACAGCACGATGTACCGCTTCTTCACCGCCGCCTGTTCTTCCTCCCCGGCGGCGAGCTTCACGGCGTACTCCGGCAGCCTCGCGGGGATCCTGGAACCGTCCCATGTACTCGTTGGTTCGATGAGGAACTTCATCACCTTGCCGCTGAGCCGGCCCGGCGCGTCGCCGTCGGGGTACGGGTACGGCGCGGTGTTGACCAACTCCGTCCCGGTCGTAGTTGACTCGGCGAAGTCAACGACGACGTCGAACGCCTCCGCCACCGCGACGAGGAGGTGGGTGACCAGCACCGGCTTCGGGAGGTAACTCGTGTCCGAGCCGACGACGTGGAACGGCAGCCCGTTACCGATGGAGAGGTTGAAGTAGCGCGCGTTGCTGGCGTTGATGACGCGGAACCGGTACCGCCTTCGCGCGACGCGGAGGAACGGCCACGCCTTGCCGTTGACCGTGACGGCCGCGCCGAAGTACTCGGGCTGCCACTGCGGGTGGGCCCGCGGCACGTCGCCCGTGCAGTTCATGTACAGGGACCCGTCGGCGGTGAAGCTGCGGTCGGCGAGGACGAGGACGCGGTCGAACGCGTCCCCGCGCGGGAGGCCCAGCGGGCCCTCCGTCGCCGGGTTGCGGATGATGTAAGCCCCGAGCAGGCCGGCGAGGAGGTTGGCCCGGGTCAGGCCCAGCGCGTGGTCGTGGTACCACAGCGCGCCGCCGGGGCCCTGCGCGTTCGGGTAGAAGTAGGTTGGCGTCGTCCACGTGGGGCCCGTTTCGCGGAACCCCGATGTGAACCAGGCCTTGGCGTTGCCGTCGGACTGCGGCGGGTGCACGCCGCCGTGGAGGTGCACGGCGGTGGGGACGCCGACGCCGGACCTGGGGATGGCGGTGGGCACGGTGGGGTCCCACGGGAGGATGTGGCGGGCGGGGAGGTGGTTCTGCCACGTCACCCAGAGCGGGACGCCCTGCAGGGCCTCGATGGTGGGGCCGGGGAACGTGGCGGTCGCCGCCGACGTGCCGAACACGAACACGGTGGTCGCCGGCAGGTCGCGATGGAATTTCTGCGCACGCAAATACAGAGAATGTCTCCTCACTGTACCGATCGAGGCATCAAGCAGCCATCATCGCGTCAGATAGAGGTGGACGAAACAGAAGGAATTGAATCCTCGTGCGTACCCATTTTTTCTGGTACATCCCGATGGTGAGGTGAACCGGCGTCGGCCGGCCGTACTTGACGGAGTAGCCAAAGACCTTGGGCATCTGGGGGAGCTCGTCAACGAACATTTCCAGAGACCCGGCGACCTTCTCAAGGCTATCCTCGGACACCGGCGGCGGCGGCCTGAACCCGGCGGCGGCGCCGGCGATCAGGAGCAGAACGGCCAGCTCTGCTCTGGCCACCATTTCGGCCTCCTTTCCTTTGCAATAGCAGATGCCAAGATCGGAGCATTTATTAGCAGCTGGTCAGTTGGTGGTCACTAAGATGGAAATGTTGGCCATTAGAGAGAGTGCTTTCAGCTCATCATTTTGAGCTCAATTAGCTAGTGCTATACAGTATCTGTCCGAGTGCTGAACGGTGGTTGGCGAAACTTTTAGACAAACATGATGAGATCTGCACTAGCTTGGCCGGCGAGCATGCTGCATGCATCAATCTACTATATCATGTGCATTCCATCAGTATGTGCACTGGCTATGTGGAGTGGAGCTTGCACTAGGACAACTGACAATTGGCAATTGGCATGCCGCGCGCGCTTGGAAGAGCCGTTGGCGGTAACGCCATCCTATGGGGGTAGCCGGGTAGGTAGTCAAACCCAGAGAAACAACATGAAGACTTGTGTAAGATTGTGGTACAGTGGAACATAAAGTCATAAACAGCTTGACAAGGATAGATGTTTGCTTGTACTATCTCAATTGTTGTTTTTCAAAATACACGTGATTCGGAGTATACTCTGAAAAGCGAATTAACGTACACTAGTATAGGATTGCAACATGCACTTTCGCCACCAGGCTGTCGAGCACAGATTAGTGTAATAGAGTATGTCGCAGGTATGACCTTTTAATTTCAGAGATCAGAATGTGCGCTGTGTTGCCTGAATTTTGAGCAGCAACAGCCCAACTATAGAAAGGATTTGGCGACGACACACCTAGTTTTATCCGTGATACATCGACTAATAAACAAAGTTTGATACCGTGATACTTCGACTAATAGATAAAGTTGGATACCAAGATGGCAGGGAGTACAGAGGTAACAGCTTCATAATTTTGTTCACCGCGAACGAGCCAAGTATTTCAACATAGAAATCTTCAACCCAAGCACCCTCGGGGTACACAAAAGGATTTCACATGTTTATTCATTCAGAATTAACTATATCACACATTCAAGTAGAACAGCTAGGCAATGACCACCCAGATAATAGAGAATGAGAAACAAGTGGCCAACCGCGTTGTATTTCTCATAGGCAATGCCTAGTAATGCTCTTGCAGGACTGAATTCGTATTAAAAAAAAACTTCCATCCACTAATTAGACCTACACAATTTGTTTTCCCCTGGGATTTCTGACCTGGTTCCAGTTTGCATACGCTACCCTGGTATTTGAAGAACCCTGCAAGCCTAACAAAAAAACATAACTTTACAGGGTAGCTCAGTTCCACGTTCCAAAGAGTTCATTTGGAGACAATTTCCAAATGATCAACTGAAACAACAAATGTTGAAATGTACATTTATATGGTGCTGGAGTTACCCAAAAGAAAACAATCCAGGTACAAGACACTCAGGAGATCAACTTTCTTGAACGGTTTCAGTTTTCCCCAGGTGCTCATACTGGTCGCAGTTAGCTCCTGTATCCTTTAAAGCTGTAATCAACCGTGGTAAGATTTTGGCTAATGCAAGCTTGAAACCAACAGAGCTCGAGTGCTCCTTGCTTCTGTCAGTGGTACAAGCATCATCAGTGAGTGTGCCAACCACATTTCCTTGCAAATAGGCCTCACAAGCTTTAAGGATGTACTGCCCACGCTTCCGGAAGTGGCTTTTCACAAAATCCTCAAAATGCTGCAATAATCATGGGTTAAACAATAGGCATTCAATACAAGAACAATATTTTTTTTAATTTGGTGCCATCTACAAAATAACCACTCTATACAGCATGGAGAGTAAAGATTAGCTTACAATGTACATGCTTATGTTTGCTTACTATGAACGGTTAAACATGATTTTTAATTGATGGATTAAAAGAACTGGGCACAATTTTCACGTGACGGATTAAATAGGACTGGCAACAATTTTCAAGTGATAGATTGGACCAAAGGCAACCTGGATAACTTCAGTAAACACAGATGCAAAGCGGGGAAGGTGTATTACCATAGGAGGCCGTCTCAAGATATATAACATTGATTTCAAGCTCAGTAGGTATGTGTTCTCATTATATGGCACTGCATTCTTCTCCCCTTCAACAGTACCAACTTGCTTCTCATACCCAGCTTCATTAAAGTAGGGCTTTTCATTGAGAACCAAACCCTGAAGTGAAACTAAAACTTGAAGAATACTTGATGATGATGGATCCCATACTTCGTTCCCTCTGCCAGTCCAGGTGTTCAAGAGACTTAAGCAAACCTTTCCATCCACATATAGGTTCGGATTTACACGCAACCCACCAGAATGATAGTATGCTGACTACAATTTGAAAGGGAATGAGCATGAGAAAATCGCAGGTATGTCAGACGAAATTCAGCTAAATGTAGTTATTTAAAATCTAAAAGGGCAACAGTTAGGGTGGTGTTATTGCAATTACCGGAGGAACTTGTGGATACTCTGGTGGAAGGTGAAAGTCAAAGAAGAAAAGGCCATCTTGGTAGGGTGTTCCACTTGCTCCAATAATCACGGCTCTCATGAGATCCATCCGATCCTCAAATACCCTGACATAAATGTAGTCTACAATTGCAGTAACAAGAACATCAGCAAATAGTAATTTTATTGTCTTTAGCTATTTCTATTAAACACAATTGTTTTTTTAGCTGTTTTATTTGTTTGTATTAAGTAAAAAAACAGACCTGGTAGGTTCTTCTCAAGTATGGTCCATTCCTGCTGCACTTTTTTGACCCACTTTCTTCCACCAGTGCCCTGCTAGAATATCATTTATCAATGCATTGACTACAGCAGTGAAATATATATATAAAAAAGTCTCTTCAGTCACATATAAATGATGTTTTGACATATACAACATCAAAAACTAATTTATATCCTAATACATCTATAACACATACAAAATTATAGCATTATAAAACTACTTTTCAAGACATTTATTTCTAATACACAAAATCATTTCTAGACATTATGCCTCAATGTATGAAACTTAGTAATTTGATCGTAAAATTAGAATATAATACTGCACTAAAATGATTAGCACAATTTGATTGAATGTACCAGTGCTGTGTTTTCAAGGTAGTGGTGGTCTGGAGGACATTGCAGGACATCAAAGTGTTTGAAGCATTCAGAATCTGCAGGATTATCACCCATATCCACATCTACAGACTTGTCAGCAGATGACTCATCAGTTGTCACCGGTGCACAATCCGATATTGTCATATGGTTCTCCTCGCTATTTTCAGTGTCATCACCAGGTTCTGAAAATTCATTAGACTGGTGAGATTCAGCTTCATCCATAACATCTGAATTTGACCCATCTAAATGCCTTTTACCTCGACCAAACATTTCATTCGCCAGCCGGGTTATAAAGGCAAAAGCAACAGAAAGTGGACCAGTTGCAGGAATTCCATCCTGGGAACTGAAAGAGCCATTTTCCCTTTCAATATTAGTCTCAGGTACATTTTGTGAATCATCCTGAAAGAGGATGCATGAATCAATTATATTAGGACAAAAGAAAAACGAAAGATGCTCTGCAGAGAGACGATAACCAACAATAGTTATAGTCAGGCAGTAGAGAATACCTGTGCAGAATCATCAACTAAATCCATTTCATTGTCATCAACAGTCTCCCAGCTAGCACCATCAGAGACAGTTCCATCATCCAATGAGGCCCCATCTTCTTCACGACCAACAACAAATATTTCATGAGGCCCAACCTGAAATAAGAGAAGAAAATTCGTTTTAAAACATATAGATAGAAGAAAATTTGTTTTAAAAAATATAGGTAGTGCATAGCTACAAGACAGTTTTTCAGGGACTACCTTAGACTTTGATCCATCGCCCCAAATAACTTCAATCTTGCCATCTTGAATGCCAACTATATTTCCAGCCCATGAAAGGCTTGTAAGTACGACACTCGAGTCTTCCTGTGGTAACTGATCCCCTGAACTAACATCAGGGGGAGCCGTTTCTGGAGTAGCCAATCCTTCTAGTTTGTTCTCATTACTGGGTGATTCAATAGGATGTGAAACAGATGGCAAGCGAACAACAACATCTCCATAGCAATAATCATAATCCGGATGACCATCCAGTTCATATGCACTCACAATTTCATTACATTCTATTTCTTTGGGATCCTCTGGGTGCAGCGAAGGCTTAAACCATGACACTGATGCAGTTCGGTCCTTTGCATTAACACTTCTAACAAGACCAACACGCTTTGGTTCAGAAGAATCATCAACGTCATTTGAGACCTTGTCCACAACATATTGCTCCGGGAAGAAGTCATGATCATTTGGACTGTGAATAGGGATGAGTGATGTTGAAGTTATACCGCGTTCCTTTGTCCCATCCTGCCAGATTACATCAACTTTAGTATGTGAATTTGCAATGAGTAGAGCTCGTTCAAAGCTATCATCTCTTCTCTTTGTTCTTTTGTCCTTCTTAAGAAACACTTTCCTAATCTTTTTTCTATGTGTTACATTGTCCTGTGATCCCTCTTTTGGGATTGTTGATACAACTGTTCCTGGTTCTGATTCTTTGCCTACAGATGAATTATCCCCATCTGACATGCTCAACCCATCTGCATGAGATTCACCATCTGTTTGTCTGTGATTCATATCTGTATCGGTCCTTTGATCTTCAGCTTGAGAATCAGGAATATCTGACGGTAGGTTAGAGCTTTCTGGGCAAGCACCCTTGCTTGATGTGTGCTCATCAAGGTTTAGCTCTTTTGATTCTGAATTTTCAACCAAAGCATCATCAGCACATGATGACGTGTTCCGGGAACGATGGCACCAGTCAGTTATTTGCCAGTTTGCATATGAGAAACAAGACAGGAGAGTCAGATCCTTTGGGTTCTGCTCCTCCAAAGGAACAGGTTGCTGATCCGTAGCAAAGTGTGCAGATGCAATCCAATAGACTATAACAGCAGTATTTTCCACCTTTGTAACAGTACCTTCAAGACGACTCGCTTTCCACAATCCACTTAGCCATCTGGATGACTTGAAAACAGATGATGATACTGCCTTTACACGCTGTCCCGGATAGAAGGGACAAGCTGTATTTGGATGTATTGGACCAGATACTGATCTTAGGCGCATAGGATCTGCTCTGATGACTTTACAGACAGAGCCATCATCAAATAACACATTAACATTATCCAATACTTCATCAACTCGACCAAGCCATGGCCCAGAGACAACATAATCACCAACATTGAATTCTCTAATGCGTTTCAAATCTTTTGAGGATACACCTTTAATAATATCCCCATTGGCACCTTGCAAATCAACCTCAAGATCAACATCCACAACAAGCCCCACCTGACCAGTTGGATCTGAGGCAGAAGCAACTAGATCTCCATGAAGGAAACTTCTGTCAACAACAACTACATCGTCAATATCTTCAGTTTTTTCACTATCATCTATCCACAATACCCGAACTTTGTTATCGGGCAAAGAACTCTCGCCGTCAATCTCAGCTCCATTGCTGGCATGATCACCATCAGTACCACCGCTTTCAGCTCCACGAGCATTTTTTTGTTCATGCTCCTCAGTATCAGTGTCATCATCATCATCCTCGTCATCGTCATCATCGGTGATGCTACCTTCAGAATCATATTCCCCTGCTACCTCCAACACTAATCCACGGGCATCCTCCTTTGATTTCAGGCTCACAACATCTTCTCTGTAAATAAAGACAGCTTGTACTTCTTCAGGACTGGCAGTATCATTAGACTTATCATCTTCCTGGTTATTCTCGGCAATATTTACTGAGCCGTTTGGCAGGTCTTCCATGCTGGGAGAGAACTGTAAAAGTAGATTTCTTCCAGCACTCAAGTGGCACTTTATATTTAACTGAAAAATGTAGAACGCGTTGCAAAATTAGCCCAGCGACCAGAATGAAACTTGGAGGGAAGACATAACATCATCAACAAGAACAACAACAACAACAACAGCAAAGCCTTTAATCTCAAGCAAGTTGGGCAAAGCACAAGGGCAAACAAAGCAGAAAGTAATGGAAGACGTAACATAAAAGCTAGACTAAAAAGACATAAGAAAGCATATGCTCCAGAGATACTGTAATTAAATGTTCAAATATGGTCACTTTTAAAAACTTTTCCTTTACAAGGTACAAACAACACAAGTAGGTAGAAGCAATGAACATGATTTGCAAGCTCCTTACAGCAACAATCCAGAATATGTAGAAAGGGATTGGAATTAAACAACAAATAAGCATAAATTGAACTATGTTACAGGACACTTGTATCAAAATAATCCTAAATTTATATTCTTCAAAAGGAAGCCAAAGAAAATATGCATAATTAATTCGTTACATAGAATATTATTTCCTTGAAGCATATTTTGCAACTTTTAATGTACCTAATAATAATGTTAAACCTGCTCAAACACTACGGCTATGCGCCTTCTGCCAAATTTCATCAAGAAATGACGGTAGCCAAGATGGAATATCTGACATCAGTTGAACCAAATTTTGATTTCAGCTGTGACGAATAATCTGTTCAACTAACATGGGAACAACATAATTCATCTAGAGTTCTAGACCAATAGCAGTCACAGCTATGAAGTATTGAAGTTGAAATGAGATAAGCTAGTATTGACAGTGTAAATCATGTAAATAGTCTCGTAAATTACAGCCTAGTGCTGGTGGGATTTTGAGCTAACCTCTCATGTAAAAAAGAATATCACTAAGATCTCTAATAACCTTGGAAACAGAATTCATAGTATCATAAAACAAGAAAATGATGATGTTTCAGCAATAACTAGATACAAGTCAAACAATTATATATTTATATAAATTAGAAAGAAAGAACCAAACGGATGTAAGGTGAAAGCTAAAAGGCAATCCTAACGGGATTGAACACTTCAGGGACCCTTTTAAGCCTGGTGTCATATAGGTTGAGCTGAAATTATTCATTTTTCTACTAGTCTAACAAGACAACAAGACTACCTTCTCCCAATCCTAACGAAAAGAACAACTCCTGAACACGGCAAGCCATTGACCTTACTGCGGTTACAATCTAAGAACCACAGAACTCTGCACGCAACGAATATGCCAGGATGGAGACCCAACAAGCGACCGCCCATCTAGCTCTCGACAGAGCACGTCCTAGACTACAGGAACCGTCAGGGCGCAGCCAATCTGCACCGGCAACCACAGTGCCAATGGCTCCGGCCACAGTACGCGAAGCGAGCCAATCGGAACAGAGGTATAAACCTCATCGGCGGGCGAAAATCCTCTGTGCCGCGCGAACGATAAGCAATCCGCGAGCCAGAACGCCAAGATCAGGCGCGAGGCGGGCGTCCAGGTACCGGGAAACCCCGGGGAGTCGAAAGCGAGATGGGGAGGGGAGAAGGAATCTGGGGGCGGCGGCGGACTGACCTTGGGCGATCGGAGCGGCGGGGATCGGCGGCGGGGACCGCGCCGGGCGGGAGGAGGCGGCGACGGCGGCTGGGTGCCCTAGGTGAGAGACGGGGCGGGGAGAGAAGAGAGGACGAGACGAGGAGAAGGCGAGGCGAGGCGAGGCGAGCTGCGCAGGCAGAAGACGAAAACAAGGAAAAAAAAGAAACGCAAAAACACAAGGAAAAGGATTACAGAGCCGCATAAAACACGAAACAGGAGAGCGAGGCCGAGGAGGAAAAGTCTGGTTTTTTTGCCTGGGTGGAGTTCGGGTCCGTGTACGCCTCGGCACTGGCACGGTGAGAAAGTCACCAGGCACGGTCCGTTACTACACGGCTAGCGCCACCCGCCACGTTCGAATGCGTGTTGAAGTACGATTTCCTTGCTGTTGGCAATGAAGAGGTTTGCGTTGTACTCCCACTTGATCCCGAATTCTCTCAATATCGTGTTTATCATGGATTACTACCCCTGAACCGATAGCCCACGAAAATTCCCAGAGTTTGGCGCAAGCCTTTTCCTTTTTCCTTCTTAAGAACGGACGTATATACCATGTTCTACCGAGTTTATAAATTGGAAAAGGTTGGTTGTGCCCAAGAGCTGTGCAAGTAGCACAGGAAAGGGATAGCATACCAGATGTGATGTTCACACTAAAAAAAATTACGTTTTGTGCGATGCAGATAGAGTAACATTTCTTATGCATGACGACCATGTTCTATTCCCTTCTCCATATGGGGGTTGAGCTCTAGCGGGCAGATGAGAATATACGGAGGAGCAGAGAGTCCAGCCCACCTCCTGGTCTTTTCTGTCCTGGGATCTAGGAGAATGTTATTCCCAGCAAACCATGCTACTGTTTGTTTCTATATTCTCACAGATAAAACAGACGAAAAGAAACCAGTCAATACTCCATTACCTGAACTGACATTTATGCTTGCTTCTAGGCTAGTATTAGCTAAGGTACCAAAGTAGCAATAGAATGCACTGTTGGTAACTTTAAGCTGGGTGATACAATGCACAATAACCACGCCATTCTAAAAAATTACACGATCAAGCATCTGTTACCCCGAGGAAAGGGGTAAACAAAAGTAACATCAGTATCCCTATAATCTCAGCCCAGAAAAAAAATCAGGTGCAGGGATACACCAACAACAAAAAGGTCATTTCCCAAAAACAAGAAAACAAAACTCTAAACAAAATGTACATCAAATTGAGGACAACAATCATGGAGAAAACAGGAGTGATGATATGGCCTGTGAGTAACAGCCACCATAACAAGTAAAAAAGTGAAGTTTATTTTAATCGAATGCAAAGACATGTGAAATACAAAACAGAATGGGAAACGCCTATTGCTGCACCAGCTTCCAGACACGAATGCAAGCATCCTCGCCAGCAGTCACAAGGGTATCATTGTCAACGAATGTTAAACCATGAACCCCACCAAGATGGGCTCCCTTGATGGTGATGCGACTGGCTGCCGGCTTATCTATTTCATAAACAATTGCGCATGTGTCCAATGAGCCTGTGGCAACCAAACGACTATCAGGTGACCAAGCCACGCAGTTTATACGAGCTGTGTGGTACAGCATGTTCTTCAGCTTGACCTGTTGAAGAAAACAATATAAATCTTACTGTGATCCCAATATGCATTGCTCATTTGAAATATAATTGAATGAAACAAATAAAAAGACAAAATAATAAAAAAAAGCCATATCGCATTGCTTAGATAAGGGGTAGCATGTTCTTGGCAATATGATTTGCGACAAACCCCACAGTTAATTGTTTTGTTTTCCATCAAAGGATCAGTCAACTTTATAACCTAACAAAACAAACCTCACTCTCTATTTAAGCCAAAACAGCGACACCAAACCACAACTGATCAAATTATTAATTATGAGTGGTGATGGATAAAGATTGTGGTTACAGTTTCAGTTGTTACATGGCAAAGTTGGTTCATGGTTTCAAATTGTTGTATGGAGTCTGTAAGATGTGTTTACTACCACTGAAAATATCTAGAGGGACTCCATCAAACCATTAACTGGACGAAATTAAAACATGAAAACAGTGAAAAGGCAATCTGCACATTACATAGTGCATTACCTGAGAAGTTTCAAGATAACTCATAAATAACAATCAATTAATAAAACACAGACCGATACCCATTATTATTTAACAACTGGGGCAATAAATTTGAAATGGACAGTACCTCTCTGCTTGCCCGATCCCACACAACAGCTTCCCTGTTGGCATCAGCAGAAGCAAACATAGAAACATCTGGAGAATAATGTATGGAAGTAATAGTTCCTCGGTGCTTCTCAAGCACAGCTTCTTCTGTAAGTGTATCCCCACTGATGGAATAGATCCTTAGCTTCCCATCTTGCGCACCAACGACAGCTTCAGAGCCATCGGGAGAAACAGAAGATGAAGTGATGGTATAATTAACTTTTGTTGTTGATACGACTTTCGAGTTGTGCAGCAATATGATCCCAGAATCAGTGGTAACCAATGCAAATTCAGGTTTTTGAAGTGCAAGGTTCAAAGCATTTGGTTGACCTCCAACGTCAACTGACTCAGCATCTCCACATTGGTCTCCATTAAGAGGAATTCTGAAGATCTGCTTTCAAGGAGAACCTATTAGTTGTCCATCATAATTGAACAACCATTCTTGAATCAAAATCAAAAAAATGAAATGATGGTGCTCAAAACTTTAAATTTTATTTCAAACAAATCAACGAATATAGAACGCATTTCCTTTAGAAATTGCAGTCATCGCAGAGTTTAGGAACCAATTGGCAGATGACAAGTTAGCTAATTCTCAGTAAACCTTGGCTAGATGCCAAATGTCCTAAAGAATTATGCATATTATAGCATTTTTACGTCATTATTTTTCAGCATTAAATATTCATAGGAATCACTTGCATTTCCATCCAGCGATTTCCAAAATATTAGCTTTTAATTAATAATCAATAGATATTTAAAATGTCAAACATAATTCATATAATAACCTATCTTCCTAACCAGGAAAAAAAAACAGGGCCCCATGGGAAAAGACTGACCCAAGGTATTGCAATTAAGAGAAGCACTTGAAATCAGAGGCCAAGCAGAAGTTCATAAAGGTGTCTCCCCTATACCGCGCACTACCCCCTAAGGTGACTTTTCTTTATTTACGTCGACAAGGATTTGAACCCTGGTTGGGTAGACTCCCAATTGGGGGACTTCACACCATGCTGTTAGCGTGTTTGCACCTATGCTCCTACATATCATCACCTTTTCGATTAAGAGTTTTAAAAAATCTACAGTAGCATCAGGAAAAAGCACTTGAGCTTGTTTAGAGAGGTAAACATTAGACCAAACCTTTCAAGTTGTAATTTCAATTTTCCAGCAACTCCAAAGGAATTGAATACAATCTATGTATATCCAAACAAGACATATGAACACTAGGCATATTGAGAGTGTGTTGGATTATTTCTCACCTTATTATCATATCCTGAGGTGACAAGCTCTTCTTCTACTGCAGCAAAGCATTTGATCTGGGTGTTGTTCTTACGCATCAATCTGCCACCATATCCAACACCCTGTATCCATCTCATTATAACACCATCATAGCTCGTAGAAAGTATAGTTCTTGGGCTACTTTGAGGAAAGAGAACCAACGAGCTAATAGTCTTCAAATGTCCAGCAAATGTCACTGGTTCTTGGTCTGGATTGCTTGCAGAAAACACATTAAAAGTCCCACCAAGAGAAACTGTCACAAGATGGTCATTTTGCCAAAGGCAACCTACAAGCATATCATCTACACCTCCTGTGCCAGGACAAACCAAAGTTCTGTTCAACTTTCCAGTTGCATCCTCCATGATATCCCATACTTTTGCAGTTTTATCAGCAGAAACAGTTAGAACCTAAAATTCAGATAAATAAAGAGGTAGCCAATGAGTACCAAACATCAGTTCAAAATTATTACAAGGCTGATATACCATGCTATCTATTGTATAAAGACGTAGATACAGTTAAGTTTCATCCCACTTGCATCTCTTAGGTAAAGAAATCATGTAACTTATGGGCTTTATCATTTTAAGATCTATGTGGAAAGAAAATACTTTGCAAATGGTCCAACACCCACATAGGTAGGTTGTGTTATATGGTCAACAACATTACATTCTGGGAAACACATTCCAAAAATTTTCAAGTCGTTTTAATCTGCCACATCTAATCTGAGACCAAATATTGACACACCATAAACTCGGGACATTTAGTATGTATGGCATGGTAACTAATAACAGGAAAGAGTTAATATCAAATTACTTGTTTACTGTCAGGACTCCAGCTAACGGCATATATGCTCCCAGTGTGACTGCCTTCAGAAGAAAGCTCACCAATCTTTTCTCCAGTTTTACCATCATATATTAAAGCCCTCTTATCTGAACTCACAGTGATGAACTTACTTCCATCAGGAGAATACCGAATACAGTTAACGAAGTTTGAGTGGTCCCTGAAATTCCAAGTAAGAAATTGACGAATGTGAAGTCGACCTCAAGAAGTGCTAGGAGTTGTGCACAATTATGAGATAAGGCAGAAGTTCAACAACAACAATAATAAAGCCTTTTATCCCAAGCAAGTTGGGGTAGGCTAGAGATGAAGCCCAATAGGAAACACGAATAGGAGATGTTATGAATAGCACTTGTATTCAATATGGGGGCACTAGGCCACAATATATACATGTACAGGTGTGGGTAAATATGCACAAAACCCCTTATACAAAAGGGAAACTACAATAATACATATACATCTAACACCCCCCTCAAACTCAGGGTGGATCAAGAACACTGAGTTTGGAAAGATAAAACATGTGTCTGGTACTAGTCTGTGCCTTGGTAAACAAATCAGCCAACTGAATCTCTGAAGGCACATACTGAGGAGCAACTATACCATCCTGAACCTGTGCTCGTGTATAAAAAGCATCAACCCCAACATGCTTACTGAGTTCATGCTTCACCGGGTCACGAGCCATGCTGATAGCACCTGTACTGTCAGAGAAAAGAGGAGTCGGCTGAGAAACAGAAACACCAAAATCCTCAAGCAACCACCGTAACCATGTAACCTCTGCTGTCACAAGAGCCATAGCACGCAACTCAGCCTCTGCACTCGAACGAGAAACTGCTGTCTGCTTCTTAGTCTTCCAAGAAATAAGAGAACCACCAAGAAACACACAAAAAGCAGAAAGAGAACGACGACCGGAGGGATCACTAGCCCAGGTAGCATCACAATATGCATGAAGCTGTAAAGAGCTGGAGCGTGGAAAGAACAAACAACGAGATATAGTCCCACGAAGATAACGTAGAACACGGAGCAGATGAGTGTAATGAAGCTGGGTGGGAGCTGAAACAAACTGACTCGAGAATATGCACAGAATGCGAAATATCAGGACGAGTCACACCAAGATAAACAAGACTTCCCACAATATGACGATAGCGAGTAGGATCGGAGAGAGGCTCACCATCGGTAGCACGAAGACGAACATTGAGCTCCATAGGAGTCTCAACTGTATGAGTATCGGTGAGAGAAGCACGATCAAGAAGGTCATGGATGTACTTTTCTTGAGACAAATAAAATCCGTCGGGTGTAGAGGAAATCTCAATCCCAAGAAAGTAACGGAGAGGACCAAGATCAGACATGAGAAACTGCTCACTAAGACGCGCCTTTACAAACTCTATATACTCGGAATCATCTCCCGTAATGATCATATCATCAACATAAAGAAGGAGAAGAGTCCGACCTCGATCGAAGTGTGAACAAAAAGCGCTGGATCATGATTGCTGGCAGAAAAACCAGCAGCAGTAACCACAGAAGCAAAACGCTGAAACCAAGCACGAGGAGCCTGTTTAAGGCCATAAAGTGAGCGACGAAGACGACAGACCATGCCCTCAGGAACAGAATACCCGGGTGGTGGACGCATATACACCTCCTCACGCAACTCACCATTAAGAAAAGCATTCTTGACATCAAGCTGTGAGATGGACCACGAACGAACAGAGGCAACAGCCGAGAAGAGTGCGAACAGTAGTCATATGAGCGACGGGTGCAAAAGTCTCATCATAGTCACGACCATACTCCTGCTGAAAACCCCGAGCAACAAGACGAGCTTTATAGCGTTCGAGAGAACCATCGGAGCGGGTCTTGACCTTATAAACCCATTTACGGGTAATAGGTCGGACATGTGCAGGAAGAGGAACAAGATCCCACGTGCCGGTACGCTCAAGAGCAGCAATCTCCTCAGCCATAGCGTGCTGCCATTCCTGGTGAGGAACAGCATCACGATAAGAGGCGGGTTCGAAAGAACCGTAGTAGAAAAGGCCGAAGGAGAATAAAAATCAGGAGGACGACGAATACGACCACCACGTCGAAGAAGGCTGCTGCTCGGGCGAAGAATCCTCGAGAGGAAGATGCATCAGGAAAAGATGGCTCAACGGAAGAAGGAGGCCCATCAAAGGGTAAGGACACATCGGGAGAAGAGGGCTCGGCAGAAGACCGAGGAACACGTCGGGAATAAACCTGTGTCACCGGTGGCTTCACGGAATAATCCGGGGCCATAGAAGGACCTGAAGAAGACTCGGTAGAAGAAGACACCGGTGAAGGAGGCACCACATGAGAAGGCACCGGTGCCGGAGAAGAAGGCACCACACGAGTACTAACAATCGAGGCATCGAGGCAAAGTCAAGAAGGAAAGTGGGTCAACTAAAGACGCACAAGAAGTATCTAAAGATGGACGAGGATAGTAAGGACGTGACTCGTCAAAAACAACATCTCGAGAAACACGCATGCGACGACCAACCGGATCCCAACAACGATAACCCTTATGCTCGAGCATCGTAGCCTAGAAAGACACACTCGATAGATCGAGCGAGTCAACTTAGTGCGCTCGCGAGGAGGAAGAAGCACATAACACACACAACCAAAAAGACGAAGGTTGGTATAATCCGGCAATTTGCAACACGGACGCTCGTAAGGAATCCCGCCATGAAGAGCTGATGAAGGCTGAATATTAACCAAATAGTTGGCGGTAGAAACAGACCTCGGCCCAAAAATGAGGAGGGACACAAGAAGCAAGCATAAGAGCACGAGCGAGTCTCAAGGAGATGACGATGCTTGCGCTCGGCGACACCATTTTGAGCATGAGCGCCGGGACATGAAAAGCGAGCAAGAGTGCCATGTTCGGAGAGAACCTGACGAAGGGCGCCGGAAAGATACTCTCCTGCAGAGTCGGCACGAAAAACACGAATGGACGTGTCAAAATGAGTGCGAATCATAGCAGATAAAAGTCTTATAGATAGATAAAACCTCACTACGATGTTTCATAAAATAAATCCATGTGTGACGAGAAAAATCATCTATAAATAGTATATAATATCTATGTCCCCGGTGGAAACAAAAGGAGCTGGACCCCATACATCCGAATGAACAAGATCAAAAGGACGCTCGGACACCGACTCACTAGAATGATAGGGAAGCTGTATTTGCTTGCCTAATCTACAACCACGACACCGATGTAAAGACTCATGACCCGAAACAGAACCTAAAAGACCACGACGAATCATACTGGACAAACGAGAGCCACAAATATGACCCAAACGATGATGCCACCGAGCAAAAGACGAAGTCGCCGATGCAGCAGGACCCGGAGCCAACAAGATCGGCGGACGCAGCGGAAGGAAGATGAAGCCGATCAAGCTCCCAAAGACGCCGTGAATCACGGCGCCGAGGGCCGATGCCAACCAGGTGACCCGTGGAACGATCCCGAACATAGCAAAAGTCGGAATCAAGAATCACACGAAAGTCATTATCCGTAAGTTGACCAGCGGACATAAGTTGCATGGTCGGATCGGGTACACAAGAAACATCGAGGAACAGAAAAAGAGTCGGATAAAAGAGTGCCCTTCCCAACAACGGGAAGTGGAGATCCATCAGCGAGTATGAACAAAACAAGATCGAGAAGGAGAAACCATAGAAGAAAGAGAAGCACAATGTGGTGTCATGTGAAAAGAAGCACCGAGTCAAGAATCCATGGACAAGTACCCGAAGAAGAAGAGTGGGATCCTGAACCGGAAGACCGAGAAGCAGACAGCAGAACCTATAGGTGCAGAGGACCGAGTCACGGTACCGGCAGCTCCTGTCGACGACGAGGTGGCAAGGCGACCGAGCAACCCGAGTAGATCCCGAGTGTCGAATCCAGCAGAACTCCCCTAAACACCTCCAGCACCGAGCTAGCAACACCCCGAGAAGACCGACGAGCACGAGCCTTCTCCCTCTTCTTCCGAAAACAATAAGACTCCACATGACCCTCCTTGCCACAATGATCACACCGAAGAATACCGCTACCACCTCGACTCCCGACGAAGGCGCCGTAGATGAAGGCACCGTAGGAGCAGCGAATCGAAGGCGATGAAGAACGAGCAGCTAGCACCGATGAGGACCGTAGCAAACCACCATTACGAAGACGAGTCTCCTCATTACGAATCTCGAGCAAGGGCCTCCAAGCAAAGAGACACAAGGATGACGAGCAAGGAGTTGAGCACGGTGTTGCTCAAACTCATCCCGAAGCCGAGTCAAGAAGTCATAAGTGCGACGAAGCTCCGGGGCCTTCTTCCGACTCGAGCAGGACTCACATGTGTCAGGAGACAACGGAGGACCAAGAGAATCCAGCTGACGCCAAATAGCGAAATCGACCATAGAACTCATCAACCGTGCTATCACCCCGTCGAACAAGATGCTCCCGACGTATAGCAGCAAGAAGAGCAGACCGTCCGTAAGGCTCATAACGATCACGAAGAAAAGTCCACATCCGATGAGCGGAGTCCAACAAAACAATCTCTCGCAGAAACCGATCCTCCATACTAGCAACAAGAATAGAAGCAGCTCGAGCATCCTCATCAACCCATGTCCGGTACGCAGCAACCGAGAGTCAAAAGAAGCCGGACTATCATCATACTCAGCTTGCAACTTCACCACGATAGCATCATAAGCTTCAAGCTCCTTTTCATAGGCTGCCTTCTCCTCTGTAGATGCCTTCTCCGAAAGCACGAGCTCTTCCGGAAGAACAGGCTGTACAGGAGGAGTAGGACGAGGTGGACAAGGCAGATCACCGATCAAAAACTCCCACGGACGCAGACCCCGCATATGAATCCGAAGACGAGGAACCCAATCGCGATAGTTGGTGCCATTGAAAAGCACCGGACAACGAAGAACAGCAACCCCACCGGATGAAGACGATAAGGGAGCCATGGCGACGGCGAGAGCGCAAGGAAAAAAAAAGGAGCAAGCAAGCAGTTGTTTTTTTTTTTTTTTTTTTTTATACCCGAGTACCCTATCGAAATGCGTCGCGCGAAACACACGACGTAACAAGTCGCAACAAGCCAGCAAAACGAAACAGTAGTCCTCTTTTTTTTTTTTTTTTTTTTTTTTTTTTACGGACCGAGCCGACCAAACGAGCCGAGCCGATCGAGCAAGCCGAGCCGAACAAACGAACCGAGCCGGTCAAACGAGCCGAGCCGTTCGGACGAGCCGAGCCGTTAAGACGAGCCGAGCCGACCGAACGAGCCGAGCCGACCGGCTCCGAAACAGATCGAGCCGCGAACCGAAATCGGATCGGGAGATCGATCCCGATCTCGATCCCGACGGCAAGGAGAGGCGGCGGCGGAGGAGCTCGACTCCTCCACTCCTCCACGACGAACGGAAGTCTCTCGGGTGGCCGCGCGTCCGGGTGGCGGCGATCCGAACAAGCGACGAAGCAAGAGGAAGAAGAGAAAGCGACCACCCACGAGATCCAATCGCCGACGGGAAACAATCGACGAAGATGAAGATTTGTGGTGGCAGCAGATGCGCAAGTGCAACGCGTGGAGAAAAGAAAAATCTTATGTTGGCTCTAATACCATGTTATGAATAGCACTTGTATTCAATATGGGGGCACTAGGCCACAATATATACATGTACAGGTGTGGGTAAATATGCACAAAACCCCTTATACAAAAGGGAAACTACAATAATACATATACATCTAACGGAGAGACCCAAAAGGAACACAAGACAAAAGGTAGAGTTAAGGATAAGCAAGAAAGACGAAAAAGGGTCATGGTTCAGGCACGTCTATTGCTAGTCTCCAAGCACTCATATCCATAGCTAGTTCCTTAGCGATATTCCACTCCTTCACGTCCCTCTTAACCGACTCATCCCAAGTCAGGTTAGGTCGACCTCTACCACTCTTAACATTATCATCTCCCTTTAGAACCCCACTGCACACCGGCACCTCCGGAGGCCTCTGTTGAACATGTCCGAACCATCTCAACCGACGTTAATCTCGCTTCTCGATAGATAAGGCAGAAGTTTACAACATAAAAAGGTGCTTCTGAAATATGTAGTTAACACAAATCCTACAAAGCTCCCAGGGGAACATTCTACTTTGAATGCATGAAGCAACACATAAAATCAGCATACAAAATCATTCAATTGTAAGTCAGCTTCAGTTCTCACATTTAAGAAAACGATGAGAAATCAGTAATCAGAATATTAGATACAGCTGTCATCTGCAACAAGTGCAAGTGCTATCTAAGGAGTTCAATAAGATTCCCCAAGAATTGGAAGATGGCATCCCTATGGGTGTTGAAAATAGAACCTGGAATACTCGAAATACAATGTTTTTGCATCCAGGGGATGTTATCAAAAACAAATATAAGTGTTTAGCTTCAGATAAGTCACCGTAGCTAAACTATAGGAGGATAGGTTACACTACAATTTCTGATATAGATGCCTGTTTATTAAGACACGACCCATAAATAGGTACATGGAAGTTTAGATGCATGCCCTTGTTCTGCATGTAGTATAGTATGCAATATCAGATACATAGACCTAGTCCATGTGCGAAAGACAAAAAATATAGGAGGAAAAAATATGGAGAAGAAGTATAACAGGTTGACAGCACAGATCTAACCATATCATCTAGCCAGCAACTATTACTTACCTTATGGAATGCTTGAATTTGAATGGTGGTCCTTCATAAAAGTTAGCAAGAAAATCTTCACCACAAGTTACAATGCGAAATGGCCTTGTAGGCTTAAAGTCACAGCTCAGAACCCTCTTTGAATGCCCATCAAATTCACCAACTGTGCTGCCAGAGTCCCATCTGCACCACTCAGAAAACATTAAAACATGTTAATACGCCACAAGTGAAAACAATAAGAAATTATATTCTAAGCCTGCTTATACGAGGACTTTAGCAGAAAGCCTGCATTCTAAGTACCAAGTTGAACCCACTAAACAAACAATAATTTCACTATAGTCTGACCAATACCAACTGGAATCATTTCTTCTAATGTAAATGTCCATCAAATCAAAATAATACAAAATGATATTGGGAAGTGATAAGTATTAAATATGTATGTTTCATTACTTTCATTCTAATTTAAATCTAACGAGTTTCCGTCATGCAGAATCCAAATAATTATCCAGATTTCCGTTACTTTCTCGTTCGAGCACCTATTTTCACTGGAAGAAAATTGAAAATCCCATTATCCAGACAGTAGAGAACTTCTTAGAATCCAGCATTCCAGCCCGCACACGATCTCTTACAATCACAAACTCACAATGCAAGAGAACTCACAGCAGTAATAGAAATGCGAGTTCTAGACCGACAGCAATAATTCCCTCCCGAATCATAATCATAGCCATCTCACAAAAAGCGCGTAACCATTGGCCTTCCCCATACCTCCAAATTCTTCAAACAGGATCGAAATAGAAGGGATACTCACACGAATGCGCGGACGAACGACTTCCCCTTGCCATCCCCGGAGACGACGATGCGAAGTCCGTCGGGGGACCAACGGAGGTCGTCGACGCGGCCGGAGAGGGGCGGAACTCGGCCTTGAGCGCGCGGTCGCCGTAGCGGCCCCAGACACGGACGCATCCGGAGGCATCCGCGGACGCGACCCACTCGCCGTTGGGGGAGAAGCGGGCGACGGTGGTGGGGTAGGCGTGGTCCTGGTAGGCCCAGGCGTCGAGGGGCGCGTCGAGGCGGCGGATGATGACGCTGCGGCCGGTACAGTAGGCGATCGTGTCTGTCTTCGGGTCCCCAGCCAGGAGGATCCCGCGGCCGCGCTCAGTCGCCGGCGAGCAAGCGTACGTCTCCGCCAGTTGCGCCATTTTCCCCCTTCCTTCGCGTGATCTGAGGTCGTGAGTGCGAGGTGGCGGACTGGCGGTGCTTATATTACCCAAAAAATGATATGCGTGTACGAGTGAATATATGTTAACAATTTTTTGGTGAGATGTTTTTCGGACAGGCACTGATCTGTGGGACCTGTAAAATGTGAACCCACGAGTCGGTGGGATGTACTCAAGCTTCAAAGTCATGTTAAAAGTTCTAACAGGCAGCTGTACCATGATGCACTTGCCATGTTACAAGTTCTACGAATAATGTAGAGGCCGTGTAATAACCATTATCAACAATAAGACGGCTTTAACTACGAAAAACATTCTGAAACATGTTACATTTTCATTTATTCTTTTAGAATTCACCGCTGATATGTTTGCTTCTACCATCACATCAAATCTCTTCAAATGGTTAGTTAAAGAATTTCAAAACCCAGGGAAGACCACGGCCACCTTTAGCCATAAACCTCATAGTGTTGGTTCTGTTGTGTTATATAGAGTTTGTAACTTTGTATTACAAACGAGTGTAAATAGCTGTGATACTCATCATAGGAAAAGTGTGTTGTACTCGTCATATGAGTACTTGTACATACTAGTATACAGTACAATTAATTTGTAAAAATAAAAATATGATATTATCAAATTGCTAAAATGGTTCAAAAAGTTACTCTTCCGTTCTCCAATTCTTGAGGTTCTGACAGTGCATCACAGTTTGTTTTTAGTACTTCTTTTTGCCAGAATGTCAAGAATAAAAGAAAAAAAACTCAATTTTCGATATTAATATTTTGTTTATAATCTATAAAAGTGTTATGAAACTTTTCCCACATCTTCTCTACTTTTCTTCGTCAGTGCATTGGAGACTTAACATGGAAGACACATCCATCTCGCATTTCCCTTTGTTTTATTTTTTATATTTTATAGAACCTCCACGATATGCTTAGGTATCCAAACATCAGGGATGAAGTGTATTACGAAGAAGTAAGAAAGAAACACTAGAAAGGAAAACCCAAATGATTTGAGGAACCAAATTACGGTGGGCCATATACAATAAGACAATCCCCTTTCTCAATAAGGCCCATCATCACTAGCCCACGGCCTCTTTCCTTGCTCGTGCTGCGGCGCTGCGCCGCTCCTGCCTGCGCCGCCGCCCGGCCACCGACGGCGACGATTTCTCGGCACTGTCCCGGTGCCTGGCGCCGAGCTGCAGCCCGCCGGACGCGTGCGCCTCTACTCCTGCGCTACAATTTGCGTAAACCGCCCGCCGCCGTCTGAACCCGCCGAGGAACCTAGGTAAGGAATGATGCCTCCTCTCCTCCTCGCCATCCGCATTCACTAACCCGTCCGCCATCCTGACAATACTCCATTTGCTCCAGTGTCTCAGGACCCTCTCTCCAATCGATGGCTCGCCGCCTTCTTGCCCGCCACCTATTCCCTCATATTCGCCTCCACGCACGACTCCCCGTGCCTCCTCTGCGGGCTCCGGCCATCTCGCGCTGCGTCGACCTGTCAACCCCGCTGATTCGGATGCCACAAGGTGCGGATTATTTGAGTTCGGTCTCTTCTATTTCTTCTTTACTCTTGAATTTAGTGATGAATTGTTGCGTTGAACCAACGAATGAAGGCATTATCGCCAGTGCTTCCTGGCCACACAGTCGCGTCGTGTTACCTAGTTCAATTCATTCATACTCATGTAGTACCTAATACGCGTAGCTAATATCCGTATTCCAGTATGTTGATTAGGGTGTAGCTATAGTAGTTACAACTTCCTCCATTTTAGAGAAATTTGGGACTTTGGGAAGAAGCCCTATGCTTAGTTGAATCTGTTCACTGAGGCTGTATCTGTAGGCAGTAGGCACTGAGTGTTTCTATGCCTATAAACATTGTGTCTTTTGTTATATTTGCCGAGGTTTAGAAGAAATGCTATACAACTGAAATAATGCTCTCTTTGAAAGAGTAACTGTATATTTCGAGATAAATAACCTTGGACTTATATACTCGCACAACAACAATAAAAACTATGTTGTGAGTTTCAGATGAGACTTCATCTTGGAACCGCACCCCTTTCTGTGTAATGGTATTACATCCTCTTTTCCTGTTCTACCCTTTCCAATTGAAGTGCTTGGGATCGTAGAATTCAGGTAACTTGCTATTACAAATTCTTTTGGCCATCACATGTTCTTACGAAGTTCAGTACGTTGCAGTAAATTTTCTGTTGCTTGGTAATTTGGTATAATAGAATGTTCACATGACAGTATCGAGGTGTTCACTCAGGCCTGAGGCAAGTTGTGTCATTAGTCTAGGATAATGTGGTCTTGATTTCAATAGATGACTGAGCTCTTTGGGGAGTAATTTATTCTGAAGGAATTTTCTTTATCCAGGAACACGACACTTCGCTGATGATCGCTCACACTATGACCTGTTTGGTAAAAGAAGGCCAGGGGATGAAGAGTTCAGAAAAGCTTGGCAAGAGGATGTTGATGAGGAGGATTGTCTTTGGACAGGTAGTGAGGATGACGATGATGATGAGAAAGAGAATGATACAAAATTAGAGAGGGAAATCAAGAAAGTGAAGAGACAAGCCAAGGAAAATGCAAATCTCATTGATGGTGATGACAGTGACGAGCTAAGAAGCATTTGCCCTGAGAGTGACGAAGATGATATGTCTCTTTGGAGCGGCAGTGAAGATGATGATGACGATGATGTTCCTACTGAGGCACATCCCAATGAACGGAGTGATTCATATATTGATAAGGTTTTTGAATTTGATGAGTCGCCAAAGTATCGCACAATCTCAGAGCTGCTGAAAGCTGAGAACGAACCGCCAGAACTATCTCCAGGAAAGCAAGCCAGAAAGCTTGCTGTAGAAAATGCTCTTAAGAAGTTGAAAAAAGGACCTGATGGACGCTACATCAATGTTTTTGATGTTGTTACTGATATAGATATCCTGATTGGTGCCTTTGAGAACATAGTTTCAGGACCAGAATATGCGGAGTTGCGGGAGGGTGGACCAAAAAAGCTCAATATACAGTTTTTTAAGGATATACAAGCACGCATGAGGGACCCTAATTTCAAATTTTCTCCAGAGTTGAAGTTAAAGCCAAAGAGTAAGTTAGTATCAAGGAAAAAGTGGCAGAAAGCGCGGGCCAGGAAAAGGAAAAATGACAGACGCTGAGCTGAGATAACTGTAATGTACTCATCTTCTAGGTTCCTCTCTTTAGGATTCAAACATTAGATGTATGTTTATAGTCTTGTTTGCAATGAATATGATGGCATAATAAGCACTATAAGAAATGCATGTATGAATTTGTTAGTCTATTTGAATAACTTAGGTTCTCTGTCCATTTACACTGGAATTATGGGAGTTTAGTCTTCAACTCTTGTCTGACTTGATGTTCCTCTATTGCCTTTAAAACATATCATCAGATTTGATGTTCCTTTGTTGTCATTTTGCGTGAAACCAAAGGGGAATTGATCTACTGAACTTTGGTGCTCTCGCATAGCTCCCTTGTATCTGGGACCTATGGCTAGTGCCCTTTGAAACACTCACAATACACGAGTTTGATTCACTATAGTATTATAGTTTTGTGGTTGAACATGGTGATTGATGTTGACATTGATACCGAGGATTATAAGTCACATGTAGTTCTGCAGGACATTTTGTTTTCATTACGTTGTTCTTGAATGAAGGTTGTGCTGCAGGACATCATTGTATTTTTCCAAGGCCCGTTGTTTCTTTTCCCACCTATTGATTGATTGTGCAAGTGCATATGGTTCTACATGAGCACATGTATCTTTCCAACTTACCATTTTCTTCTGTATTATGCATATGCACTTGAAAGCTCATATACTAATTTTCAGGCCCATGCCAAAACTACCTGTTTTGGATGTTGGAATTTGAAGTAAATGATCCAGATTGCCCAATTTTTTTCTAGTAGTGAATGTACCTGGGGGTCTATTGCTAGTATTAACCATGGTGTGAAAAACGATGCTGCTATTCCATTCCTATACACCAGGTTTGATAGGTTCAAGGTCTGCAAGGTAAAATGTTGAATTTTTGTAATAGTGAATGTTGAATTCCTGCTCAACCTGGCTTGCGTATCATGCTTGGATCAGGTTGTCATTCCAACTGGTCACCAAAAGAAGCTGGATACTGTTAGTCTTACAGATTTGCATAACAATATTTTTGAAAAATGAAACCATCAAACTTTTTGTATGGTGCTTTGTACTCTCTACTATTTAGTGCATGGACGAGATTATTACGCGTGAAGCTGTCCTATTAGGGTAATTGCTAGGTGAAATTCGCAAAAGCTCAAGCTACATATTTAAGTCATTTTAGTACATGCTTGATCTGGAGCACTATAGGATCGTGAAAAAGTAACATGAAGCAGTTTACCTGCTTTTGTTAACTTCTACTTTTCAGGAAGTGCAAAGGAACTGAAGCATATCGCTGGACCATGCAGGTGATTAGGTGAGTGTTCGTGCTCCAGCTTGTAGTCAATCTTTATTTTATGTTGTTGTCTCGTCGCTATTAAGGTTGCACCCATATTTAATGGAATCAAACTGTATTATTAGATTCTTTCTTTTAATTTATTAATTTTCTGGAAGCACAGGAATGGAATCATTTTTTAAAGAGGTGAAGTAGCAACTAATATCTTTATTTCATTTCTACTGCTGAAATGATATTAGTTAGCCTGAAAATTTTCCACTGAAATTTCCTAGTGAACATTGTAGTAAGCTTCACAACCTCATGAATTTTTATAGGCGTGGCGTGCGTACTAGTTTCAGTAAGGAACATAAGGTTTCATCTTCACTCGCATAAAGCTAAAGCAAAGTATGCATTAGGAACGATGGAAGCAAGTATACCAAGGAATCATCTATGGTTTGTTAATTCACAAAAGGTGTGTTACTTTAAACCAAGGTCTGCTCATTAGTTTCGGACTAAGTGCTTTTGTCATGATGCGTTGTCCTTGATCAATTGAATAAGGTAACTACTGCTGCATTCTGGCTAGGTAGTTTTCCCCTATAAAGTGTTTGTATTTTGAATCCGTTAGTGCTGAGTTTTAGTTGTGGTTCCTTTTTTCGGATTCCATTGGTTCATAGGTGATATGCAAATACTTTGAATTATGACATTGACTATTTGGAACCACTCCATTCCACAGTAAGAACAGTGAGTTCTTTATACTTAAAATATTTACAAGTGTGAAACTAGTCTAGAAGTAGCTTCTGCATATAAGGTCTCCATAGTGCTTAAACTGCCCATTTTGGAAGGTTTATCAATATACAACTGGAAACGTGACCCACATATCAAAGCTCTGATCCTCTGGATCAAAAGCCTAGCATGTCTGTTGAGATGAATGTTGCATTCCATAAATAATCTCATCACCTCCTCCCAATGCTCCTCTGCTTACTTGTTCATCTCTCAGGGGCCAGGTTTTCTTGGTAGTTGCAAGCACCATTTCACTGTGCTTCGCACCAGCAGGTCAAAAAGGCATGACATAATGGTGCTCCTGTGCAGGCCTTGCCGTCTCTCAGGTCTCAGGCCCCTTCTTTGTTGAACAGGTTTATTCCCTTACATGCTTCTCCCGTCATCATAATCCCTTGTACTAAAAGCAAGCAACAATTTATTCTTGTGGTATAACAAAGCTGCCTGCTAAAGTCTAAAGATGATCTTTTGTGTTTATTTCACTGTGCATGGCTTTCCATGCCCTCAGCTGGGTTCCAGCTTTTGTCCACTGCATCCTTTGTTCTGGTCCCTCCTGCTTCTGCCTCGCTGAGAGGTCTGCTGTACGTGGGTCTCACATGGACGTTGGAGTACTTACACACAATATGCATGTGTGTGCAAACGATATCTGTTGACCGAAATGAGAGAGCTTTATCTCAACCACACCAGCATATGCAGTACTAGCTAGTCCTACTTTAATGTCTCTATCAATCCTTTTCTGTTAGGGAAAAACTTCTTTTCCACTAAGCTAGCGTGCTGGGTATCAATACGGCAAGGGGCTCGTAGCTCCGGTTACATCTCTGACGGAAAGGAAACGGGGTGGTCATACAGATTTGGCTTTGCATGGTGGCCGCATATGGTTTTGTCCTCTACCACTTTGATTTAGGACCATTAGTCTGGTACTCTTTTGGAAATTTGGGCTCCTAATTTGTTCAGCCGCTGTTGAGTCAATGTGCTTGTTACGGTTCCCATCGTTTTTATGCATTAGCTGCACCTACATGCATATCTAGGATTTTGTTTTACCCTTGCATTACAACTCCAATTCATAGGGGTTCCATCTCCTCCAGACTAAACCGTCACTTACAATTGCTTATACAAATATCAGTCCAGATCGGAGTTGAGTTGACCTTGCTGTTGAAGACGAGCGTGCCGCACGCCCCTGCAAGCGTTTGTATTATACAAGAATCAACCATTCCACCCATCCATGGAAGAATAAAGAAACCATTTGTCTGTCAATTTCCCTTCCCGAGAATCCTATAAATTTGTTTAAAAAGTTGAAGTGGGGAAGTGCCTATGTCCTATACAAAAGTATTGCCTATAAATTTGTCGTACAGTTAGCTAACTAGTACTTGAAAACTGGATAAACTATGCACTAAAAGTTCAGTAATTTTTTAAGAACAGAGGGATCGGGGAGCAGGGCCGGTGGTTTCCACCTTTTGCGTCAAGGCCTCATACAGTCATACATTCACAAAGATTGCATTTATAGCTATACTACTGGGATGTTGTGCTAAACCACCAATACTAATCTGATTGCCAGCATTTTATGGTTTTTCTCTTAACACTTTTCATTGGTTTATATGGTTTTTCTCTTAACACTTATCGTTGGTTTTTATGGTTCTTCTCTTAACGCTTTTCGTATGTTTTTTTTCTTAACTCTTTTCTGTCCTGTAGTCTGGCAAAAGTGGTAAAAAGGACCTACGAGAAATCTGAGCTTATTTTGGTTAGGGACCAATACTCAACCATTATGATGTGCATTCATGCTCAACCACCTTTACCAGCATACCCTTTTTCATCATGAAACCTGATCATGGTCGGCATCTTGGTTTAGCTGGCTCGCCTCTTGCTTTCAAGAGAAAACTGCAGCATCTTGATGACCAATGTTCCAGGGCTGTGGTCCTTAATCTCATTTGCAGTAGTACGTATATATCTGACCTCCGATTCTCCGGACTTTATCTTCCACCTAGAACCAGGGTGTCAGCCTGAAATACTAGGGTGTTAGGATTTAAAACTTGAGTCCCCTCTACTTAATTAACTAGTTAATTCATATTTTTTGTTCACGTGGATGCACACCAGCTCCACTCAACTGACCTGACCATCTGTTGGATGGCGCGGGACAATTTCTGCCAGCAATAATACATCACCCCCAGTGTTGACTGCTAACAGTTGTTTACCCTTCCACTGTTAGCCCGACGCTATGATCACCAATCACATGCCACAGGATAGAATTCCAAAGCCACAAACACCAGATTATATATACAACATACAAACTATAACAAGCCAGTCAGGGCAAAGCACTAGGCAGAAAAGGTATTACATTACACTGTTTCATCACCCTCTGAAGCGGCCCTACTTTCAACAACACATCTAAGTCAACACCATGATCCATTCTTGATACAGAGAAACCATACGAGCAGTAAAATAATCAGAGAAAAAGAAAAACGGTAGCAGCACTGCATCCCTTCCATGCTTCATCACAAACCAGATCATGGCAACATCCCTACATAACAACACAACCCTTGGTATTCTCGTCACTAAACATGGTCTCCACATCCCCATTGCTCGCCGGTGGGTAACCGGCGGCACCAGGATGGTAGTAGTAGCTGTAAGGGTTGTAGTAGCCTGCATAAGGGCTGATCTGGGAAGCCGACGAGTGGTGGTACATCATCTGCGGCTGCTGCTGGGACTGATGCATCATCATCATATTGCTGTTCAGTCCCCGGAAATTGTTCATCATCGCCGCAGTTGCAGCCGGGTGATGATGGTATCCCTGCATGCTTGCCATGAGGCTGTTCTGCTGCTGCTGGAGGTGGTGTTGTTGTTGGAGCCCTCCATAGCCGGAGGCACCGTAGGAAGGGTGGTTGAAGCCTGCGTAGCCCTGCAAGCCAGGAGCGGCGTTGCCTGCGCCCAGGCCATGGTTCAGTCCCAACATGCTATTGAGGGCACCGGCATTCCTCTCGGCACCGCTCCCCATCTTGGCATTGGCTGCAGCCATGTTCATCACATTGGCATTCTTCTGGTGGTTCTGGACACCACTGCCCACCTTGGCATTTGCTGCTGCCATGTTCATCACATTCGCATTCTTCTGGTTCTGGTGGTGATTGGCCACGCCACCGCCAGCATTGCCTTTCTTGCCATTGGCATTGCTGTGGTTACTGTTGACATTGGCATTGTTCCCGCTCTTCTGGTGGCTGTTGCTGTGGAACCCGAGCTGGTTCATCTTGTCCCCAAGGAAACGAAGTTCCTCCTCATAGTCATCATCAAACTCATTGTCATCGTCATCATACAGATCATCGTCTTCCGAGCTGAGCTCAGACAGCTGATGCTTATTGTTGTGCTGGCTCTTGAAGGCCTTGAGGCCCTGCATGAGGCTTCCAACTCCTCCTGCTTCCCCTGATCCTTTTGCCCACCGTTGCTCTTGTTGTTGCCATCCTTGGCTGGATTGGCACCTTGCTTCTGATGCTGCTGTTGCTGCTGCTGGTGATGGTGTTGCTGCTGCTGCTGCTGCTGCTTCTGCTGGTTATTGCCCTTGTGGCCCTGGTTGCCCCCGCCCTTCTGCTGCGACCATAGCTCTGCATGCTTGCCTCCTCTGGTGAGCTTCTTGATCAAGGTGTCGGCGTCCACATCTCCAGTCACCGAAACCTTATGGTTGTCCACATCTATGGCAACCGAGTACACACCTGCAGCAAGAGGCAGCAGAGATTTCACAGGCTGCTCGTGAGCTACTGCAATTATTACTACTATAAGCAGTACGTGCAAGTCACCAATTACGAATCACAAGATTTTGGCCTGTGCGGCGAGTGGGGGTGCGATCTAGAGTCCTTTTCTGCCAGCCGCTCCAGAGGTTGACAATAATTTCACCTCATGTGAGATGCAGGTTCGGGGACATCTAATTATTTACCGTAGTTCAGAGACAATGCACCGCCAATTTCAGCGCTTATTATGTGAGATGCAGGTTCGGGCGTATCTGATTTTTTTACCGTAGTTTAGAGACAATGCATAACAACTCAAACACCAATTTCAGCACTTGCTACTTTTTCCTTGAAACTCCACTACTGCATTCTGGTCTGAACATAGTACAACAAAAAGTAGATATTTTATCTTGTGATGCTAACGAATTTAGCAAGACACAGGGGAGGTTTCAGATGCAAGTGGATAAAGCCTTCAGTTTTTACGGCCTAGGAGAAGATACTTCCAGTAAAGTGGGTGCCAAGAAAAAGGAGAGCAAAAACGAGTAGCATCGGCTAGGAGCACTAGAACAGCACTCATCCGTGGGGCGGAAAAGGTGGGAGTGGGTTAAAATAATTGGGGCAAGGCTGCGTGTGTGTGCATGAGAAAGGAGCAGTACCTTCAATCTTCTGAAGCAGCTTCTTCACCTTGTGCTTGCACCCGTCGCAGTGTATGTTCACCCTCAGCGCATGGTTCTGCAAGAAAGCCAAGAATAGTTGAGCTCACATTTTTGTTAGGAACTGTGTACAGAGCGGGCCTGAACTTGTCACAAATTGTGTGGCGGAAAATAATCCACTGATTACGGAACAAGTTGCAAGTACAATGCAGCAAATAGATCCAGAACTCTAGAATTACTATAACAGAGGGGCGACCGGCCAGAGATGGTGCGAGCGAGAGCCCAGCAGAGAGAGAGAGAGAGAGAGAGAGAGAGAGGAACCTGGATCTTGACCAGCTTGAACTCCTCATCCTTGGTCATTCTGCCTGAGGAGAGAGAGCTGTGTGCAAGTTTCCCGAGAGAGAGAGAGAGAGGCTCGGTGGAGAAGAAGAGATGGACGGGGGAGAAGGGGAAGGAGCAGCGCAGCGGCGGCTAGTGGAGTGGGGCTGAAGCAGTGATGGTGCCGTTGCAGGAGAAGCCGCTGCTTCTTCTCTCTCGCATTTAAGAATGGCCTCCTCTCTGCCTGTGCGTGCCGCTCCTCCTCTCACTCTGCTTCTACGGCTAGCAGCTCCACCGCTCTCCTGGCTCCTGCTTGTATATACCCCCACATGGGTCGTCTCCTCCCTCACGCCCTCCTTCCTGCCCCCCACACCACACCGCTACCGCTGTGTGAGAAAAATACTCCTAGTAATATTGCAGCACAAGCCTCTTCTCTCTCTCTCATCTCGTTAGAATAGTGCGGTAAAACACCACTTTTGTAGTCCCTCCAGAACATTGTCTGGAGAAGGTCTATGTGCGCGTGCGCGTGTGATTCTGAAGGCTAATTCAGGATTAGTACAGGTCTCCGGGGGGCCCGCTGCTCAGTTTATAATATCTTTGGAAACCATAACCACCTTTTCGGGGTTGCAAAACCAAACCAAAGTGGCCATCAAGCAGGAAGGGAATTGCAACCGCGCCCTGCACTGCACCGTACGTGGTGAGCGCCGGGAGCTCGACCTCGCCACGTACTGCTGCTCTGCTTGCCGGGCCGAGGTCCATCCAAGGGCAGAGGCGAGAAGGGCCGTCAGAGTGAGGTGACGACGGTGACGTGGTCCTCCTCGGTCGCCTCTGCGACGGGAGGAGGGAGGGAGGGCTTGCTTCGAAGTTTGGACTCGTCAGCAAAAAACCAAAAGTATATTGCTACCTGCATCAGAAAAGTGAGGGGGAAAGAGGGAACACTACGGTCGTGTGACCAGATATTTTTATCAGTTGTGTTTTCGTAGCAGTACCTGACCAACAGTTCTTTGTAGACTTTGGTGCCGTTGAGGTTTTGTTTTGCGGCCGTTGACTAGTGCTGTTGGACTACCTTGAGGAGCACTTTGCAGGTCTTATTTTTGCTGTGAGAATGAAAGATGCTGTCATTTCCCTTTCCTCCAGGGTTGCCAAATTTCAAGGTAGTATAGTAGTACCGAGCAACCATACTTAAGGAGTGTTAGGGCGCGTTTGGATCGCGTCCAAAACTTGCCAAACCACGCCACAACCTTTTCGCCACAGCTTCGGCCAGCGTTTGCTTCCTTACCGTAATTATGGCGCAGTGTGGCGTGGCTTCAACATCACAGTTCATTTCCATGCCGCGCGACGCCAAAAGTATGGCGAGCAAATTCAGCGCCAAACATTTGGCGCAGCCACACTGGTGGCGTGGCAGTCTGTGGACGCAAGCCAAACTCTCTCTTAGTGTCATCTGACTTGCCTCTTTGATAGTATCAAGGTGGCACCGTACTGCCACTTACCATTAAGCCATTAGGTTGCTACTTTTGTTCAATAGAGATGCCAGATTTCCTACTCCCATCCGGTGCAAGAGGTTTAATGTTACTAATTGATTTGTCTTTAGTTGAAGGTGCCGTACTTTGAGTCGACGTACGTACTAGGAGCTGCATCAAGAGGAACAACAACCAAATCAAGAGGAACAACAACCGAAGCAGTACCAGTAGTACTACCTTGAATTACTATCATTCGCAGAAATTGTGCGTGTCTACCGCTCATGTGAGGCTTTATTCGGTCTCCAGTAATGCAAGGTTGTTGTCAACAAGACAACAGTACAGCACTGCTCTAAGTGCACCCGGCTGAATACTAACATGGGGCCATGTGTCGGCCTGGGAGCAGTACCAAAGCTTGCGCCTTTACTGTTGGTGCAGGGAGCCGGGCAAGTGATGGGGACGTTTAATACTGGACGGAAGAGAGGGATAGGCGTACTCCCGGCGAGGAACAAGGGACCGAGGAATTGAAAGCCAACAGCGACGCGTCGATGACCTCCTCCCCTCCTCCGCCCCTACATATCGCTGCCAAGGGTTACAGTCTCCGGGCGGTACCGCACGGCGCTGCTGTGGATCTCGCTTCGCGTTACGGATCTTGCTACGCTGAAACAGGCAGGAGGAGGCCTGGATTCGTTCGGGATGATACTGCGAGTTCATTGATCCTGCAATTATACGCTGCTTGACTTCGTTGCACAGTACTAGTAAATGCTTTGGGGAGAAGATCTGAAGCGAGATGTTTTCTCTTCGCTTCTTCAGTGGTGTATTGCTGGACTGAACTGAACATGGATTTTCCGGAGATGGATGGTTCACTGTACTCGTAGCTTTCCAGAAGATCTACGCGCAGGTATGCAAGTATTACTAGTCAGCAGAGCATATGTCTGTATGCTTCACGGGAGAAAACTGCTCCTACAAGTACAACTCTATGGACTTGTCATTTGCAGGCACCCGGCATCACCAATCGATCAATCTTCCATTCCATTAGCAGATTAGCTGCATGCGCAAGTGCATCCGTGTATAAAAAAAGATGGACAAGTGGACCAGACCCTTGCCGTTTCTCTCCAATGCACCAGGCAGAGGCCGTGAGACTAGAATACGTAGCGGGCATGGGCGCGCGCTGCACTGCTCCTGCACTGGCGCCGCGCACAGTAGTACCAGCAGCGAGACGATCCAAACTCCCTGATCTACCACTAGTGGTAAACCAAATTACTTACCCCGGCCCTGCCTCGCTGCCTCCAACGGGTAAAGGGGGCAGCCGCAGGCAATGGGGCCGGCGCCCGCAGCGCCTCCGTTGCCAGTTAGCTGTTGCTCGCGTCCTCGCGCACTGATGATGCGCCTGGGGCGGTGAAAGCCGGTGACGCCGAGGCGGTAAAAAAGTGATGCAGGAGGCGGGCCCCGTGACAGCGCCCAACAGTGCGTGACGAGTTCCTCGCTGGGGTTCCGTTTGGCTCCGCGCCCTTGGCCGCCACCGCGCGCCCGTGCCCGCACAAGCGCTCGCGACATGCATGGTTCCCGGCAACAGTTCCAGACGAGGACCGTTCCCTCCGTCCCGTGCCGGGGAATGTCTGCGAGTGCTTTGTTTTTGCACTGGCACTCACGCGCACCACGTGGCGATCGTGCTGATCCGTGACGGCGATGGAAGGCCAAGCCTCACGTTTGGGTTTCGGTCGGTTGCCGGCTGGCAGGAGCGGAGAATTCACTGCGGACGCGATGCCTACGCTACGCCTGCGGATGGATGGTTCTCTGGACTCAATGGGTTTGCCATCTGCTGCTGGTGGCGGACGACGTGCGAACGCTTGCACTTTCGCTGGGATCCTTGTCTGTTTGCCGAGAATTCGCCAAGGGGAAAGGGAGTCGCAGAGGAGGAGTGTCCGAGCAGATCGGCTACGAGGTGAGTGGTTAATGCCTCTGGGTCCTATTGAAAAGACTCAACAGTGAAGCCGAGTTCGCCATCCTCCCATCGAGGGGCAGGGCTGCTGGTGGACGGTGGTAGCAGAAACGAAGTATTTTAAATTTTTTGGGGGAGGATGAGGAATATATTCGGCAGTCCTTTCCACGCTGTTCCAATCAGCGGGATGGAATTGCCGAGTTTCTAGACGGCGTTTGGATACTCTCTCTCTATCATCAGGTGATGTGACCGAAGGTCTCACGTTCGCGCTAGGAACAAAATTTCGGTTGGAGCATCATGATGATGTCCCGGTGGAAGCCCCGTGTGCGTTCTTGGATGCCATTTGCTGGGTTTAAACTTTAAAGAACGTGACAATATCAGAGCAAGCCATTTGGCGATGAACTCCCCCCGACTGACGAATCACCGTCATACTTGCACACAGAAGCTGCTGTAGTAGTAGTACTAGTGCACGGCACACGGCCGTCCACGCACGCGAGTCTGAACTGAACGCGTAAATGCAGTAATGAGCTTCAGCTGCTCGAAACAGGTCCCGAACGTACGGGTGAAAATATCCACATGGATACGCGCCGATGAAACATTCACATCGGTGTCGTGTCCTAATGCTGGTGGTAGGAGCATGGGGGTGTAGTAGGCCTTGATTGATTGAAAACGGGGCGTGAGGTTTTGGCTGGAACCGGGCAGAGAGAGAGAGAGGGAGAGATCCCGGCACACCACCAGCGACCGAGCAAAGTACGCGCTAATCTCCACCGATCGGCGGCGTATTTTCACGCACGATCGCACTTCCGGTACGCCGAGGCCAATGGGAGCCGGCCGGGTATCGGCAGAGGCAAGTACGCGCGCCAGCTTTGCTCATGCACACGTCTTTTTCAAACGGGTACGGGTCGTCACGTACACACGACCGAGACGATCCGCGCACGTACGCGGTGCTAGCGGACGGCGGCCCTGCACGAACCGTCAGCAGAAGCTGGGAGGATCGGTCGCATTCACCGGTGTGGTACCGTACTTGTATTGCGAGCTGTGATTGCAACGGCACACGGAAGCCAGTTGACGCGACGACAAAGGCGTACGTACGCGTGCCCGTATGGCCGTATCGACGCGACGGCTACGACGGACGGGTCGTCGAGCCCTGTAGCCTAGTAACTGGCGCAGTAGTCTACGCAGGCGAGGAGGTAGGTGGTCACGGAACGGGAGAGAGAGAAGGTGCGTGGTGGTAGGGAGGCAGAGCTACATACTACTAGTGTGGCACGTAGCCTTTGTTGTTGCTTGCGCATGCAGGCAGAGGCAGGGGCGTGCGTCATGATGCGGTCAAATCCAAAGGCTGGCATCCAAGAAGCTTTTTCCCGCGACGATGCCGCGCGCGCGAGCAAAGCGTGCTCCGTTCCGTGCTTTTCGAGTTTGGATGCGCGCCGCCGCAGGCCGGTAAAAGCAGGCAGCAGTGATGAGCCGCCGGCGGGGTCGTGCCACTTGGATCGCCGCCGCAGGCGCGGAGGCTCGAGGGATGCACATGCAGGCGGCGTTCTCACCGTGAGTCCGTCCGTGATGGCGTGATCCGTCCGGTAAAGACAACGTACCACCGCGGTAGATGTTGCTGATGCGACGGTAAAGACGCTCGACTGAGAAATCGGCCTGGGCCGGAAGCCTGGTCGGTTATCCACCAAACTTGAGGCCGGAATCTTGCACCTCCATCCATTTTACTTTCAAGTCTAGGAAGATAACGGCCCAAATGCGTACATAGCCCAGCAAGCTAGCGTCCACAACGAGCCCAAAATGCGTACCAGTCCGAGGAACGCAATCCATGAAGAGGTGTTTCAGAGCCCGCTCAGGCTCATTGCTCAACTCGACCACGTGAAGCCCAAGCAAACTAATCCCGGGCGAGGGCAACAGACGACTCAAAGGTGGAGCCCGTCAACACTGGAATCGATATATATAAATCAATGTTGACGCTCCCATATCAAAGAATGCGGGAAGAGCATAAGTTTGGTGTCTCTTATTGACGGTTGAAGAGAATTCGGCCTCGATTCGGTTATTTCTTTTTGGCTTCATCGATCGGATGGAAGTTTGTCGGGAAAAAAATCCCAGATCGTAACGAGATTTCAATCCTTGTATGTATGTATTGCGCACGAGTCAAGATTAAGGTGACTTTCCACGCAAGTCTTGGTCACATTTGGATTGGTAACAATAAGAGGAGTCTTAATGATTCTGAATACTCATACTTAATTTGTCCATCTAATAATTCATTGTATTTGTTAAGGTCACTTAAAGATAAAAAGAATAAAAACCGGTAGATCCTTAAATCAAAGGCCAGGAGGTTTTACTTTTTTTTTAAGAATTTCTCAGATTTTATTCCAATCAATATGTAGACCTCAAAAAAAGCTCCCAATTAGTAAATATAAGATAAGATTGATCCACCACTAAGCCTAGAGGCCCAACAAAAAAAAAACAAATAGGCTGCTATTTTATTTATTCGGAGCGTTACATTGAACCCTCTACTCTTACTCTAACAATCACAAGAGCATGAAAACTAGTAGTAGATTGGTAAAAGAACCCAATACACATGTAGAGAGAAGAAACAGGTTTCTTGTTCTCTTGATGCTTAGCAGAAATAAGCCTGCCTCGCCTGTAAACATTGCTGATGCAAATTTGACTGGGGGTATAGAAGTTTGCAGTTTTTTGGGTCGACCCAAAACTCTGTGGGATAAACTAAAATCCACCTCCACCCCCATCAAACTAAGAGAGGAGATGAACTTTTGACTTGACGGAGGTGCTCCGTGAGAAGCCATATGATGGTGGTTAGCTCACCACCACTGTTTAGTTTCTTGGCGTGTGCTTCCCTGCTGCATCGGTTGGCTGTGTAGATTAAAATATCTGTCCACACGTCACGGACTAGTTTCAACCCTTCTTCCTTGGGCGTTATCTTGAGCAGGTCTTTGGCAAGGTCGATCCCGTAACAAAGACGAGCGTTTTCCGGGTTGTTCTTGTCCCAGGTTGGCGGGTCGTCGTGTAGGGTGTTGGCGAGTTTCTCCCTTTGGTGGAGCCGAAAAGCAGAGCTGCTCATCCAGATCGAGCTGCGGGCCTGCTGCCGCTCCTCCGCTTTACTCTGCCATTCTCTGGCCAGGCTTCTCTCCGTCCGTTCATACAACTTGTTCTGGGCAAGGCCGGGAAGCATGCCGGGGCGTTTGACGAGGAGGAACATCATGTAATTGGACAGTACCTTGACTGCCTCCACTCCATGGTCGTGGTCCTCGGTCCTCCTCAGCTGGCCCCTCCGCGCGAGGAAGACGTCCGTGGCAATGTGCCAGACGATGATGGCCTCCTGGAGCTCAGAACCAATGTATCTAGAATCGTTAATAGGAACATCCTTGTTCTTGAAGCGCTCGAGGGCCGTCTCGCACCAGTGATTCCTGTACACTCCAAGCGTGTTGATGTCCCGGTTATTGATGATGGTTTTGATGAATTCTACCACATACCCCTTGACCTGTTGTGGAACACCAACAGTCCAGGTCATATTGGAGGAGCCCAGCAGCATCCATCTACCGAGAAGAGGCGGAGGAGAATGAGGCCTGCGGACGCACATGTCCAACATGTTGCACTGCCCAATGGTGCCAGACCACCGCTGTGACAATCCGAGGTAGTCACCGATTCCCGTGGCGTAGGCGAGTCGGCGAAGAGCGACCACCACCCGACGAAGCCGTCCCCACCTTCCAGAGCACAGGGCCGCGTGGTGAAAACCGCTCCATCGCGTGGAGCACAGGAAAGCAAATGTCCAGGTGGAGAGCAGAGCGCTCACGAGCGACGCCGTCTCCATGACGAGGGCACCGACCAGCAGGACGTAAGTGACGGCGACGTCCACCCGGTGGCTGTCGCCGCCGCCGCCGCCGACCAAGTAGAAGATCAGGAGCGCGGCGGCGGCCGCCACCGGGGAGATGACGCGGACGCAGTAGCCGGTCAGCGTGTGCGCCACGGCTGCCTTGGTGTACAGGATGTCGTACACGAGGGACAGCTCCATCTCCACCAACGCCCACAACAAGCGCTCGCTGCTGTCTTCCTTGTTAATGCAACTGTTAATCACTCGCCTGCTACCAAGTCCGGTATGGTGCTGGTCTGCGGCCGCTACGTCGTCCGTGTCGACCGATGAATCCACCATCGCGGACTTGCAGATATGGAAGAGGAAGTGGGCACGCCGCATGAGGATCTCCTCCTCGTCGACGCGGCCCCTGAATCCGGTGTCACCCTCCTGGAGGAAGTGAAGATCGCATTTCGGCGGCGCCTCCGTCTTCACGGAGCTCCGGATGCTGCCGAAGCTGGCGCGCTTGAGAGCCCACGTCCTCTCCCAGAACTTGACCACCCCAACGCCGGTCATGACGCCGGCGACCAGCGAGAGCAAGGCCCCGCTCCCGCTGCGCCGGGAGACGTGCATGTAGAGGACGTACCCAGCGCCCAGCACCTGCACCGCCAGGGTCAGCAGATGGCGCTTCCACAGCTTGCTGTCCTCCAGGGAGTAGGCGGTGATGTTGTCCGGGCCGCCCAAGTGCAGCAGCAGGAACGGCGCCCAGAAGGGCGCCAGCCGGTGATCACCGATCTTGTTGCCGCCGAGGGCGAGGTTGCCGAGCGCGTACGTGGCCGTGGAGTCGGCTAGCTGGTACGCCAGCCAGAGGAAGACCCCGGCGAACATGAACAAGACGACCTGTTGTGTGAGGCTGAATACTACGAGGAACTGTGTCGCCCATTCGTTCCAGAGATCCAGCAGCTGTGGAACTGTCGTCACTCCCGCCGGATCCGGAACTGCCTCGCGAAATTAAAGCGGAAAAGAAATGAGTGTGTGTGTGTGCGTGCGTCACAAAATCCATCGTAAATTAATTAATAATAATCACACGGATACGTACTGGGGCTCATCGAGATAGTTGTTTGCTCTAAAACTAGTCGAGATCGCCCACCACCCGACAAGAAACTGCGTCCCGGTAGCGAGACAGGAATTGGCTACTTTTCTCACCATACATCTGTGAGAACATAGCATTAGGTTCCTATTTCTATTTATAGACATAGCATTACCGTGAGCAGCTCCTCCAAACGGACTACAACTTGGTAAATCAATCATTTTTCTTTTTTGAAACAAGGGTGCACCTCACTTCCATTTTCCCGGACTACCAGAAAAAGGGCCTATAACGGCGTTGTACGAATTCGCGTAGTGACGTGAGAAAAAGAGTACGGTTGCTACAGTTTTCGGTGATTTATAAGTAAAAAACCCTAAACTCCCCACTCCCACCCACTCAACCCCCCCCCCGGGTAGTCGCCCCCCACCGCCGACCGGCCCCCTGCTGCCCCACCTCCCGCCGGCCACCGCTCCATCTTCATCCTCCCCGATGCGCGTGGGACGGGCGGCTCCTGTTCGGTAGCGGCAGATGGCGCGAGGGATGGGCGGCTTCCCTCCGACCACGGCGGATGGCGCACGGGAGAAGGGCGGCCTCCCTCCGGCGGCGGCGAACAACGCATGGGGGGGGGATTCGTCATGACAGTTGGACCCTCCGCCTTCTCCAACCTCCTGTCAAGAAGCAAAGGAGGCCCTTCCACCTAGTCGTTGTGTGCCACTGGTTTAGCCGGCGTCGGAAGATCCGACGAGTCGTCGACGAGGTCTTTTCTTTAGGGACGCGTGGACGAGATATATATGTCCTGCGCGACAACGTCTCCTCCACGTGCCTCCGGCTTGTACTGTGATGGTTTGTCTCTACACTCTCTATGAGAGTGCATGTGTCTGGTCTTTTTAATGGAATATAACTTAATTATATAAAAAGTACTTGACTGACATCTGTCAGAACAAAACAACAAAGCAAAACATTGAGCGTGTCTCCCCACCCCCAAAAGCGGTTATCGGATCTCCAGATACCCTCTTGGGGGTGGATGAAACAAAAGTCTAGATACCCTACTCCCTATTACATTAGGATAAGCACACTGGCATTCTTGCACTTGAGCGACTCAATATACATCAGGCTCTTCACGCCTTCCTCAATCATCGTCCTGGCTGGACTTGCTTCTTCCACATCTTCCATGGTCCTCATTTTTGGGATCATGCATGACGTATTTGGCATGACCAAGCAAGTAAAACTGCAGTAGATCGGCAACACATGTGGGAAGCTTAGTTGGTGGATCGTTTTCAAGCATGACTATATACATTGTACCTGGGACAGCCAGCCACCACTTGGTTACTTGAAAAATTATGATGTTTCAGCTAAACTAATGATGCATCAAACATATCAAAAGAGGGAACACGACAAAGAGAATGCTCTTTCTGGGCTAGGAGAAGAAATTTAGCCTCAAAATGATGTATAACCTATATGTGTGTTTAGTTTTTAAGTAGTATACTTGATTGATTGCTGAAATATTTGTGGATTCAACTGAATCCCTTGAATCAAGGGAGGTCTGCCACTTGGTTCACACGACAGAAGCGGCGACAAATATAAGCCCTTTCCCAGATGATCAAATACGTGCAGATAACAACGGACTGGATTTGATCGATCGTCGTCTATCTCCCATCTAGTGGAACGGCCAAAGAAAGGAGGCGTCAGTCGGCCGGAACGCAGCGGTGCTCTGGCAAGCCAAGAGCACGAGACAAAGGAAGCTAGCAGTCAGGTCACTCCGGGGTCAGTTTGAAGATCCAACGGAACAATGGATCCTCACCGTCGTCGCTATCTCCATTGTATGGTCCAGTTTGAAGATCCAACGGAACAAGTTGGCTTTTTCGAAAGAAACATAACAAGTTGGCATACTTTCTTCCCTCCGTAACAACTTGACGTCGTACTTTGTATCGGGCGAGGAAGATGTCTGTTCTAATTAATGTGCCAGATAATGATGGCCTTCCTAGAGCTCAGCACCAAGGACATGCATCCATTCTAGATATTAGCAATGTTCTTTCTTCCGGAAACAAACTTGCGAGTCGACATACATAAAGAATCGATATTATGTACCATCTCCATCCTAGAATAGATATTACTTTTGACTTTTAGTCATCACACTTACTGTTTCTCTTATTCAATTTTTAATGAAATGATAAAAAGGATAATAAATAAATAATATTTTTTTAAAAAAACCAAGACTAACAATCAAACCTATTTTAAGATAGAGGTAGGTTGATCAAGAATTCGTTGACAAGAACATTCTTATTAGCTTGAATTTAACATGAGTAGGACATTTAAGTTGGACCTATATAGCAGTACTTTTATATAAAGCTTCAACCAACGTAAATATTCTAGAAGTTTTACACAAAAGATACACCAAACTCTTTTCTTACAACAAACTAGTAGTTATGCACGTGTTGCACACATAGGCAAATTCTTCTAATACGAATATCATAGTTGAGAAAACTTGGTATATACACGTATATTATTTAAACAAATACAATAAAAACATGTATATTGTTCACTCCAAAAGAATCATCACAATGCAATATATCATTAAACTAACACATTAAAATAAGGGAGAAGTCCAATTAACTTTCTTGAACAATCCACTATGTACGATTTACTCTCTTAATAAACAATATAAATCTCCACAAAATTTCCTTACACCTGCATTTTTTCCGTCCAAAAATACATGCAATTTCTGTTTGGTTTTAACTTTCTGGCATTCTTTATACTACTTCTAGGTTTTCTTTCGTTCTGACAAATGTGGTGTCCTCGGATATGACTCGTAGCTTGTCCTTGCGGCTTGCGCTCGCTTCTTGCTGGTGTGGCCATCCCTCTTCTCGGTTCTGGTGAATCCACTGCACTAGCTCGGGTACTATGTGATGTATACTGATGCGAATACGGAGGGTGGAAGCAAGAAGGTGCACTGATCGCTGCGCTAATTCATGCGTAGCAGTAAGACGAGCAAGGTGGCAGAGGCACGCAAGCTTGATGTCGTCATATCAGTGGGTATGCAAACAGGAACACACTTCTAGCCGGCGGCATATCAGTGGGGATGCACCAAATTGACAACAGTCCGGACTAAATCAAGGAGATCGATTGTGATTTGAAAAAGAGAAAGAAACTCAAAGATATACCAGCCCACAGTGGTGCCATAGAAAAATTCATATCAGCTGGGCGGCCGTAAATAACAAATAGTAGTTCAAAATGTATGCTAAGCTTAAGTTAAGGAAATACACGTGCATTCTACAAAAAATTAATACTAATAAAGTGCAATATTTGGGAGCAACCAAAACGAGCCTATGAGTGCAATATTTGGGAGCAACCAAAACGAGCCTATATGTTGAATGAGTTCAAAACACCGATTAATAAAGCAACATACAAAGATGGAACACATGAAACTCCCACACAAAGTAACTAGGACGACATTTTAACGAGTAGACTCATGACTTGGAAAACAGAGACAAAGTAACTAGGACGACATTTTAACGAGTAGACTCATGACTTGGAAAACAGAGACAAAGTAACTAGGACGACATTTTAACACATAATATTCTAGTTCCAAAATATAGAAACGTGACATCATCAAGAACTATGGTTTGTAATCCAAACTAATAAGCACGACTCCAGCATCTTCTTCTGGTCTGAAACCATGGGATCTCGTGCGAGTCAGAGCACATTCAGCCTCCAATGTCGAACTATCAAGAACTACATTCGGAGTCCTCGTCGTCGCTCTGAATGTAGTAGCTACTGTCGTCCGAGTCGACCGAGTCGTCTTCATCGTGAGCACACATGATGTTGATTCTAAGCTCGATTCCAGCATCTTCTTCTTCTTCTGGTCCATCCGAAACCTTGGGCACAAAGCAGAGGTGGTCCCTTGGAGTCGGGGCGCAGTCGGCCACCGAGCTTCGTATATGGTCCTTCGTCGAAACGACGCGATGGTCCCTTACGCACGAGAAAGACACCGAGCACCCGACTCCGGTCTGCTCGACGCACGGCGGGACGCAGACGACGGAGACGTCGTACCCACGCGGCTGCTCCTCCGGCAATGGCCGAGCGTGCAGATGAATAAGCTGCCCGCCGTCGTCCTTGCAGTGGAGGACATGTAACCCCGGTTTGACGAGGAGATCAAACGGGCACCAGTAGTCGAACTCCGTGCACGGACACTTGTGGTGGGCGGTGAGGTGCTCCAGGAGCTCCGCCGCGCGTCCGGTGAAGCCGCAGCCCGGGTCGTACGGGCAGGAGCACGGCGGGTACGGGCAGGTCTCCTCGTGGCTCTTCTTCTCGTAGTAGGCGGTCCTCTTGGGGCACCCATGGTCTGCGTAGCGGCAATCTACAAGGATGGATCTGACGGCGTGCTCCATGCCGTAGCTGCGCTCGAGGCTGGGACTTCCATCGCAGATGCTGCACTTGGGTTGTTTGTCGCGGCAGGACGAGCACCAAAAGTCGTAGTGCCCCAGCGAGCACTGGAAACAAATTAAGCGGAAATTGGACAGAATGTTAATCCTCTTGGACAAACACCTTATTAACAATAAAGGAGGACAGATTAACAAGGGCGAACGAGATGCACCTGGAAGATGGGAGGCTCGAGGGGCCGGGTGCAGCCGGCGCAACTGAAGTCATCCGGCGCTATGGTTCCCTTGATGAGCCGCTTGGCATCTTGAGCCTCCTTTTGGTCCTGCTGCAGCTGTGTTTCTCCCGTCTTCTTGCTAGTGTGGCCGTCACTCTCCATGGCCAAGATCAAACGCGGATCCACACAATCAGTTTGGCATTGTGGCTTTCTCGTCGCAGGGTGTGTGGGGCGGGCAGCGGGCGGTATATTTATAGATCGTGCAAAGCGATGTACAAGGCGATACAACAGATTGATCGCATGGAGATTGTGATCTGAATAAGAGAGGAAAGAGATGATGGGATACGAAAATGAACGGAAGGAGTAGATATTGATCTGAATAACAGAAAGTATATGATCCGAATAAAAAGGGAAGGAGATGATAACAAAACATATCTGATTCGGTTATGTAAATTGAGCAAGAAAAATGGAGCATCATAAAAAAGGCAAGGAAATAGATTGCGATGAAATGTGCAAGAAACAATGTTTCGCATGTAACAGCGTGTAGATAGACTTGATAGCTTTTTCTGAGGTCTGAACTCGAAGCTATGATTGATTACTGATTAAGTACATACGAGTGACTATGTATTATTTGTACCTCAAATATCGGAGGTCGAAGGGGCTTGGAGCAGATGCAGCAGCTGTAGTGCTTCGTATCAATGCTGGTTCCAGTGCGCTCCCATGGCTTCTTCCAACTCTGGAAACCGCTCTGCTAGTGCCAGCAGTAGAACCTCACTCTCTCGCTCGCTGAGAGCAATGCAGGTTACGTATATATATATAGGTGCCGCCTGTCGCTGGTGGAAGCTGGAGGATCTGTGGATTAATGCGCTAAGCTAGTGCCTCGTAGCAGTGGAACGAGGCGTCGCAACAACCCATAATTTCACAATCAAAGAGGTCTAACAGAGTTTCCCAAGGCTCATCAATCAGTTTGACTTTGTGACCCTTTGGTTTCCTCGTGGCAGGCTGTGTGAACGGGAACACCACACAGGGTTAGAGGGTGGTATACATCTGGCATTGTGGCTTTCTCGTTGCAGGGTGTGTGGGGCGGGCAGCGGGCGGTATATTTTTCGATCGTGCAAGGCAATGTACAAGGCGATGCAACAGATTGATCACATGGAGATTGTGATCTGAATAAGAGAGGAAAGAGATGATGATACGAAAATGAAACGGAAGGAGTACATATTAATCTGAATAACAGAAAGTATATGATCCGAATAAAAAGGGAAGGAGATGATAACAAAACATATCTGAGTCTCCTTCTGTTATTTTATTATTCAGATCAGTCTCCTTCCGATGTGACCATTTTTTTTTGTTTTTTTTAGACCAGCCCAATCTATTGCCATATCGCATATTAGGGCATTTCTTATTTCTGTTTTGACGATGTGCCCAGGCATCGGTCCATCCTACAGTTTGGTCCATCCTCGGTATGCCCCATGCCAACAGCTTAGTTTTGGATCAGCCCAGCATAAGCCCATGACCGGTGCGGCCCAATTCCTTTCCTACTGAGTTGGACATATGCACTGATCTTTGGATGCTTCAGAGTTTGCATTAACGCGACAAAACAATAAAGCTGACAAAGTTTAAAACGCTTATCTAAGACAACAAGATATGTCACCCAGTTTGCCATTAACGAAACAAAACACTAGTTATAAAAAAATGAAACAATATACTAATGAGTATTTATGTTTTAATATAAAAAAGCGGCACCTGAGGTACATTTGTTTCATACAAGTAATGCTCAATTGCCGATCTCCAAATAAATGAAACCAACTGTGTATGTAGAACAATTAGCATTACGCACAACACAGAATATATATTCATTAGAGTTTCAACGAATGAACCTTAGATTTCAGACTCCTTTTAAGGTAGGAGCATGAATGCAGACACTGATGGAGCAGCTGCCAAAATGTGAACTGAAGATACACAAACCGGAAGTTCAGGCAAAACAGTCGCTGTTTCAGAGAGATGTAACAGCAATTAGCATGCCCACCTCTCCAAGATAAAAATAGAAATCAAAGTTATACCATTACACAGATGGATTGCTTGGGTAGCCCGTCAGACAGAGTCGAGCAAGAAACGCTGTCGGTCAAGCTGCCATGATGACCCTTGAAGCAGGAGAAGCCCAGGGTACACGAGTACTTGGACTCCGTGGCGCCAGCTCGCACGCAAACGAGGGAGACGGCATAGCTGGCGCCGTGTGGCCCCACCGGCTCCACGTTGAGGACGAAGATCTGGCCGTCGTCTTTGCTGCGGAGGAGATGCCAGTCCGGCTCCGGATAGACGTAGATATCGAACAGTTGGGTGTGTTCGTTTACTTGGTCTAAACTTTATAGCTGTCACATCGAAGAATCTTACTATTTAGAAGTATTAAATAAAGTTTAATTATAAAATAAATTATAGGTCCCTAGACTATTTCACGAGACGAATCTAATGAGGTTAATTAAGTCATGATTAGAAGACAGATTATCTGTAGCATCACTTTAACAAAAAATAATTTAATTAAGCTCATTAGATTCATCTCGAAAATTAGCACCAATCTGTAAAAGAGTTTTATCATTAAATTAATCAAAATATTAATAAATAATAAGATTTTCTTTGATATAACAGATGCTTAAATTTTAGAGGCAGAAAACGAACAGAAGGTCACCTGCTGCCCGTGCCCCTGGAGATGATTGCCGCAGTGTCCCCACAGGTCCTCCGACCGCCCGGCGAAGCTGCAGCTCGCCACTGGGCAGGAGAGCGGCGCGTGCTGGCACGCCTTCTTGTGCTCCTCCTCGTTGTAGTAGACAATCTTCTCGGTGCAGCCGTACTTCGCGTTGGCGCAGTCGACGAGGATGGATCCGACGGCGAGCTCCATGCCGTAGCATCGGCTGACATCCGTGTTGCGGCACACCGGGCACACGATGTCCGGTGGGTACATGATGTCCGGGTACGAGATGTGGTAGCCGCATTTGTGGCAGAAGAAATGCCCAGCGGAGCACTGGAAATACGAAGGGAACAAACAAGTCTAGATGATGAGAGAACGTACAACTAGGTAATTTCGACAAAAAGAACAAGAAAAACATTCAGTTATGTAAATTGAGCAAGAAAAAATGGAGAATCATTAAAAAAAAGGAGAAATGGATGTTATGAAATGCATGTAGGAAACTATTTTCCGCAGATAACAGTGTAAATTGCTCTTTGATAATTCGGGCTGAATCAAAGAGCTTTTGATTGAGTATGATTTTCGTACCTGAAGTATTGGAGGTCGAAGAGGATTGGAGCAGACCAGGCAGCTGTAGTGCTTCGTCTCAATGCTGCAAGTTTTCCTCCCTTCCATGCCCTGAGGTTCTGTTTGTGGCATCAGAGAGAGAATCCTTGGCTTGTATGAGGAGAAAGGCGGCCGGCGGCGGCGACTTACCGAGAACAACCGTCAATGGCGGTTATTCCTTTTCTCTTGGCAAATGGATGAACGGGGGAGGAGATTGGAGACCGCAGGTGGTTCACAAATTTATTGAGGCGGCCTTGGGCGCGGTTTGGCTGGAAGGGGCGCGCTCCCACGTCCGCTTTCCTCGGGGAAGTGGGCATTGGTGGAGGCAGTTCCGTTTTGTCCCATCGGTGGGACCTCCCACCCATGTTGTACATCGTCCATAAAACATCCTAGAGATTCGCGCATGAATGCTCCCGGCTAGCAATAGATTAGGAGCACGAACACGAGGACAGGGCCGAGGTGACTAGTCGGGTTAGACTACCCGCACTCGTCATACTCTATTTTCATCCTCTAAAAGTAATATTCCGTCCTAGTCAGCAAGATCCTCTCCTATATATTCAGTTTTGCTGCACCCGTTCATACTCTATAACCATCCTCTATATCAACTATTCAATATTTTATTCAACACCTCCAACTACCATCTCCTTTCATCTCTCCTCCTCTTTACTTTTTCACTTCTTCATCTTTTACAACTAATTTAGGAACCCAAATTTTATTAAATAATAATAGTTTTTCTTTCTATTTTTTCTTTTCCTCTTTTCTTTTCTTTTTTCTTTTCTTTTTTCTTTTCTTTTCCTTTCTCTCTCTTTTTCTCTCCTACCCCCACCGCAGCGCCCCCTGCTCCCTTCTTCTTTTCCCCACGCCGCCCCTGCTTCTCCCACCGCGTCCCTCCTCCTCTTCTTCTCCCCACGCCGGTGCCCCCGCTTCTCCCCACCGCAGCGCCCCTGCTTCTCCCTTCTTCTTTTTCTCATGCCGGCGGCCCTCCTCCTCTAGCGCCGCGCGGGACGTCACCGGGCCCACCTCTCCCGCGCGCTCGAGCTCCGCCGGGCCTCGTCATCTCCGGGCATCCCCGCCTCCCTCCCTCCTCAAGCGTCGCCGGCGCCGAGCTCTCCCCGGCGCCCGCCTCCTCACCTCCCGGCCGCGCCTACGCCGGGCCCGCCTCCTCACCTCCCGGCGCGCCGCCGCCTCGGGGTTCGCCTCCGGTGCGGATCCGGCCGTCGGGCCACGGATCCGGGCCGCCGGGGCGGGAATCCGGCCGCCTGGTGGCGGATCCGGTGGTGGCCCATCCGGCCGCTCTGGTCGCCGCGCCTCCCGCTCCCCTTTCCGGCGCCGGCGGCGTCTCCTTCCCTCTTCTTCCCCGTGCGCGAAAGGCAGGTGGTTGGAAGGGGGCCCGCGGCCTGCTCGCGTGGAGGTCGTGGCGGATGGTCCGTACATCCGCCGGGCGAGAGCGGACGCGGGCTCGTCCGGAGGCGTAGCGTCCTCCGTAGCGTTCGCCGGTGCAGCACATTTGGTCCTACGTGGATCCTTCAGGACCGGATACCGGATGGCATCCAGTACCCGGTGCGGGTAGTCTTAGGTTGTATTTTTTGGTATACCCCACTGCGGCACTGCCTTGACAGGGCACAGGATAGCATCCGATAGCCCCATGTGTTTCATTTGTCCTATTAGAGATAGCTGTCTTCAAGCGTTCTCCGTTTTCCGTAAGCTTCGTCTGTCTTTAGAACTGTGTATAGTGGTTGCTCGTTGAATTCAACATCAATATTATCGTGTGTTTCAGATCTGGGGTCCTAGGAGTCTTTTGTTGGTTCAGGTTAGTAGTACCCAGTGCACGCATATTCAGATTAATAGTCATGATACAGGCATGACCCTTGGTACGGATAACTCGTATCATTGCTTTGCAATCTGTCCTCATAGACTGGGATTTTTTTTTCTTGGGCAAACCCTGCAACAGTTACGTGTAGCAGTCAACAATCAATTAGGGAAATTTTGTTACAGCGGGATGAGTGGGGAACGATATTTAGGGTGTGTTCGTTTTCCGGGGTCTAAATTTTAGAGCTGTCACGTCAAAAAGAATCTTATTATTTAAGAGTATTAAATAAAGTTTAATTATAAAACAAATTACAGGCCTCTAGACTAATTTACGAGACGAATCTAATAAGGTTAATTAAGTCGTGATTAGAAGACGGTTACTGTAGCATCACTTTAGTAAAATATAGATTAATTAAGCTCATTAGATTCATCTCAAAAATTAGCACCAATCTGTCAATAGGTTTTGTCATTAAATTAATCGAAATATTCATAAATAATAAGATTCTCTTTGATGTGACAGTGCTAAATTTTAGAGGAGAGGAAACGAACAAACCCTTATTTCGCCACGGTATCCGTTGTTCATCCTGCTCCCGTGGAAGCGCGCTCCGAAACCCATCTCCCACGAGTACAGGTTATCGCACGAGTTTGCTTGGCAGCAGTATAAGCGACTTGATTCATTAGCAGTAGACTCTTTGATGGCTTTCAATATCATGCTATCATGATCGGTACCCAAGCGGGCGTCAGGCCCTGCAATTTCCCTGTTCATTACAATGGAAGTATAAGTGTTCTCTAGGCAGTAACAATATTTAAGTTAATGAAAATTAGGGCACAGATAAAGTTTACACAAAAGGCTTATCACAGGTGTGTTGGTTTCTTGGGTCTAAATTTTATAGCTGTCACATATAAAAGAATCTTATTATTTAGAAGTACCAAATAAAGTTAATTATAAAATAAATTACAGGCTCCTAGACTAATTCACGAGACGAATCTAATAAGGTTAATTAAGTCGTTATTAGAAGACGATTACTATAGCATCACTTTAGTAAAACATAGATTTATTAAGCTCATTATATTCATCTTAAAAATTAGCACCAATATATCAACATGGTTTTGTCATTAAATTAATCGAAATATTCATAAATAGTAAGATTCTCTTTGATGTGACAGTGCTAAATTTTAGAGGGCAGGAAACGAACAGGGCCAAAAGTATGTAAAACGCACAGCAGGAGCAGCATGCACATTAGAAGTGGAGGGCCATTCGGTTCTAAAGCAAGCTATACTTTCTTCAACCTCAGAGAATGGGGCAGTAGTAGGAGACCACATCATAAACATGGTGGCATTTGGACAACAAGGAATAATTGGATTTTCAATGGGATCCACTAGTCACAACTCACAACAGTGAGGGCCAAATTTTTCAAAGAAATTCAAATGGTCATCCATAGAGTAAAGGCAAAGCATCTCGAAGGATTGAAAACATGGATAGAAAACAATTCCTGAATTTAGAGCTTTGGGGTTATTCAGCCTCCTTTTTTATTCTTTTCTTCTTTCATGTACAGTTCTTTTTAGTTGTTATGTACCTTTTTTATTTTTAATATCGATAAAGTATTGTAGGAGCGTGGCTCCTCCAGTTTTCTTAAAAAAAATGGTGGCCCATCGAGCTCTACAACAAACTATACTTTAGTTAACATCGAGCAGTCCAGAGCGATTAGCACAACACACGGTAGCTGCTGACAGCTATAGTATCCTCAGGGGTTATAGCTGTAACAAAACTCTAGCAGTTTTTATCAACAGGAATCTAAATGAAGCTCAACGATGGTTCGGGTGTGTTCGTTTTCCGGGGTTTAAAATTTATAACTGTCACATAAAATAAAATCTTACTATTTAAGAGTACTAAATAAAGTTTAAATATAAAATAAATTATAGGTCCCTAGGCTAATTTACGAGACGAATCTAATAAGGTTAATTAAGTCATGATTAGAAGACGGTTATCTGTAGCATCACTTTAGCAAAATATAAATTAATTAAGCTCATTAGATTCATCTTAAAAATTAGCACCAATCTGTCAATATGATTTTGTTATTAAATTGATCGAAATATTCATAAACAAGTAAGATTCTCTTTGATGTGACAGATGCTAAATTTTAGAAGGCTGGAAACGAACAGGGCTTTTTTTATAGTTGTCACATTAAAAAGAATCTTACTAAGAGTAGTAAACAAAGTTTAATTATAAAATAAATTACAGACCCTAGACTAATTTACTAGACGAATCTAATGAGGTTAATTAAGTCATGATTAGAAGACGGTTACTCGTAGCATTACTTTAGCAAAACCTAAATTAATTAAGCTCATTGGATTCATCTCGAAAATTAGCACCAATCTGTCAATAGGGTTTTGTCATTAAATTGATCGAAATATTCATAAATAGTAAGATTCTCTTTGATGTGACAAGTACTAAATTTTAGAGGGCAGGAAACGAACAGGGCCTAACTATGGTCAGATTGGACACGTGTGCTCTTGCAGGTAGTCAAGGAAGGCCCTGTTCGTTTCTCGCCCTCTAAAATTTAGCACTGTCACATTAAAGAGAATCTTACTATTTATGAATATCTCGATCAATTTAATGATAAAACCCTATTGACAGATTGATACTAATTTTTAAGATGAATCTAATGAGTTTAATTAAGGCCCTGTTCGTTTCCTCGCCCTCTAAAATTTAGCACTCGTCACATCAAAGAGAATCTTATTATTTATGAATATTTCGATCAATTTAATGACAAAACCCTATTGTCGGATTGATGCTAATTTTCGAGATGAATCTAATGAGCTTAATTAATCTATGTTTTGCTAAAGTGATGCTACAAGTAATCGTCTTCTAATCATGATTTAATTAACCTCATTAGATTCGTCTTATAAATTAGTCTAAGGGCCTGTAATTTATTTTATAATTAAACTTCATTTAGTACTCTTAAATAATAAGATTCTTTTTTAATGTGACAGCTCTAAAGTTTAGACCCTAGAAACGAACACACCTTAATTTATGTTTTGCTAAAGTGATGCTACAATAACCGTCTTCTAATCATGACTTAATTAACCTCATTAGATTCGTCTCGTAAATTAGTCTAGGGGCATGTAATTTATTTTATAATTAAACTTTATTTAATATCTTAAATAGTAAGATTCTTTTCGATATAACAGCTATAAAATTTAGACCTAGAAAACGAACACAGCCGAAGGAGATGTTACGTGGATGAGGTGGTGCAGCAGCTGCTCACGGAGCCATCATGGAGTCCGGTGGATCCATGTTCCCTTCGCAATCCGGCAGCTCCTCCCGTCGTCCTCCGGCAGCACTGGCTCAGGAAGCAAGAAACACTGCCAATGTTTAACTATATTCTATTCATTCGAGGTACGATGGGACGTGTCAGTCCTGGTCGTCAGGGAATCAGATTCAAAGTTTTGTTTCCGCTGTGTCCCGCGGTTAACCTCTCCGATTCTGCATAATCAGCTATTCTTTGCTCAGCGGCTACTCACGAATCTCCAAGAGACTTCTTCTTGCAGGCCGTTAGATTTAGGGGTGGGACGTCCCACCGGTGGGACAAAATCCGCGTTGGGCAGTTCCTGAAAACGGAGGCAATGGCGGGGATGACGAGTGGGTCCGGTACATGGCTGCTGGGTAGTCTGGGTTGATGGTCGCAATCGCAATGGGCTGGCTGCTAAGGCCCGCTAGAATAGGCCAGGCTGCAAGAGAAATAAGGTTTCGGGCCCAATACAGTTTAGACTATTTCGTTTTTATTTTCTATACGAATATCCAATTTAAATTTCACACAAATGAAAACAAAAAACATGATGCAATTTTACTTAAAAGAGTAATTAATAAAAACTCGAATTACGTGAAATTTTTAATTTATTTCAAATAGAAAATTTTGGGATGTTACATGTCTTTGATTTGATGTTTGAAGCACAGCGGTTCGCCGTACGCTAACGCTGTCATTGAAAATCCGCAGCAACAAACATCCGTATACTAAGTTAGCTATATATTTTTAGCAAATAAGAAATTAACAAATTTACTTTTCTTTTAAAAAAAGGTGCTACTGATACGAGGACAAATTAGACAAGCAATGGAACAAGCACAAACTTGCTGTTTCAGAGAAGCAATAATAGCAATTGGTATGCCCATCTCCAAAATAAAAAGAAACCAGTTGTATTATAACATGAACATGATGGAGAACACAGAATATATCTTTCTCGAACCATGGGACAACACATAGTATATCCAATATGTTTCAGAGACATAGCGCAAAATACTCTAATATAATCATAAAAATCAATGTTGTACTATTAGTAATATAACATTGAACATATTCATTTGTAGATTTCATAGGATCCAAACATAACGGCGTGCATTTTCAACGCATAAACAGGCTCCTTTTCAGGTTGGACCATGAAAAGATACTGATGGAGAAAGCGGTAAAAGCTAAACAGAAACTTAACTGGGAATTGCAACAAGCATCATAGTATCATACTGCTACTATTACTAATTAAGGAGTAGATAAAGGCCTGCGAGTAGCAGAGTGGATCCTCATCAGACATCCTCAGTGGCTCAGACATCACCAAAAATAACCAAAAGCATGAGTACCACACTAGAAGCGGACTGAGATCAATGCAGCGCTAATACTGCATCATGCAGCTGATCGTCGTCCTCATCCTCATGGTAGCTACCATCATCTTCGTCGTCGTCCAGATCCTCGACGACAGGGTAATCCAACTCTGTTCCAACGAGTTTTGAGTCAGTGAACTAAGAACTGATCTAACGCAACAAATCGTGTCACAGCAAGATCTAACGCAACAAATCGTGTCACAGCAAAATTCTTCTGATGAGCACTACACTGCCCGCTTACAGCTCCGGAGGAGATACAGGCCGACCTGACGGCGAGAACGAATGGCTTTTTTTTTTTTTGAAAGCCGAGAACGAATGGCTTGAAGTAGCTGAAGGTCACCGGTCGAGATGGCGGCTGCCGCGCGGAACTCTGGACGCCGGCAACACTATGGAGGAGCAAGAGAGTGTCGATCAGGCCTATTGGCCGTGCGTTGCGATGGCACTTGGGGCAGAAGGTCGGGTTGGAGAGCAAGGCTTACGCCGCCCATGTCCTAAGAACTGAGTCCCCTAGAAAAAAAAAAGAAGTCGTAATAAGAACTGAGAAATGCATGGCATTTTGCGTGTGTGGCTCCATCACTCTGCTTGACGCAGGTGGTCAAATATTAAAAGCACAATCATCACATAATTAAGCGTTCATCAACACATCGGCAGCTTAATCAACCACTTAGCATTGTGTAGCATCATCCATTTTTCAAACACATTCGTCGAAATGGATTGCAGAAAGGAGTACTACTACGTTGAAACAACCAAAATACTTGTAGCTAGCTAGTTGCATAAGTCTTTGAGAGTAACCAAATCTTCCACTACTAATCCAGGCACATCGGATTCACACTTTTGGTCGTGTCTCATGAAAGTTAAGGACAAGTTCCTAGATTTTGGTCATTTCCAGGTTCAAAGTGGCACTGAAATTAGATTTTGGGAAGACACTTGGGTAGGGGACAGACCTTTCAAAGCACAGTACCCGGGACTTTATCATATAGTGAGAAAACGGACTGCAACGGTCGCTGAAGTACTAAGTACTACACCACTAAATGTATCTTTCCGTAGGGCTTTAGTACAGGACAATCTAAATACATGGTATGAGCTGGTAGGAAAGGTTTTAACAACTAATCTCACTACCAACAGGGATGTGTTCATATGGGACTTGCATAAGAGTGGAGTTTTCACCACACGTTCTATGTATATGTCCATGATTAAGGAGGGGATTGTCCCTTATAACTGTCCTATTTGGAAACTGAAGGTGCCATTGAAAATTAAAATTTTCTTATGGTACGTAACAAATGGAGTCCTTCTCACTAAAGATAATCTTGCAAAACGTAAATGGAAAGGAAATTTAAGTTGTTGTTCTTTGGAGATCATAGAACATCTTTTTATTGATTACCACTTTGCTCGCTTTATTTGGAATACCATTCATATTACTTTTGGAATTCAACCTCCGTTTAGCATTTCACATATGTTCGATGCTTGGCTCAATAACATCCAGCCCGAACTAAAAAGCCAAATTTGTGTTGGTTTGATAGCTGTTTGCTGGGTAATATGGTTGAATAGAAATGATATGGTTTTCGGTCGATGTAAAACTAACACTTTCATGCAGGTAATCTTCAAGGTTACGCACTGGACACGCACTTGGTCTTTGCTACATAAAGACAAGGATGCAAGAGCAAACTTGAAGGATGCGTGCCGTCTTTTGGAGACCGTTGTCATGGAGGTGTTTGCAAAGTTTGGTTGGAAGTTCTCGAATAGGATTACAGCTTAGTTGTCTTGCTTCCCATGTTCTTTCTCAAGCTGAAACTATTAGCTTGTATTTTGTGAGCCTAAGTGCTCTCCGATTGTACCGAACCGCTGCGTATACTTTGTTTAAGAGTGTAGAGGCCGGGACTCTTGTTCCATTATCTAAAAAAATCCAGGCACATCATTGTGGCGGGCGGACACGGATGGTTACAGCTCTCTACTCCTCGTCTTCATCGTCGTCGGTGTCGTCCTAGCTGTCGTCCTCCTCGTCCTCTTCCATCTCCTCGACGTCATCAAACGACAGCTCGGTGTCGATGGTGAACCTGAGCGTGACGTCGTCGCCTTCCTCCTCCGGCACCATTGGCACCACGCAGAAGAACTCCGCCGGCAGCCCGTCGGCCAGCGACGAGCACGAGAAGAGCACGGAGCAGCCGGACCTGGAATAAGTCGCGGCGCGGCCAGCGGCGGCGCCGTCCGGCTGCACGGCGACGAGCGAGACGGCGTGGCCCAGCGGCGGCGAGGGCGCCACGTTGAGCAGGAAGAGGTGGGCTTCGTCTTTGCTGCAGAGCACGTGGAGGCCCGGGCGGGCGTGGAGGTCGAACGACTCGTAGAAGCTGAACACCTTCGACGGCAGGTTGTGGCCGGCGGCCGCCGTGAGGTGGTCGAGGAGCGCGGCGGTGGGCCCGGCGAACCCGCAGCCGGGCTCCGGGCAGAAGCACCGCGCGTGGACGCACGCCTTGGCGTGGCGCGCCGTCTTGTAGTAGACGACCTGTTGGGGGCAGCCGTGGTTGGCGTGGGGGCAGGGGACGAGGATGGAGTCCACGACGCGCTCCATGCCCAAGCAGCGCTCCGAGCAGGGCCTTGCGCAGAGGAGGCACTTGCTGTCCTTGAGCTTGTCACGGCAAGCCGAGCAGACGAGGTGCCCCACGGCGCACTGGAACAGGAGGATGAAATTCAACAAGGCATCAACAACGAATAGTTAGTTAATCTCGAATAATCCAACAAATCCAAAACTGGTCTGTTATCTGCATCGCAACAAGAATGCCGAGCAACAGTAATGGATCGATCCACTAGTTTTTCTCCTTTAGCCAGGGGCAAGATGATTTGTTGATCCAATCTCGAAGGAATTTCGTATGCGCTGTGCGTGTACCTGGAATATGGGAGGCCCGAGAGGCTCCGAGCAGACTGGGCAGTCGAACACCTCCAATCCCGTGGTGACAGTGCTCGGCTTCCGGAGCTTGGCGGCGCCGTGTTCTCCCTCTTGCTGAGGAGCTTCTCCTTCCCTCATGCTGGCGTTCGCCTCCATCTCTCACCCCAAGCCTCGATCTGTGGCCGATGAGCACCTTTTGGGTGGAAATGGAGATTCGAATTTCGAAACCTACTGACGGTGACGCCCCCTTTCCCTCTGGATACCGACGAAACAGGCACTTTTATAGAGTTTGTTACGCGCTTGTGTAGGTAACTGCAAATTTTTCTGGGGATAATTTTTCTTTTCTTTATTAGTAATATAACAAATATTTGCGAATATGGTAACATATCAGAAAGTTCATGTTCATGCTTGGTGTGTGTATTGAAATTGACATACTATTATTCCTAATCAGTGATGAAGACTTCTTGAAATTTACTTCTTTCCCAACAACTTAAGGTTGTTTTCCCTTTCAAACAATTGGAAAAAAAAACTATTCTGGCGCTTGCTTTCCTTTGGCAGCCAAGATACGCTTGCATTGTTCCTTTGCAATAAGACTACGAGAAATAATGCCAGATGATTACATGACATATATTAACAAAACAAGGACTGCAGCATAAATGACGCAGTCATCGCAAGATCACAAGCACACAAGTTTCATTTCAGTATTTTCACCATCACATAACCAGAAACCAAACCTAGCAAAAGTCGGACGTACTCCCTAATCAGAAATTCCATTGTTGACAAGTTCCATTTCTTGTTTTCACCACTACCTAATCACAAATTCAACAACAAAACCCCAAACCTAGCAAAAGTCAGACGTAATCCTAGTCACATCTCAGTTCTAAACAGGCAGTGGTATATGCACTCTTGTGGGTACAGGGCGCTTATAGCGGAGTGATTGTCACACTGACCATGGTTGTGACATTTGTACCAGAATCTCTGAGCAACAACTTTGGCACAAAAAAGAGGGGACACTCCTTGGGTAGCCCATCAAAAAGCTTGGTGCTTTTTATTTGGAACTGAGTAACCTGAGCATAGCTCATTTCACGGCCTGAGACTACCAGTTTGCATTTGAAGTTTGATCCAGTGGTGTGAGGCTGGATGCAGAAAACTGAGATGAAACCGCCAAGGGGCTCCAGTACCATGTTAACCACGAACAACTGCCCATCTTCACCCTGGAGAACAGTTGAGCCCTGTCCAATGCGGATCCGGAAAGTCTTGTTGTAAGACATTCTGGCTAAATGCCACTTGTGCACCACTGAGAAATGGCTGAGGAGCATCTGAGTTGATCCGGTGAAATCACAGCCAGTTTCTGGGCAGAAGCATGGAGCATGAGGACACATTTTCTCATGGTTTTCCTTCTCATGGTAGGTTATCCTTTCAGTGCATCCAAAATTGTCATAGCAGCATGGGACTTTTGTGGAGTCAACAACATGTTCTATAATGTGGCACCTATTGTAGCCCGTAGCGAGGGAGCAGCAGTGACACTTGTCTGGGAGTTTGACACAACAAGATGAACATACCACATGACCCACAGCACACTGAAGAAAGGGAATGAATTAGTAAATGTGAGCAGAACATCGGCAAAAGGAAACTGACATAAGTTGCTTAAGTATCTTCAGTACTGGAAATGACAGGAAATTGTAAGCAAGCAATGGATAGGGCTTAATAAAGAATAAACATGATTCGTTCAACAGAAGAAATAAAATGAATTGGGCACATAAGGGATTCCTGAACAGAGCACACGAGGGATTGTTTGTGTGTCTTTAATGAATCACACGAATTTCAGCTGTTAACTGAGAGTACCAACCATGCACAGATGCATAAATACATGCTTACATAATTTTGAGTTGTTTCAAGTTGAAACCATTCATCGTACTGAGTATACCAATTTACTGGTGAAAACAATGTCACTGAAAACTATAACCATTTTAGTTTTATTTTAAACTTGCAAATGTTTCCATGCCACACAATACAACAAACGATACAAGAATTCACCAACCATGCTGCTCATTTTAGATACTATACAGAATCCTTTGATAAAAAAGAAAACAGTTCTGAATCATGCTTCAAGCCCTCCATATGGTTAACTTTTTCAGCGATAACGAACTTTGAGCACCACTTTGCCACTGCGAAGAAACTTTATGTTGACACTATGCTATACCCCCTGATTCCCCTTTTTTATCTATTGAACAATTAGTTATTTCTAATGAGCTTTGTCAATAATCAAGCAATATACCGCACAGGATACCCTGCCAAAGTCATAATCTGTAGAATTGTGAGCCAAATTTCGGACCCCTCAAAATTTATTTAAACGCATAGACGCTATTCATCCCCAGGAAATTCAAGAACATTAACCGGAAATTCAAGAACTTGGCAGGCCCTTTCTTCCCAAATGTCAGACCCAACAAATCCACAGAATATCAGATATGAACAAATCCGCTTTTATTCTTTAAAAGGGGCAAAATTATAATAGGTTCGCTTCGGACGGGTCAATATTTCCAGGAGTCAAGATAGAACATTAGGGATTAACTCGTCGCAGCAGTGCGAGACGGCTAAACCCCAATTAGTATGCGAGAGTACCTGGTAGATGGGAGGACGCAACGGGTGGAAGCAGACGGGGCAGTCGAGGAAGTCGAGCTCCATGCTCACATCGGTGGCCGCGGCGCCCTTCCTCCGCTTCACGAAGGCGCCGCACTCACCCTCTTCCCGCTCCGGTGCTCCCATTCCAGCCTTCCTTCGTTTCCTTTGCCTCTTCCGGCAGGGGAGCCCAGCGGCGGGGTCCTCACCGGCGGGATGTGACAACGCGATTCAGCCGGCGGCAGGTTCGCTGCGAGAAGTGTTCCTTCCGTCGAAAGGGTTGGTAGGAGACCGAGATTGTCTGGGAAACGGAACGGTGCTGTTAGGTTTTAGAGGCCGTCAGGCCGTTCAACTTTTGAAATGAAAAGGTAGAATAAACCTCCTCTAACTATTCCTAAAGTTCGGTTTTTCTTCTTCAACTACGGATATTTAAGATTTCTGAATTTTTTAAACCATACGTTTTTCCTCCCTTAATGATTTTTAGAGTGATTAATTTCTACGGACAGGTAGGACCCACATGCTATGCTAGCACTAGTGGGGCCACCTATCTTCTCTCTCTTGTTTCTTCTTCTCTCTCCTCTCTCAGCAGGCGAGGCCAGGGCTGGCCACCACCTTCCATGCGTGCACGGCCGTCCTCGTCCGACTAGGCCGTCGTCGTCGCCCTCTACGCCCGACTAAGTGAGGTCGGGGACGGCACCGCCACCCCATGCGTCGCTCCGCCTCCTGCGTGTGACCAGCCAGCCTGGCGAGGATGTGGCACGAGGGCGACGATGACGGCTCGGCCTAGCCACACGTTGGCGCGGCGGCGACCGGCCCCGGCTTTGCTTGCTGAGAGAGAGGAGAGAGAAGAAGACGAGAGAGAAGAGATGTGGGCCTCACCTAATGTGATGTTCTAACATGTGAGGCTCACCTACCAAACCACTCGAAAACCACTCGGGAGACAAAACGAACGGTTTATGAAAGTTCAGGGAGCAGAAATACTCGATTTCGTAATTTAGTGTGGAAAATTGAACTTTGCTAATAATGGAAGGAGGTTAAAAGGACTTCTTCCAATGGAAAACTGAAAGCAAATCTTTTGGGTCGAGGGATATTACCCAGGGCCAATAGGCCTTCCTCCATCATAAGTCCAAGATGGATTAAAACTATTTGCTTTGGTAGCGAAAATTCATTTTTTTATACGCAGCGAAAATTCGTCGCTCACAATATATTACTACCTCTGTTCAAAATACTTTCTAACATCATATTTTATCATTCATCATTTGAAAATTTGAAAAATTATATTTAAAGTATATCTAATGATAAAAACAAGTTAAAAATAAATATAATTACATGCTTTTTGAATAAGACGAATAGTCAAACATGTAATCTAAAAGTAAAAAATGCTTACATATTGGACGAGGGAGTAAAATAACTTGGATTCGTTAAATATACCTTTGGTCACTGATTTTAAATTATATTTTAAAATATAAAAGTATATATTATTAAAATATTTCCGATGATGAATTTAAAATTAAAAGTCATTTTTTAAAACTTCTAATGATCTAAATATAAAGTTATTTTGAGAGGAGCTGATGAGAGAGAGAGAGGGAGGGGGAGGGGGGATGACGACCACATGTACCGATATTCCATTGACAAGCCATCGTTAGGCGATGAGCCGATGACACCCCCTCCCTCCCTCTCTCTCTCTCATCGGCTCCTCTCAAAATAACTATATTTGGATCATTAGAACAGTTTCAAAAAAAATGAGTTTTAATTTTAAATCCATCATCCGAAATATTTTCATAATATATACTTTCATATTTTAAAATATAATTCAAAATCGATGACCAAAGGTATATTTAACGAATCCAAGTTATTTTACTCCCTCCGTCCAATATGTAAGCATTTTTGACTTTTAGATTACATGTTTGACTATTCGTCTTATTTAAAAAGCGTCATCGACAAAGGTGGATGACTTTGTCCCACCAAATTTGAGGGATGGCTTCATCCGGTATATTGTGGGAATATTCCTGTAAAGGATGATACTCGTCCATCCTTGACGCTGAAGCAAATACCAAGAAAAGAGGGATATCCCTGGATAACACCGTCCCATCCCTTTTCGTCCCTCTAACCAAACACACCATAATGAGGGGAGGGGCGGAGAAGAGGAAACCTACGGTGGTGTCCTAGTATTAGCTGATCCACCTCTAGGCACCCAAGAAATCAAACTTTTCAAGTTTTTCTTCATAGTTGTTGAATTTTTGTTGTCTTCGGCACAATGGAGACAAAGTAATCTCTTGGTATACTTATCAAAATGTTCATGTCTGTTTGTATGTATGTGTGTGTTTCAAATTAAGATTTGTTATGGTGCTTGGAATTAAATGAGCCGTCTATTCAATTAGATCTAATGGTTATCATTGAGAAGGTATCTACTAAATAGTACTTTAAGTGGTGGATCAGTACTAAAAATGGTGGGTCCACACAGTATGTATTACTCCGCATGTATTATCTATGATGTAGAGAAGAACATGTTGGTCGTCCCGACTCGTCGACGCGTCACCTCGAATTCTCCCTCCCGTCGGCCGGCTATTCGCATTCTCCCTCTCGTCGGCGAGGCCTCGATGTTCCTCTGCTTGTCCTGCTCGGCAGGGGACAATTTAGCATTTATCCCTATACCAAATGACTCATATAAAATTTGTCCTTATATTTAATTTTCTTCATTTTATGTCCAAGGTCTCCCAAATAATCTTTATGATTTGCTCTTTACGACTAAAATACCCTTACAAAATAGAAGGGACATGCCACATCACCTTTTCTAACACCTTTTTTCTGCCACATGTACCTTTATGACAGTGTAGGCATATACTGAAAAGACTAAATTGCCTCTGCCCTTCTCCAACACTTAGGTGCAAATTCAGATTCAAATTTAGATTTATTTTTTGATTCATATTCGAATTTCAAATTATTATAATAGAAATTCAAATTCAAATTTAAAAATTTAAATTCGAATTTCAGATTCGAACTCCAAATTCAAATTTCAATTTCAAAATTCAAATTCGAATTTTAGATTCGTATTTTATATTCAAATTTTGAAATTCAAATTTCGAATTGGAACGTCAGAATCCACATTTCAGATTCACATTTTTTATTTTGAATTTCAGATTCGAGATTCAAATTCAAAATTTGATTTTGAAATTGTGAATCTACATTCAAAATTCAAATTCAAATTCGAATCTAAAATTTTGATTCCGCTCCGGCGGATCTCATCCTGCGTTGTGCTTCTCCCCGCAGTAGCGCACCGTCTCTAGTCTGTACCCTCTCTTCCGTCCCCTCCCCAATCTCCTCGGGCGCTGACCCAACGCCTCATCCAATGGCACTACAGTGGCCACAGTTTCATGCAGCCGTACAGACCCATCTGCGACCTCGCCGTTAAGCTCAAGCTTGCGCCCGTGCGCATGACGGGCAAGAGCGTCGGTCATTGTTGACGACGACCTCGTGGGCGGCACCACGTCCAGCAAGATCGTGTGTCTTCTTCACGACGCCGGCTCACGAGGTGCACATGTGCACGCCGGATTGAGCTCAGATTCAACAAGATGGACCTCGACCACCTCCGTCAGAGCCCAGCACCTTCAATTCAATTCGAAAAGAAATGCCCCGTGCCCAACATCGCAGACAAGTTCACCGTCAACGACATCAGGACGCCCAGCACCTTCGACAACAAGTACTACGTGGACCTGCTCAACAGGCAGGGGCTCTTCACCTCCGACCAGGTGCTCAACATCGACGCCAGGACCAAGGACATCGTCCACAAATTCGCCGTCGACCAGAACGCCTTCTTCGAGCAGTTCGTCTATTCCTATGTGAAGATGGGGATGATCCAAGTGCTGACTGGCTCCCAGGGACAGATCCGTGCCAACTGCGCCGTCCGCAACCCCAGCAGCCTCCCCTGGTCCGTCGTCGACACTGTCGTCCGCGCCAGAGACACTCGTGCTCTAGTAAATTACTATTAGAGCTGCTTAAATTAATTCCTCGCTGTTTTACTTTCAAGTCTGCCTGAGCGTATTTGGTTTAATTAGTTGATCTTACTTACAGAAACAATTCATATAGATTGCCGTGGAGTGCATTGCGTTTTATTGTGGCCGGGATCGGGGTTGGTTGTTTGGTAATGTAGTTATGACAGAATCAGATAACTGCTTCGTCCCTTTTCATGTTTTTTTACACTAATTGTTGATGCTTTGCAATTTTATTTTAAATTCAGCGAAGTAGAAATAGATGGTTTTGTTCTGTGATAGTGTGATGTAGCCTCTTTTGCTAGATACAAGTATAGGAATGTATGCGGCTGCAATAGAAAATTTTGAATGTGATAGTATGAGTAACCTGATTATGAGTGGAAACTGTCTTCTGATTAGTAAGGCATGCTTTGAGAGCTACTGAATATTGAACATTGTCCTTATATTGTGGCACTTCACAGTTTTCTTGTCGTTCATTGCACGGTATGTATGATGTGTCCTTCGCTGATTTGGCGCCTATAGAAGTGCCTGTTCTTGTGCATACATTTCTTGGGAATATTGCTACCAGCCTGCCATCAAGATGAAGGTAGCATAATGCCCCCTGGCGTTGCTCATTTTGATAACATCAGTTCAATGATACAACAGATCGTGCTCCAGGGAACCAACATCTTCGCCGCTGAGAACTGTCCCATCCACATCCACGGATACGACTTCTACATGCTTGCTGAGGGATTCAGCAACCTCGATGCCGCCACTGACACCGCCAAGTTCAACCTCGACGACCCGCCCATGAAGAACATGGTGACAATGCCCAGTGCCCATGAACGGGTGGACTATCATCCGATTCGTCTCTGACAACCTCGGGTTGGGGCCATCTGGATGTGCAAATCACTTAGGGCCTTTCCATGGCCTTCCTGATGGAGAATGGTGTCAGAGTGCTGCAGTCCCTGGAGGCACCTCCGCCACTCTGCTAGCTGAAAACGTTCCTCAAACCATTATTTAACACTCTCAACAGTCTTATGTGCCCGATTGTGATTATTTTTGGGATATTTTTAAATTTAGTCACATTTGTTATCACATCCTAGATATCTTCTACATGTGATTCTTATCAAGAAGCAGCATAGTCAATGTAATTCAGATGTACTTTGAAGCAAAGAGTAATTTCTCCCTACACAACACATTTTATTTGGATATCTATGTAACAATTCAATTTGATTTCTACATCTCTTGTTGTCTACATCTGATTGATCAATAAACACCGTCGATGTAATTCAGATATACTGAAACAATGAACAATTTGCAGTAAAACTCGCTGTATTCTCAAATAACTCTTAAGTACGTTTCCACTATATAGAAATTCGAGTACTCACTTTGCCACCGAAGAGTTTTACTGTTAGACGTCGCCAAGGGGTCTCTAGCCTAGCGGTTAAGAGTTATCGGCGGCACCTCCCAGTTCCTGGGTTCGAACCTCCGGTGGGGCGAAATTTAGTCAGGGTTAAAAAATCTCTCTCGCTGGTCCCGCAAGCCAAAGCACTAGTGATAGCAGCCCGTTTCCGGCCTGTGGCTATGGCCCGGATAACGGTCCCTAACGGTGAGTCTGTTCCTAGTGTCGGGACGGGACCAGGGTTCGAGGGTTTCTTGGTCGGGAAACTAAGAGTTTCTTCTTAATTAAAATACCGTGGGGCGGACTTTCCCTCACCGGCCGAGTTTTTTTTACTGTTAGACGCCGTTCAACTTTTGAAATTCGAAATTGGAAGCGAAAGTGAGAAGAATGCAGAAACACTAATTTGTTGTGATAACAGTAAAATTCTGTAAAGTCGAGGAATCTTTTTACAGTGTCGGTCCCGTAAATAAAAGTCAGAAGAATGCGGAGACACTATTTTTTCGGCGTCTGATAGCGAAAATTCATTACCTGATATTAAGATATATATAATTATTCATTAGATGATCAAAGAACACATCTACACATCATTTCCCCCAATTATAACTAATACTTGTACTTGTACAGTTGTACTGTCACAACTTCACAAGCATCCAAAATGACCTTATCTTCATCTGTACACTGGCAAAATAACAGAGGAACATGACTGGGTAAGGCACCTGTTACACACCTATAAGTATAACAGTAAAACTCTCCCACAAAAAAAGTAACCTATGACGATATCCCAGTATTAGCTGATCCATCTGCAGGCACCGAAGAAAGATTTTTCAAGCTCTTCTTCACAGTTACAGAAATTTTACTGTCCTCCTCCAGATAGGACTTTGGCACAATGAATAGGAACCGATTCCTTGGTATCCCATCTGAGAGTGTAGTGCTTGGCAGTTCGAACTCTGAAGACTGGCTATTGAATAAGTCATTCTTCCAGAAGCTGAAGGACATGGCACACCGGAATTTTGGCTCGGTGTTGCGAGGCTGCACACAGAAAGCTGATACAGCACAGCCAAACGGCTCCAACACCACGTTGAGCAGGAACAAGTGCCCATCTTCATTGGAAAGGATATGAACCCCTTCTTGGACATCTGCGTGGAAACTCCATCCATACATGACTTTGGTGAGGCGCCACTGGTGATCTGCAGTGAAATGTTCTAGGAGCACTTGAGTTGATCCGGCGAAGCTGCAGCCAGTTTCAGGGCAAAAGCATGGTGCATGCGGGCATTCCTTCTCATGACCTTCTTTTTCGTAGTAGATCGTCTTTTTGGTACATCCATACTTGGTGTTGGAGCAAGGAACATGGACAGATTCAACGATCTTTTCTATTCCATAGCAGCGGTTGAAGTCACTTTTGCTCGAGCAGTAGTGGCATTTCTTCGGATTTATGAGCTTTTCACGGCAGATTGAGCATATAATATGCCCCACAGAACACTAAGAATAATAGAGATGAATCAGTATGAGAATAATGATAAATAAACTAGCTAAGATTACAACCCGATTACTCAGCTAGATCTTTAAGTATGAAATCATACAGTAAGTAGGAACTATAGATGTACAAGTAATATGAAGCTAAGCAATTATTGAGAAACTATTAGGATGGCGAACGTGCAAATCAGTTGAGTTGCTTGGAACTGAAACGTGTGCCCATATTAGAAAGATTCTGTAAAGCATACTTTAATGTGGATGATATAATGCAGAACAGCAGGAAAACACTGATTAGGTTGCTCAGATCCTCAATGACATATTGGGTACGCACGTGGTCGCTGCTGCATAGAGACGTAGATGCTCAAAATTCTCTCAAGACAGGCTGCCGGCTACTTGAGAGTTTTATCATGGAGATCTTTGCCAAGTTCGGATGGCGTTTTTCTAATAGGATCGATGCTTAGTTTTTCTTTGCTGCTAGTTTCTTCGCTTTGTCCCTGAGATCTTCGTCCTAGCTTTGTGTACCCTTCGCTTATGAGAGGGGACCGGTTCTGTTAGTTCTGTTGTTTTAGACTAAGCTTTACTCCTTAGCGAGTTGGTGAAACTTTCAGGTGGAGTCAATGCTGTCAGTCGAGCCTACGTGCTCCTTGTTGGTTGTAAAACTTGCTGTGTACACCCAAAAGGTGTAGAGGCAGGAACTTTGTTCCGTTATATAAAAAAAAGATCCCCAATGACATGTTTTCCCCCACACACTATGTTTTTTTTTATTGGGAACACACCGGAAGAGACTCCCAGAGTGATATTCGGGTCACTGGTGCGGCACCAGGGTTCGAACCCTGGTGGGCACCCTCCCAGCCAGTGGACTTTGCCACTGCGCTGTGAGCGCCTTCACCACACACTATGTTTTCACATAGACTTCCATACCCAACCATAAGATAATTCTTTGAGAGGCAATGACTACTCATAAGTAACAGGGATCCAATTTAGCATCACTTAAGCAGAACACACAAAGGATTGATGTAAGTGAAAAAAATATTAAAGAGGCTAAATTCAACTGCATCACCCTTTTAATTGTAGAAGCGAGTTGTTTTGTATCCATTTTTATAAAAGAACCAAGTTCTGGATGCCTTTCTGCTTTGCATATTATAGGGCCAGTAGTCAGTTGTCCGGTTGTTTAGCTACTCAAAGTTCTAGAGCTTTGAATATGTTATCACAGCTAAAATTATTGTCAAAAATAAAGAACCAGCTTGTCAGGACACAGCTGAATTGCTACAAAAGATCTTTTTATTTTCGATAAAAGAAGCAACATGTTTTGTATTGTGTGATCCACCACATAAGATTTGTATCAAGATCCACACTAGCAGAAGTTCAGTGCATTAATCATTATCGGTTTTTAGGTGCGTGTCAAAACGGTACTGTATTTTCTTTCATGCATAATTCCACCTTTTAGAGGTTAAGATTTGTCTTCTTTCAGTATGTGGGGTAAACCTCCTAATGTCTCAGGTAGACTGTAATATTTTCTTGCATGAATGATTCAATACAAAATCACAATATCAAAAAAGTTCTGTGGCAGCACAAAGATCCTTTGAGGCTTCTAATCTTGAAAGACTTATCCTGGTTGTTTTCTCTGTTATCAAAGCCTAATAAAATAAATCAGCATCTATAATGCGATCGACAGAGTAACAATCCAAGATTGTGCTGCTATACAAGATCATTCACCAGTTGTGTTAACTGTAACAATTGCATTACCCAAAAAGAAAGATATTTAGACCAGCTCACAAACCAGAGTAAGGGATTTTGCTATTGCTTCCCTGCGGATTGAGACCATTGCTAGCCCAAAATTCACCAACAGATTAACATTTCAAACAATTCCATGCCTGAATTTCTAACAGATTGCAAGTTACACGATAGGAGAAGAAATCCTGGCGATTACTTGCTGACGGCGGCGAGCCTACCTGAAATATTGGAGGCCGGAGAGGATCCAGGCAGACGGGGCAGTCAAGAACATCCAGCTCCACGGTAACGCTGGTGGCCGCGCCACTCTTCTTCCTGTGGCGGCCGCCCTCTTCTCCCAAATCTTGATGATGCGGCTCCCCTTGCCGTTTCTTAGGGCTGCTGTTGCTCATCTCCAATCCTTTCCTAACCAGCCAATTACTTCTAAATTGTTCGAATGGGTTCTTATGCATCGAGGCGAGACGGATACGATCTGAGGCGAAAGGGGTACGATCTGGAGGAAATTTTTGCCATGATTTGGGAATTGGGAAGTGGACGCCTGGACGGGGCAGACAAAAGGGTGGAGCGGCGGCTGGCGAACAAGACTGGGCCGTGCGATTTTCTTAGCAGGCCGAAATCGTGGAACAATATGGCCTGCATCCGACAAATACGGTTTTTTTCTTAATTTTTCTCTCGCTCATGGAGTCGACTTTAAAAAACTTCATCATAGTTTAATTTTTAAAATAAAAAAGGCTACTTCCTCCGATCCATAATGTAAGAATTCCAACGTTCAAAATGCAGAATAGTAGGAAGAGAAAAAGACGCATGTGCCCCTGAAAAGTAAAAAGAAAACGGCGTCATATTGAATGCATCGCTCCTGCTGATCTACTACTCGATTCCTGTCAACTCCAAGCGTCGTCGGGGCTCGCGGTTGCTCGCTTGCCGGTGGCCATGACGAGATGACTGAGGGGAAGTTGGATGCGAGCAGGTGCCCGGATCCAGACCCAGACGGCGGGTGCAGGCCTTCTCCTCCACTAGCACAAGGAAGGAAGCAGGAAGACACAGGGAGGCTAGACGGAGAAGCTAGCCGTAGATCCGTGAGGACGAGGATGGCTGGAGAAGCTGGCCATAGACTGAAGCTCGCGGCTGCCTCACCTCGACCGGGGATGAGCGCTCCCTGCTACAGCTGACCACGGATGTGGGATGCAGGAGGCCATTGACCGAGGGATGCGGGATGGGGATAAGATGCGGACGAGCGGCTTCCGGCGAACTAGTCGGACGGCGGCGAATCGTCGACACTGGTCGGGTGATGACTGCCTTCACCGCAACTCAGCTCCTCCGCTAACCGCCGAATGCGCGAGGGAGACGACGTGCGGCTGAGAGACAGAGGCAAAGGGATAAGAACCGGTACTCTTTTGTGGACTTGCCTCAATTATTATTATGGGTCCCACCTGGCTCCTCCAAATACTTACATTTCGGAACTTCTTTTGAATGCCTCAAATCCTTAGATTTTGGATCGGAGGAAGTACTTTACTACCTGAAAATTAAAATTTTTTTAATTTTGTATCCGAACAAAATCTTGACCCATTTACTACTTTAAATAATTTAAATCAGTGAAATTTTTTTCCTTGTGCAATTTGTCTTCTTCATTTCTCTTTGTACGCTTTAAATTTTAAAATTAATTTTAAAATAACATATATGGTATTTTCTATCCCTTGTTATGATAGATGCTATCAATCTCTGTTTAAACTAAAATATCTTGTATTTTATATTATATAAATACTTTATATACGTTTAGATATTTTATAGTTCATAAAACATTTGATCCTATTAAAAATGTAACCATATTCTTAAAATGCCCTACGCCAAGAAGTGCAGGCGTGGCACGACCTGCCACCTAAGCCCGACACGGACTCTAGCCCGGGCTTGTCGAAGAAGCTGGAGGAAGAAACTCCTCGAGAAGCGCAAGTCCGAAGAATTTCTAGCCACCGGCTCGCCGACGACACGGGCCAACAAGCCGGTTGAATCCCCGACGTAGAAGCGAGAGGCTTTCAAGCCTCCAACTCGGGAAGTTTTGCGCTTTCCACAACACCATTGATCAAGACCAAACGAAGTGACGGTACATCTAGGTAAGCAAGCAACGCCGCACGGATAAACATGTAGCCCGGACAAAGGCCCCGACAAAGGCGGACGACAGCGAAAGGTTGGAACCAACCAGGCCGACCGGGCTCCACCACGTAAAGTCAAGTGGTCGGACATCCCGATCACGTTCGACAACGGCCCGACCTACCGGACAACTCCGACTGCAGGATCCCCCTCGTCGTCACGCCCACCATCTACAACAAGAAGGTGGCTCGCACCCTCATCGATGGAGGCGCAAGCCTCAACATCATCACTCCCAAGACCTATGAGATGCTGCAGGATCCCAAAAGGACCGACAACCATCTCGCTCGTTCCACGGCGTGCTCGGGAATGTCACACTCCCGGTCATGTTTGGCTCCAAAGCCAACTTTCGCACCGAACACCTGGTGTTTGACGTGGTGCACATCGACCTCTCCTACAATGCCATCATTGGGCACCCCAGCCTCGAACAAGTTCATGGGCGCCGCGCACTATGCCTACCTCACCGTCAAGATCCCCAAGCCGAAAGGCATCATCACCGAGCGCGTCAACTTCTCTCGGGTCGTGACCTGCCTCGAGGACATCCCGGCCGCAGAGATGGCGGTCGACCCGAGTCGATCCAACGACCCAAAAAGCTCCATGGCAGCCTCCGCTCGCCCCCGCATCGCGGACACGGACGAGGTCTCCACCAAGTCCGTGCCGCTCGAAGTTAGGGGCTCCAAGACCGTTACCATGGGTGGTGGCCTCGACCAAAATTAGGAACTCAAGCCCATCACCTTCCTCTAGGCCAACGCAGACATCTTCATGTGGCGGTCGATCGATATGCCGGGCATACCGAGGGAGGTGATCGAACACAAGTTGAAGGTTGACCCTACCGTCAAGCCCGTCAAGAAGAAGGCGTGAAGACAGGCCCCGAACGCGAGGACTTCATCCGGTCCGAAATCCGGCACCTCAACAAGGTTGGCTTCATACGGGAAGTTCTTCATCCCACGTGGCTCGCCAACCCGGTGGTCGTCCCGAAGAACAACGGGAAGTTGTGGATGTGCGTGGACTACACCAACCTCAACAAGGTGCGCCCCAAGGATCCGTTCCCGCTCCCCGCATCGACTCGCTCGTCGACTCCATAGCCGGGTGTGAGCTTTTGTATATGTTAGATGCGTACTCCGGGATAAATCGGAAGAAACTCTTAGAGCTAAACATCGAAGGTGCAAAGATGCATGGTCGGGCCCTAATGATTAATTAGGAAATTAATTAAGTCAACGCTTCAAGATTCGTGCAATCTTTTAGAAAAATAACCACCGGAGCAATTCTCAATTTTTATTCCCCTAGATATTCATTCCTATACTTCATTCCAGATAGTGGTACTTGGTTGTTGTTTCCTTTCCTGAAGAAAGGAAATATATCCTTGACTCCATGCCGAAGCACATCAAGAGTACACAGAGGGTTTGTTAACTAAACTTAAGGTGTTGGAACTCCAAAAGGAGATTTTGCCTAAAAATATGCAACTAAAGGTGTTGGAACTCCGAAAGGAGCTTTTTAAGGATCTTCTATTCCACCTTGGAAATAATAGAAACCTAGGCGCAGAGCAATTACTGGCAACATGAATGAGGAAGATGTTTTCAGTACTACAGAAGGGGGCAATCGCAATATTTATAATTATCGCAAATATGAAGAAAACAACTCCCATAGGAAGAAACTCTTAGAGCTAAATATTGAAGGTGCAAAGATGCAGCCTGCACCTCCAGTTATCTAAGCATTTTAGGTAAATAATGTATTAAAGCATACTGATAACGTGCACACCAAATCTGGAGAAGAGGAAACCCGGGATGGTGCAAGGACTTATGCTGCAATGAAGGGTGCTACAGATGAGGATGAAATGGTAGTGGATGGTGGTAGTTCAGCTGAAAAAGCTACAATAATGGGTGGAAATCAGGATGAAATGGCACTCGATGGTGGTAGTTCAGCTGAAAAAGCTCCAGCTAATGGAGCAACTGAGGATGAACGACCTCTACTTGCGGTTTATGTAGGCACAACTGATCGGGGATTGTCCCTGTAAGTACTGGGCCAAGAAGAGAAGAGCTGCCTGACCAGTTCAGGCGTTGCAAGGACGGCCTGACCAATAGGAGTACTTGTCTTTTTTCCTCAACCAAGAAAAAAAACGCTTCTCCTATTTTTTGCATTTATTATAAGAGAATTCAGAGATTGCAATTTGCAAACCTGTTCAAACAAATTCTAATGAAAATATTAAAAATTCCAAGGCATGAACTAGTAATCCCAAGGATATTACTCATGATTCATGAATGTAGTAGAGCATTGAAGGTAAACATGTTTCCTATAGCGATAGTTGTCCTCTATGCAAAATATTGCCACTGGTATTGTTAAGCTGTATCCATGACAGAGATTGTCTTGTATTTCTCTACTAGTAGATAGGACTGAGATAAGGTAGTAAATCATCAATACAATTTAACATTAAACATATTTTGCATATATAAACATAAGCAAAGATAAGCTAAGGGTGTGTTCGTTTCCTCCCTCTAAAATTTAGCACTGTCACATCAAAGAAAATCTTATTATTTATGAATATTTCGATCAATTTAATGACAAAACCCTATTGACAGATTGGTGTTAATTTTCGAGATGAATCTAATGAGCTTAATTAATCTACATTTTGCTAAAGTGATGCTACAGTAACCGTCTTCTAATCACGACTTAATTAATCTCATTAGATTCGTCTCGTAAATTAGTCTAGGGGTTATAATTTGTTTTATAATTAAACTTTATTTAATACTCTTAAATAATAAGATTCTTTTTGATGTGACAGCTCTAAAATTTAGACCCCAGAAAACGAACACACCCTAAGTACTCGCAAGCAACGGATTCATGACTTGTTCGTGGGTTTTCGTCCCGTCCTACTTAATCTGGTTCCAAGCTTATCGAAACAGTAGCTAGCATAATATTTATATTACAAGTTGTGAATCACTCGACAGTGGCATTTTCATCTCGAGCTGCTTTCTGCTTGGTCTTATTGCCTTCACTTGCCAATCGCCTTAATTTGGTTTCTTTGTGTGCTTCCGTTTTATTGCTGCATGGAGTGTACCGATGTACCACTCTCTTCTGCAGAGCTGCAGCTCCCTCCTCCAAGGTCTTCTTTCCCCCTTCTTGTGAAGACCTGCCTGATACTTGATTAATAGACATGCATAGCATACTATCTCTGTGGGAGATTGTATAAGTTTTTCTCAAATAAATCTTTCTCCGGATTTTCCAGATTGGCCATATTATCGCTGCTAAGTCAACAATGTCGAATTTCTCCCGACCCTTCAGGTAGTGTTTTACCCAACAATGTAGAAAATCAGCACATCTATTCGCAGTTACAAACAAATGCACAACAAACTAGCAAATTAATAGTGGCAAAGCACATTACACTAGCACATATTCAGATGATTATCCTTTACTGAGCTTTCTACCAAAATAAGTTAGAAGGTGAAGAGGATACCTGACATTAGTAGTGCTCCATTTTCTGCTAATGACGTTAAGACAGTTTGCATAGCTCAAAAACAAAATAAGTATCTTGTGTACCTGATCAATAATAGAAAAACGGTGGAAGTCTACTTACATACGGTGAGCACGAAAGAAGTCAGGTATTTTCCCCGATGAAGTACTCTTCGTCAAAGTGAGATGAATTTTGCTATCTTCATCTAGATAAGTGTTCGACACGATGCACGGGGGATAGTTCCTTGGTATTCCATTAGAGAGATCCGTGCTTGGCACGGGGAATCCTAAAGTCTGGCTGTGGTTGTGAGAGGAGTTTTTGTTCCCGAACTTGAATTGAATATCACTATGGAACTCCTGCACGATGTCATATGGTCGGATGCAGAACTCTGAGATGACTCTGCCAGAGAATTCCGATGACACGTTGAGCAGAAATAAGTGTCTGCCTTTGCCTTCACAGGAAAGGGCACGAAACCCATTCTGGATCTTGATATAAAGCTGCTGTCCATATTTGAATCTGGTGAGGGGCCAGTGGTGCACCGTTGTGAAATGGCTTAGGAGCACTCCAGTTGGTCCAGCGAAGCTGCAACCTTTTTCGGGCAGAAGCATGGCGCGTGCGGGCACATCCGTTCATGATCTTCCTTCTGATAGTACTTTGCCCTCACAGTGCATCCATATTTGACGTTGGAGCAAGGAATCTGGAGAGATTCAATGACCTTATCCATCCCGTAGCAGCGGCTGATGCCTTCCTGGGAGCAGTGGTGACATTTCTTCGGTGTAGGGAGCTTCCCACAGCAGGATGAACATATGAAATGCCCCAAAGCACACTAAACATAGGGGTTAATCAGCATGAGCATAATGGTTAGTACCTAAATAAAGGCAACCAATATGCAATATGATAATTGAGCAGGTAGTAGTATTTTTTGCCAATATTTTGTACAGATTTTCTGTTAAAATGTTTTTTTTAGAAAAAAGGAGTTAAAATATATACAGGTGTATACTGCAGTAATAGACTTATATTTTGGTCTAATATTTTGTCAAGCATAATACTATATTGCTACTTTCAACTGTTAGTCATTAGGTCATACTAATTCAATAGCTTGGAGCAAAATGTACACAACAGGAACGCACTCTCCTGGGTTATTCAGATACTAATTGGTAGAGTCTTTCACATCGCACTATTATTTTACACAATAAAGAGCATTACGATCCTAGTGTAGTTCCTTAGAATATTCTGTTTAATCGAGGACTATCTCAATGCACGGGTAAGCTGTGAGGGAAGCTTTTATGTTTTCTCTGAAATATATCATCCCTAATCCAGAGAGCATAATGAACAACGAAATTTTCAGTTCAAAATGTCAGAGGTTAAAGAGGCTGCCTATTGATAATTCCACCTACTTTTCTTCATGTCATGTTATCAGTTACATGTCCTGTGTAGCCAGCCAGATTTGAATGAAACATTCAGAGATGTCTCTCCAAAGTTCTAGAGCACTGAATATTCCTCTACTCTGTTTCTAGCTGTTAATGTTGTCTAGAACTAGCACACTTATTCTTTTTTTTTATTATAACGAAAACTTGATCCTTCTTGTTTGAATGAACTGTTAATAGCTGACCATATAAACTGTAGATCTATGCTACATTACTAGTATAAGCCGATGCTGGTCAAAAGGCATCAAGATAAACTGCAACTACTCCTTTGTCTAAAAAGTAGTCTTCCTGTAGCAGGAACAAGTCATTCAAAAATCACATCAACAGGTTAAACCTTCAATAGCTCGTCCAAACCAAAGAAATCACATCAAAGGTATTGCTGCTTATCAAAACGTTGGCCAGTTGTGCTAAACGCAGCAAGTACATATGGTTGGAGATTGGAGTTTACATCCCACCCTTAAAAACACGATTTGTCTGGCCAGCAAACAAACATTAATTATTCCTTAACATGGATGTCTTTCGAATCAGTCCTAGCACAAAACTTCGCAGCAGAGTAAACGATTCAAGGCTCGAATTCCTACCGGTAACTAGAGGAGATTGCAACAATTTTAGGGTAAAAAAAGAATAATACGGTCTGGAGGAGAACGAACATACCTGAAATACTGGAGGCTTCAAGGGCTCAAGGCAGACGGGGCATTCGATGCTCTCCAGGTCCAACGAGACGCCGGTGGCGACGCCATTCGTGACCCCGGAATCGCCAGCTGCTTCTTCCACCTCTCGCAGAGGTTGCCTGCCCTGCTCTGCGCTTCTTGGTGCTGGAGCTCATCAGCAACCTGCACTGGACGATCAGGCCGCTTGTGCTAATCCTGGCTCGTCTGGAGCTCGATTGCAATCGTTCCTCAGAGCAGGGAACTCGTTTGCGTGTTTCTTTTCCTTTAGGCCGAAATGGTTTGAATCGTTTGCGTGTATCTTTTCCGAAGTTGCAGCACTGGCATGAGAGAGAAGGTGAATGAACAACAGTGACAGTGTATGACGTGACCGCACGGGACAGAGCGGGCAATACGAATTCAAAACCTTTCCATTTGGATAGGTCCCACTAGTCCTACTGGCAGGCACCCCGGGTCCGTGAGAGACGAGCCCGAATCGTGCGACGGCGCGTGCGACTGCACGGTACGTGGGCGCAGAGGCCGAGAGGCGCGGCCCGCTGCATGACGTTGACGAGAAGAACACAGGTCGTCGTCGCCGATGAGCCGAGTAGAACAGCGAAGTGCTCTCGAATTCGGACACGTGGCAGGGAGATTGATCCACACTGCGTATTGCAAGAAAGCCGATTTGACGCGCACGTTGAATGTCTGTCTTCCCTTGTGCGGTGCCGGGAGAGCGCGGTGCTGCGTCGTGTTACTCCGAATTGTTTTTTCGCCATTTCAGGAGAATTCAGGCATTGCAACTTGCAAACCACTTCAAACAAACATACAACTTCTGAGGCATATACTGAAATGAAACTCGTACCAGAAAGGTACAACTCATACGACATATATATAAGCACCAATGAGATTGTTAAAAATTTAGAATAATACCTACTTCTCCGGTGTTCCAATGATGAGACTAGGGTTGGTTGCCCAACACCGAGCTAAGTCTAGGCATTCAGATCAGCTCAAACAATGGATAGCACAATGGATATAGGCTTTATTTTCTTTGTTTACTTTTTTTTTGCTTTCTTCTTTTTTACAGACTTCTTTTATGATTAAATAAAATTCTGTAGGGGCTTTTTGCCCCTCCAGTTCATTCAAAAAAAAATGATGAGACTAGGACAACTTTCTTAGATGTAAATAAATTGAACACATCTTGCAGTTGTCATTAGTGTAAAACTACTTACGCATGGTGACCATATGTCCATATGGCTACGATAGTATCCCCTTTAAGATCAACATTTGTCACACACTGAAATCTTATTCACAGTGAGAGAGATTTTGTTGCTTTCCTTTAGATATGGATTGTCTATGATCGATACACTAGGAGTAGTTCTTTGGTGAACTTTTTTTTTCTATTTTGGCCTTTTTTTCATCTAAAATTTTAAAAGTAGTCTACTCTAAACTAAATTTTCAACATCTGACCTCTTTTGGTCACGCCAAGCTATTTGGCGTGACACGTGTATATGGTCACGTCATTCACTTCGACGTGACCAAATGTGACCGTAGTCAATCCTTATATGTCACGCCTATTGTCCTACATATCATTTGGTCACGCCAAAGTGTTTGACATGATCATATTCTTATGTCACGCCATTCAGATAGACATGGGCTAGAATAGAAAAAATGTTCTTCTTTGGTATCCCATTGCAAAGGTCTGTGCTTGGCAGTGGCACTCGGAAGTTTGAAGACTGGTCGTGCGAGGGGTTCATGAAATGAGTAGCACAACAGAACTTCAACACGGAACACCGAGACGACAGAAAGAGAATGACTTTTGTGGGCATAGTGACATGTGTCCATCTTAACTTTTTTATTAATTATAATTAAATATAAATATTGAATATATGATTATACTATTAAACATGTCATATTAGTTGTATACATGTTATAAATCATAAATTGAAGTTCAAAAATATTAAATTCTAACAAATTCTTCAAATTTAACAGAATTTCATGAATATATCATAATTTATTGTTTCTGTACTTCAATTTATGATTTGACAATGTATCACAACTAATCTGACATGTTTAATACTAGTATAATTAGATATTCAATATTTATAGTAAACCATAATTAATAGAAAAAGGTAGGATGGGCACATGCCCCTATGTTTACTTAAAGTATTTCTCCGACAATAATGGCAATAAGTTCCGATGACACGTTGAGCAGGAATAAATGTCCTTCTTCACAGGAAAGGACCCGAACCCCATCCGTGATCTTGGCATAAAAATGCCTCCCATACTTGACACTAGTGGAGGTACATTGGTGCTCGGTTGTGAAGTGACTTATGAGCATTCCAGTAGATCCAGCGAAATTGCACCTAGTTTCAGGGCAGTAGCATGGCAAGTGCAGACATTTCCTTTCGTGTTTTCCTTCTGATAGTAACTTGTCTTCACAGTGCATCCACATTGGGAGTTCGAGCAAGGAATTTGGTTAGATCCAACGACCTTTTCCACCCGCTAACAGCGATTGTCAATGCTTTCGCGGTAGCAATGGTGGCATTTTCTTCGGTGTGAGGAGCTTCTCATGACCCACGGCACACTGAGAAGCAAGAGATTGATCATCTTACAATGACAAATGCATTATAAATAGTTATGCCCTGAGCATTCTTCTTGTTTTCTTGCACACAGTTATGCACTAATCAGATATAGTATAGTTTCGAAAAAAGAAGACAAAACAAAAATGACCAGAACAACACTCGTCCTGGTTGTGTTCAGTTCGTAACTAACAGGTTTTGTTTGACACCATGTGATCAACTCATGCAACAAATGGCATCATGGTCATAGAATAGTTTCTTGGAAGATGTAATTCATCAAAGACGATTACTAGGCATACGGAGCCCCGAGGGAAATTTATATGCAGACAGCACAATGTCCAACAGAAGCTTTGAGTACAAAATTTGTAGCTTGAAGAGGTTAAATCTAATGACTTAATCTATTGAGCTCACCTACTTTAGACAGAAGTCCTCTATAGTTAGCTAAAAAGTTATAGATCTCTGAATATTTCTCTTAAATTCTAGAGCTTTGCATGTTTCTCTGTTCTAATAGATAAAAGTGTTGCAGGGAAACCCCCGTAAGATGGAGCTACGTGCATGGGGTAGTTGCCTTGCGCATGCAACCACCCCTGCAGGTAACCCGCAAACTGTAATCGCTGATGTAACCACCCTCTGCACCAATAAAGTTCAGGTGGCTCTTGACCTACCGTAGTTTAAATAATTAAAAAAAGTGTTGCCCAGAATCAAATCAGCATTTACCTCCAAAGAGCAGTCAATATCAATGCAACGGCAATGGCACTACATCAGTACTGGTCTTTATGGGCATTGGATTGAACTAGTATGCTCTTTGATGCACCATTGCGGATCTTATTTTCACATAAGCAAGGACTATCACATTGCCTCGCCTAAAAACTAGTGTTCCGTTTCAGGAACAGCTCCTTCAAATACTTATCGTTGGGGGAAATCACGACTTCAATCTAGGGGTGTGTTCGTTTCCTCCTCTAAAATTTAGCACTGTCACATCAAAGAGAATCTTATTATTTATGAATATTTCGATCAATTTAATGACAAAACCCTATTGACAGATTGGTGCTAATTTTCGAGATGAATCTAATAAGCTTAATTAATCTATATTTTGCTAAAGTGATGCTACAGTAACCGTCTTCTAATCATGACTTAATTAACCTCATTAGATTCGTCTCGTAAATTAGTCTAGGGGCCTGTAATTTGTTTTATAATTAAACTTTATTTAATACTCTTAAATAATAAGATTTCTTTTTGATGTGACAGCTCTAAAATTTAGACCCTAGGAAACGAACACACCCGTATTTCCACTGCAGGTTGGAAAATAGTGGCTGGATCAAAAGCCTTCAGTGTCAGTACTAGCCGTTGGGGGGCTTCCGGCGCATATTGAAACGCATATCCTTGTTCTCTCTACTACTGATAGTAGACCTAGAAAGCAACGTCAGTAATAATGCGGTAGCACTACTGAAACCTAACCGTCAGTCCAATGTATTTATCTGGTTAGCGAAATACTCGTCAGTTGTTCTAATAGCAGCAACAACATGAGGTGGGCGCTTGGTTTTTACATTTTATCCTTATTCCTCAGAAAACAGGATTTTTAGACCAGCTTAATTATGAAGCAAAAAAAGAAGAGATATATAAAATATCGTTCTCCTAGCAAAGCATCGAGATTGCAACACTTTGGAGATTCAGAGAACAAACGCACCTGAAATATTGGAGGCGCCAAGGGCTCAAAGCAGACGGGACATTCGAGGGGCTCCAGCTCTAAGGTGCCATTCATGACCCAGGAGCTGCCCGCGTCTTCCACCTCTCGCTAAAGTCCCCCTCGATCTCCGCTTCTTGGTGTCGGAGTTGCTCATCTCCATCCTACTCCCAAGACCAGTCGAACTGATCTTCGTTTCTCTGGAGCTGGACTGCCCGCCTGGTGGAAGCAGGTTCCTCAGAGCACGAGCAGTAGTAATGAAGCAATTCGTTCGTGCGTTCCTTGCTCCCGAAGTCGAAGGAACTGCCCGCCTGGTGCCACCGAATATTTGACAACAAAGCGAATAAGCGATGCCGGCGTCTCAACTAGTACGTACAAGCCATCAAAAACGATCTTCAATCATGGCACACGGCGCATCACATTTGGGAGGAGTAGCCTTAGACGCATTTGGTTGTCAAAGTACATAATAACTGCCTTTTCCTTTCCGTTTCCTTTGTTTTCTTTAGCTTTCCGCTTTCTTTCGCTCTCCTTTTTCCGTTTGTAATTTCAACCTGGTTGCTATTCTATCTAAAATGAAAAAAGTCGAAGCACCAGTGCAAGAACGGGCACGCCGCTTGCGGCACAGGCTGATGTTCCCGCATCAACCCGGGACCTGCGCGTCCTGCGGCGAGCCCATCGGCGACATCCGTTGCCGGCCTCTGGAGAACGCCATTGCCGCCATGACCCTGCCCTGCGCGTTCACCCGGAACGGCGGCTGCACGTGCCGCCTCAAGTGCGCGGAAAGCGGGCCCACCAGTCGCTCCTTTGCCCACACGAGCTCCACGACCACATCGACACATCGTCATGGGCCACCGGACGAAGACTCCTCCATCGTCACCTTCGTGCGGTGCACCGGCCGGGGTGGCGCTGCGCCGTTCCGGGTGCTCCTCGCGCGCGTGTTCTTGCTAGTCAACGGCGGCGATCGATGTGCCCATGGCCAGCACCCTGGTCTGCCTCGTCCCGCGGCCGCCCGGGAACCAGCAACCAGGTGCTGGACGTTAGCGCTGTCGTTGTCGGCGTCGGGGCCCGTGGCGTGCAGGGTATCACTCGGCCGACGTGTTCCTGTTCGTTCCCGATGCGTATCCATGTAAATGCCATGTCGTGGATGCTGCCATCCATGTTAATGCGATGTCGTGGTTTGCAGTAGCATAACTCTTCGTCCATCGTGTCTCGGAGAACACGGTCCATGGATGATGAATCTATCGTGGGCGCTGCGCTAGCTTGTTGACAGCACTGAAAAATCATTCGGCCTGCGTCACAGATATACACGTATTAATCCCCTTATTTTCTCTTTTTCTTTTCTTGTATACAGCCGGATAAAGGCAGCGCTGCAAACCATCTCTTTTCTCTCTTGATGCAAACTTGCAAACCACTTGAAGCACATTCTATGGAGAACGACACTAATTAACCACAAAACTGGTGACAGAACAAAATCCGCAAAGGCTCATTGAATCCTGCATGAGGAAATGTGTGATGGCTACCCACATAACGTATGTAACGAGAAAAGGGAGAATAACAGTGTATGCGTGCTCTTTGACACTGGCATGTTATCAGTAATCACGTCCAAAACACACAGCTACGTTTGGATGTGACTCTTGGAAGTCGGAAAGAGAACGAAAACTATGCGCATCAACACTGAGTTCCAGACAAAAGAAATGCAAAAGTAGGAAACAACATACTAGTATATTTCACTAGTTCCTCCTCGCGAAGTTCACACGCATACCGGTCACCTTCCTCCTCCCGAGCCCGCCGCGACCTGCCGGAGATAGCCACACAATCGAGTTCAGGTTTGGGTTTGTGTTGCCAGAGTTCCTCCTTCCTCCTCCTCCGGACATGGAGGGTGGTCTCGCATTGACATGAGTCGTGAGGTAACAGGATCTCCCCCCACCGCCCCCCTTCCCCCTCCCTCCCCCCCCCCACACACACACACGCACACACACAAAACATAACATAACAACTTCCATGCATCCATTTGAATCGTTTGAGCAAAGTATATCCATGTAACCATACCAGAGTAGTACAAGATGGTTAAGGTACCTAATATCAGCACTACCTAAACACGGTGATACACCTACCGGCATGGCAGTATCACCCAGTCTCCTCAAAAATACAAAAAGACGATTTATTACCTGTGCGCTAATGACGTCAAATCATCAACATATGTGACAATTTAAGACATCAGAATTTTCACGGCTTAGCCCTCTCCATAGTGACAGAGATCTTGCTATCTTTCTCTAGGTAGGACTTTGGCACGATGAACAGGAAGCAGTTCCTTGGTATCCCGTTAGCAAGGGTCGTGGTTGGCACTGGGAATTTTGAAAAGTGCATGACGGACGAGTTGTTCTTCCCAAAGTTGTAGTATATAGCACAATGGAATTTCGGCTCCTCGTGATGCTGCACACAGAACACTGAGACAACACTGCCAAACTGTTCTGATGAAATGTTGAGCAGGAACAAGTGCCCTTCGCAGGAAAGGACACGAACCCCATCCTGGATGTTCGCATCAAATCCCCGTCCAAACCAGACTCCAGTGCAGGGCCAGTTGTGCTTGGTTGTCAAATGTCTTTTGAGCATATCAATTGATCCCACAAAGCTGCAGCCAGTTTCAGGGCAGAAGCACGGTGCGTTTCGGCAAGTTCTTTGATGATCTTCCTTTTCATTGTAGCTTGTCTTTACGGCACACCCGTACTTGGAATTGGAGCAAGGAACCTGGATGGACCTGATAATTTCTTCTATCCCATAGCAGCGGTAGTAGTTGCTTATACGGGAGCACCGGTCGCATTTCTTCAGTTTTGGGATCTTGCATCTCTTCAGTCTTGGAATCTTATCATAGCAGGAGGAACATATCAGATGCCCCAACGCACACTGAGTAAATAGTAAGAGATAAAAGTTGTATGAGTGTCATGTTGACTCGCAAGTGAACCAAGACTCATCACAAATATATTGCTGATCGACATGTTTACAGAATGTAATATGCATAGAAAAATTGGACTAGTAAGGAGGACACATTTTACGCATTTGAGTTCCATGGAACCAAGTACACTTGACAAAAAATTGTAATATGTCGATATACACTACTACATTGCTATTTCAAAGTTTTTAGCGTTGGCATAGTACGTAAATAGATAGGGGCATGGATCATTTAACAGGAGAAAAGATATAGCAAACTAACAGTAAGACTGCTTTCGTAAACATAAAGCATCTGGTTTATCTTCTGCTGCAGGGAGCATCTTTTATCTCCCTTAAGTATCACTGGAAAATTTTACCACCACTTATGTAAGGTGTGTGACTTGCAGCAGAATAATTTTTTTGATACAAAATCTGTAGGATTATGGTGCAAGTTGTCTAGCACCAACTGTCCACATATTCCCCTCCACAGAGCCATTTCTTTGAAAGATATCACATTGTACTGAAGATCAAACAATTAAGTCCACATGATAAATAAAATAACAACAGGATGCTCCCTGTCCCCCACATTGTCCAACAGCTCAGTCTAACAACTACAATTCCAAGTCAAGATGTTGCTGCAGTCTTACTGTTATGAAATCATATTGTGCACAAATAATTCCAATATAGGTTATAAGTGTATCAGAACTCACGGTTCATGGTATTCTATTTGCAGGGCTGATTACTTTACTGCAATAGGGTGGGACATTCAACCCTTAGCCTGGTTCATTGATCTATGCCTACTTGCTTAGCATCGACCAGAAGCCCCATTGGTATTAAGTTTTGCTGCTTTCTCAAAACATTCGACTGTCATACTATTTGCTGCAACTGCTGATTGGAGTTTAGTACTAATTAAAGCAGAAGAGGTTTTTGCCTTGACAAAATCGCTATCTTGCCATGTACCAATTTTGGCACTAAATTATTCAATAGATTGAAACTTCAACGGATTTCATGCTTCAATTTCTACCAGCAACGGAAGGAATTTGCAGTTGCAGGTTGTAACAAGCGAGAGAGAACCTGGTGATGACATTTTGGGGGAAAACAAAAGTACCTGAAATATTGGAGGTTCCAGGGGCTCAGAGCAGATGGGGCAGTCCAGGACCTCAGGCTCCAGCTCCACCGTGAGGGCGGTCGCCGCGCCATTCTTCCTCTTGGGACTTCCCTCTCCTTCCTCCGTTTCCCCTCTTCGTTTCTTGGAGTTGCTGTGGCTCATCTCCCAACTGCTCTTAATCAGAAGTCACCCACGAGTTGCTCGCAGAGGGGACCGGGACAATCGGCGGCGGCGAAGCTCGACGCTGCTGGGAGAGGAAAAGGCGGTAAAGATGGGCGGCCGTACTCGGTGCTCCAACTCCGTAGGAGGGATGCGACAAGCCGGGTCAGGTCCCTAAGCCTGCGGGATGGGTAAATAGTGTCGTGCTGCGTTGGTGGTGGCTCCAAGGTCGCCGGCGGCGTGCAGAGCGTGGGCGGCGATTGCGGTTTCTGGAGGCACGGCAGCCGAGGCGATGACCTTTGGGCAGGCAGGCCATCCTTTTGCGGTGCTGGGCCAAGAGACCAATACAAGAAGTTTTTTTTTGTTTGTTTTTTAAGGCCCTGTTTGGCATGGAGAAATTGTGAAGGAATTAAATGAAATGTTTCCTCTATTTGTTGTTTGGAACACAGGAAACATGAGTTCATTTCCTTAGAAATCGTATCCTTTCCTTCACAAAATGGAGGAATCAAAAACTCCACTCAAAGCTCTTCAAAATTTTCCTATATGTGAAGATGAAGCTACAACACTTCTCTAATCATTCAATCTTTCGTTATCTATATAGGTTCTAGGTTTGTACATATTTGACCAGAGATGTTTCATTTTTTGTTTCTTTATTTTACAATAATGTGTTTTCGATCATAACAATAGGGTATTAGCGCAAATATGTCCTCCTAATCTATTTATTTTTACTCACAAATTTTAAATATACCCTAATTGTTTTTCTGCATTGAATAGCAATGATATATAAGTCCTAAAGATTTAATTTAGTTACAGTGATACTTTGTTCCCGTGTTTCTATTCTTTCATTCCAAACACTTAAATTTCTCCATTCCTCTGCTTCGAATTCCTGTGATTTTCTTACATATTTTCGATCCTATGTTTTTTTCATTCCTACGTTTTTTCCTAGTCCTGTATTTTACATTCCTCCGTTCCAAACATACCCTAGACACCAATGCAACAAGTACAAGTAAGTACCGAGTAAACAATTTACGCGCATTTCTTTTAAGTTGACTAGTTACATGCCCATATTGCAACGGAAGTCTAAAATTTCATAAGTTTCATATGAATTTACAAACTCATTTGTTGCAGTCACCTAGAACAAAAATAAATAATATTAGAGAACTTTTAGACTACCATTTCCACATATCTTAAACAAGCCTTTAGCCTACCGGTCTATACTTTAGGTTCCAACAAAAACAAGAAACTGATAAAATACTTTTGTGGCACCAAGCAGTTTCAAGTAATTTAATAACCTGAAACCTGAATGGGGTGTCAAAAACTTGAAGTAGCATAATACAAATCTGATGCCAAAATCGGGACCGAGACGCGCGGAGCCGCCTAGCGGACATTAGCGCAGGTCGCCGCCCGATTGACAGCCGATGCGCGCCGGGGCCTGGCACACTCAAAGGATCTGTGGCTCCCTTGGCCGCAGCGCATGCAACGTGTGGGCTCCCGGCAAGGCTGCTTCCGGTGTCTCTTTGCTAGGCAATTGAAGCAGCGACCCAGCGTAGCAGCTGGGATCTGGCGGTGGGTTAGTTATCGTGCCGCACCAGACCCATAGTTGCGTCTACGTTCAACCCTGCGCCAACCATCCTCATCTGGCGCAGCTACATAGACCCGATGGATCTCAGAGCACAGCCGGATACGGAGGGACAGCGGGGACTGAGGCAGCTACTGCCAGGATCCGAGGTCGCAAGCAGCGGAGGTCTTGGATCCGACCACCAGGTCTTCCTGCTGCTCAACGACGGCGACGTGCTCGCCGGCCGCTCGCTGTCGCTGCTCTGCCTCGGCCCGCGCCCCGAGAGCAGCGTGGAGCTCGAGTACACGCTGTAGGTCAGCGCCGGCGAGGAGGCCGCGGCCGGTGGCGCGCTCTCGCTCTCTGCGTCGGGCAGCGTGCCGGGTGGAGGGGTTCCAGGCGACCACCGTCTCCGTCAAAGTTCGCGTCTGTGAGACAAGAACATAAAGGGGCGTGTTGCGATGCTCAAATGCTAAGCTTAAATAAAACGCGGCGTTATTAGGCTACACAGTATGAGTCGTGTAGCAATGTCGTCCCTGTTAGTGCCTGCTTTGTGTTGCGTTTGTGTGGTGCGATTACTCTCGTGCGTACTTGAATTAGCTCCCCGTCAGTGGTGCGGTGTCAAGGTTTTTTCGCACTCTGGTTTGGTCATTGGACAAACAGAGGACGGTTTGACAGATTTTCTGTGATCATGTCGCTTTGGATTCGTCCTTGATTACAATACCATAACCCAAGGATCTCGATCTTTCGGGAAAAAAAAATTCCAAGGATTTCTGTTCCAATTGATTTCCCTATTTTTCACGGTAAGTATACCAACAGATTGGATTTGGAAGGAACCGTCGCGTATATGGAGAGTATGTTCCGGATCGATCGGATTGGATCCGCGTGACGTACAATCTGAGTACATTACGATTCTTCTCCCAACAAAGCTAATCTATTCTATCTCTTGAAGTCTAGAAGATACTTGGCTGGGTATAAATTGGCACGAGGTTCCGAGGCACCGGGCCAACAAATTCAGAATCGGTGCCCATGAGACGGCGATGAGCGACAGGGAGCTGGACAGGCGGACGCACCGGCGAGAACAGAGTAGATCACCGTCGGACTTGGAGTCGGAGGAGTGGGGGAGAAGAGGTAGGTCGCGGTCGCCGTCATTCTCGGGGCCGTGCACTCGGTCCAGCTCGCCGTCGACGGGGTCATCGAGCCTGTTCTCACGGTCGTCGCGTTCGAGGAGTATAAGTAGGTCCCCGTCGCGTTCGTCGATGTCCTCAGGGAGGATGACGAGGAGGAGGTGGAGAAGCCCGTCGCGCTCACCGCCGCCGCGGTCAGGCGGCAGCAGGAGAAGCCCTTCGCGCTCGCCGACTCCTTATCTGAACGCCGAGGAGGATGATCGTGATCGTCGGGTCCGCGACCGCGACCGCAGTCCTGATAACCGTCGGCGTCGATCTAGCCGCAGCCCCAGCCCAAACCACCGACGAATCGGCCGAAGCCGCAGCCCTGGCCGTGGACGTGGCCCTAGGAGTTGCCGGAGCCGCAGCCGCACCCGCAGTTACGAGTGCGAGGACAGGCGCTGCTGCCGGCCGAGGCAACAGGGGGACGGCGAAGAAGACGAGCAGGAGGACTACATGTCGCAGGAGGAGGAAGACGTACACGTCCGCATCGACGGGGGCTACGACCGCCTCTTCACCTGCGTGCACTGCCACAACCTGCTCTCCGCGCCCGTCTACGATGTAAGCTTTCTTTGAGCTCTCGACCGATCGTTCATGCCGTGACGCATTTACAATTTTTTTGTTACTTTTGCCTTGCAGTGCGCTGCGGGGCACTTGACCTGCGCCGCGTGCGACGCGTCGGCTAACGAGGCGCGCGGCAACGAGGACGGCGAGCCGGCGTGCCGCCGCTGCGGCGAGCGCAACTACCGCCGCAGCCGCGCCGCCGAGGAGTGGCTGAGCTCGATCCGCTTCCCGTGCCGCAACTACAACCACGGCTGCCCGGCGTACCGCCCGCGCCACGCCATCGGCGCGCACGAGCGCGCGTGCCGCCACGCGCCCTGCTTCTGCCCCGTCCGCCGCTGCGAGTTCCCCGGCGCCGCCGCCGGCGAGCTCGAGCTCCACCTCACGGCCGACCACGGCTGGCACCGCGTCGCCTTCCGCTACGGCCAGCCCTTCAACCTCCGCGTCCGCCGCCGGTCCGTGCTGCGCGCCGAGGACGACGGCAGGATGTTCCACCTCAGGGCCAAGTCGAAGCGCGGGGCCACGGCCTTGTCCATGGTCTGGATCCGGCCGGACAGCGCGGCCGCCGGAGAGGCGGAGTTCACGTACGAGGTTAGGACGCCGGTGGTGGAGGGGTGCCGCAGCGGCTGCAGATGCAGGCCACGGTGTGGGGCACTTCGCTTGAGTACGGGAGGGCCGACGCCGACCAGGTGTGCGTCACCGTGCCGGACTTTATGTTCCCGAGCGACGGTCCCGATGCTGACTCCGTCGAGGTCCGCATCGATAGGATCGAGCCCGCAGCGCCCAGGAACGAAACATAGTTGAAAAAATACTAGAACATATCAGAATCGTCCTCGTTTCATACATCTCTTCTGTTATCGTGTACTTACATTAAGCTGTTTTCTTCACTTCAAAATCCTAATGTACCCATGGTGATTAAAACTGATACGAGCTTAATCTGGCAAAGCCTCATAACCTTGCAGTGGCTACCCACCATCTCAAAAAGATGTGTTTGTTTTGGGTGTTCGGACTTTATATCGCCGCCTTATAGTAGAGTAAGAAACTCTAAAGTCAGCTTAAATCCAAATGTCCAGAGAAATCTTCCACGTCATAAAAGAAAAAGAAAACAAAAGAAACATACGTGATTCAGGCAAAAGAAAATCAATACTTTCAAGCAGAACAGTTTTTTCACAAATTTGAGGAATTTTTATGTACTACTAAGTTGTATAGAACTTAGTAATAAACAATTATACATTTTTGCCATTACTTAGCCATGAAACAGAGGGAAAATCACTCATTCGATCAAACATACTACATACAAACATTGCAGGTAAGAATCGTTCAGCCTGTTCACCCGGCTTGTTCTGCCTATTGATCACGTCCCTAGGATTAATCTACCTGCACTACGAAGCTTTGCCGTGTGCAGGGTGACTTTGACGTGTGCAGCACACGGCATATCTCTGACGTCAAAATTTTCGTCGGCAAACAAAAACTTTGTTGTGTGCCTTCTGTCGAGCCCATGACAAAGGTTGTGTCGTGTGCCTCGACCAGCTCACAGAAGAAAAAAGGCGCCGTCACCGACAGCGGGAGGTGACAGCGTGCTTGCCGTGTGCCCGACATTTAGAACAAGGCAAAGCTCCCTATCTTTACTGTGTGTTTTGTCTCCGGGTGGCACACGGTAAAGCTAGGTTACCAGATCGTCCGGTAACCTCCCTTTGTCGCATGCCATGACCAAGTCACACGGCAAAGCCATAACAATCTGCTCTAAAATTCATATAATTAGTCGTCCCCAGACCCCAAAAAACACATAGATTTTCACAATATCTGTAATACTCCCTCCATTTCTTATTGTAAGCATTTCTACACTTTTTGTAAGCATTCCTAAACTCTTGTAGGAATGCTTACAATAAAGAACGGATGGAGTATCATCACAAACAGTATTTAAATATGATCACAGGCATTAAAATATCATTCGAACATGAAAACACAAATATATCACAATAACTATCATATGAGTAGTTCTCAAACATAAGTAAGATCCACAATACATACATGACAGTTCACAAACACAAACAAGACAAATATTAGGCTAGAAAGTTCACTAACAAAAGGATCAACCCAAACGACGGCACCAATTCCCACCAGCTGGCGACATGTCATGATCTTGATCCCCTCAAGCCATTGACCCTAAGCATTCGATCTCGCTGATTGATTCTACATAAAATGAGTCGTATTGATTACTAACTAGTCATTCAACAAGTAAATATTCTAGTATTTTCTATCGAAGGCTCTAGTATTGAGTTTGTTCATTGTAATTAATGTTGTAGTATGGACACAACAGAAACCAAAATGTTACTCACAGGAGTACTAGCCGGAATAGATGCCCGAGGGAGTGGAGGTGCTGCAAAGGACGGGATCGGTGACAGGGGTCGACCTAAACAGGGGCCAAGTTCTTTACCAATGATCTTTCTTTACAATTTCAATGATTTTGTTGTGAAGATTGTCAGTCTTGTTCTTCAAAGAAACTTCAATCAAATCCTCGAGATTAGGAATGTGAACAAATGTCACTCTTGCCACCATGGCTTTCCCTAACCAGAAACTAAAAAGGGTTAGAAAGTGTGATTGAGAGACCACTGCCTTGTAAATGACACATCTGTGGGTACATGTTTTCCATTGTCGAATTTAACCCTTTTGCTAACATGATGCTTTCCCTTCTCTTCGCTAACCATTTTGCAACCAAAAACTTCACATCATTTGTGTACCATGCGAGCACCGGAGAAGTTGCATAATAAACCTGAACCTGTGTACCAGGAAGGTTAATAGGGACACGCAAAACTTTACGAGAATCAATTGTTCATCTAGGATTAGGGAATTCATCGATCAATTTTTGACATTTTGTCAATCGGATTCGTCTGTTCCGCACCTCGACGGTATAGTAGTTAACTACAGTGACATTAGCAAAGTGCACTGTAGTGTGCACAACGCTAAAAAAATAATAAAACTAAGCGTTTACTATCTCTGTCCTATTAAAAGTGTCGTTTTCGCTTCTCAAGAAGTCAAACATTTTTGACTTTGATGAAGAATATATGAAAAATTATAAATATTTATTGAATATAATTAGTATCATTAGATAATTGAATCTACTTTCAAAATCAACTTATTTAGAAATACAAATATTACTAATATTTTCTACAAATCTTAGTCAAAGTTTTAAAAAATTAACCGACACGGATACCATAACGATAATTTCAAACATAACGATAGTTTCAATGAAACGAAGGAAGTACTAATTAATTAACAGGGCCGTGACACGACGATAGTCGCCATGCAGGGGTGCTACGTGGGTGCATGTTTCCAGTTTCCATCAGATGTGACAATTTTTCATTGTTGTTGAGCGATGTTTAGGTCAGAGGTGACAATTTTTCATTGTTAAGCGCCCGAGCTAGAATAGCCTATTTGATCCAATCTCTCGCTGCATAATCAACAAGAAATTAGATCGTAGGCTGTATCAACTCGATTGTGCTCAGCTTTTACAGGAAGCTCGCGGAAAGTGCTACCGGTGAAACCGATGCAAAACGTACCGTGAAAATAGGAAAAATTATTTTAAACAGTCCAAGAATTACGGTAGTACCAGCAATCAACGAATCCAAAACAACAAACGAATCCAAAACAACAAAGATCGCAGAAACTATAGATCTGTCGACTTGCCCAACGACCAAACCACATTTCATATATATAGTGCAGAAAACCTTGCTTGACACACCACAGCACGGACGAGAGTAGTACAATAGCACACACCACACAACACAACGTAGCAAGTGACAGAAAAAGGCCGCCATCAACAAGAACATGGCTACACGTTTTATTTAAGACACTAGTACTAGCATTTCAGCAGCAAGACTGCTCGGAGCCTCGGAACATCGTCTTCTTGACTCGTCACACGCGAACTTTGACGGAGACGGCGCCAGAGGCGCCCCAGTACGCGTCCGGCACGAAGAGGAACCCTTTGGTCTGGAACCCCTCCACCCGGCGCGCGCACGGCACGGTGCCCGCCGCCGACAGCGTGAGCGCGCCGCCGGCCGCGGCCTCCTCGCCGGCGCTGACCTCCAGCGTGTACTCGAGCTCCACGCTCCCCTCGGGGCGCGGGCCGAGGCAGAGCAGCGACAGCGAGGCGGCCGGCGAGCACGTCGCCGCCGTTGAGCAGCAGGAAGACGCGGCCCCTCCCGGGCTGCAGGAGCACGAGGAACGGCGCCGCCTTGCGCAGCGTCACCGTGGTGCCGCGCACGTAGCTGATGACGTAGCACGCGTCCGGCGCGTGCGCGTCCTGCACGTGCTCGTACAGCTGCAGGCCGCGGTACCGGCAGCCGGCCAAGGGGCACTGGAACGGCGCGTTAGCGCAGGTCTCCTCGTGGCCGCGCTTCTCGGTGAACTTCACGTGCTCGCCGCAGCCGTAGAGCTTGAACTTGCAGGCGGTGGTCATGGCGGCCAGCACGGCCTCCAGCTGCCGGTTGCGGAAGTCGCCGATGGTCTCACTGCAGGACCCGCACTTGCGGTTCATCCGGAGGCAGCAGCTGCCGCACGCGCCGTGCCCGTTCTTGCACTAGAAAAATTAAGTTTTTTTCAAACATGAGATGAGGGGGACAAAATACCAAAAACAAGGATGAATGAAAGATAGCGCTACTTGCCATGTAGATTTCGGCGTCGAAGGGCATGAAGCAGATGCGGCACTCCAGCTGGTCCGCCTCCACGGAGAAATGCAGGACGCTCTCGTCATCTTCCTGCGCCTCGTTGGGCTTGCTTGGCGTCCTCGCCTTCTTCGCAGCCCCGGCGCCACCGCCGGTGGTCTTCTTCGCGCACCGCTTCGACATCTCTGCTCTCTCCTGGTAGATAACTAGATTGCGGAAGAGATAACTAGATTGCGGAAGAACAGAGGAAGCACGAGGAACCGAGGAAACGCTTGAGCCGGGAGTTTATAGGCAGCTCGTGAGCTCTGACGAAAAGACCGAGGAGCCGACGAGGCGATGACTCATGCGGACCTTCACTACGTGTACTGCTCTAGCACGATTATACGTGTAACGCCTGTAGGGTAGCACGGGAAGTGGAAAAGACGTGCCACTGGGTTGAGCAGCAAAAAACATGAAAAGAAAAACAAAAATTGGGGTTGATTTACATGACCGCGACACGACTAGTCTGCCATGCATATGCAGCAGCAGCTACGTGGATGCAAAGGTAACGATTCTTCACTGCTGTCATACTTGCCACTGTGTTCTCCAGGACCCCATCAAAATACATGAAAAGAAAAACAAAACTTTGGGGCTTGATTTACAAGGCCACGACACGAGTAGCCTGCGACTGCGATCCATATAGTACTACTCATTCCATTCCACAATGTAAGTATTTGAAGCATTTAAATATTTGTCTATAATATAAATATTTTTAGGGATAAGATAAAATCTGATGGATTGGTGGGTGGGTGAGAAATTGATAAGGTAGTGTAAAATGAGGGGTATATATGACTTTTCTTACCTTGACTATTTTTATCTCGAAATTTAGAAATGCTTACATTGTAAAATGGAGGTAGTATATTCACAGCTGATAGCTCCTAAAATCAGACTCTCCCCAGCATTTTGAGTTATCTACCTTCCGTGCGTGTCACACTGTTTTCCGATCTGGTGGGCCTTGGGTTGTCGGCACGACATGTCGAGGTGGAGAACCCCGACGCAGGCTATAAAATATGGAGACTTTTACCTGTATACCATTGAAAAAGTTGCTCGTGACCTATATACCACTAGAAAGTTTGTTCGTACTTGGATGCCATCGGTCTAAACTTTGTTGTCCCACGTGCCATTCCGTTTCACATCCGTTAGTTTTACACCGTTTGACATCCTGACAGGTGGGACCCAGGCTGTGGCAGTAACTATCTTGCCCTTGTTATTGTTTTGCGTCATGCCTCCGTCGCCCCCGATTCCTGCTGGCAGTCCTCTACGCGACTACGCCGCACTCAAAGGTGGGCTCGATCACAGCCATCGCGGGTGGAGTCGGGTTGGAAGAACGATGGGTCGAGGCTTTTCGTTGGCCAGGCTTCAACTTCCGCTAAACATTGACTTTCACTGTCTGCATCCACTTGTGATTTTTAGGACAATCCCTATTGCGTTTAAGCTTTGATTTCATTTGTGGAGGGACAGATTTAAGGGCAGATTGCTATCACGAAGGGGCCGATTTGAAGCAGGGATAAGAAGCACACACACGAAGTCGCTTGCTCGAGCGGATTCGGCTCTCGTCCGTGAGCAAGGATTTCTTTGTTGGAGGCGGTGAGTTTGACTGGCAACGCAAGATTTCCTTGTCCGAAGAACGTCGTGACCCGGGCTCGATTCCTCGGCAGAGGGGCTCCGGCCGCTGTAGCATCGCGCGGAGAAGAGAGGCGAGGCGTGGAGCCCGGCGCCGGATGCGCCTCCTCCACCACCGTAGCCGCCCCCACCGTGACGCGGCCGCCGCCTGCCGCGCTAAGCAGCCTCCGTCGCGCCGCAGCCTCCGCCCGCCGCCGCTAGCTGCATCCGCCACCGCAGCAGCCTCCGCAATCGCAGCCTCTCCCGCCGCAGCACAGCTGCCTCCGCCGCCGCTGTAGCCCGTCCGCCGTCGTGCCCTTTGAGAGAGAAACGAATCGAGAGCGTGTGCGAGTGGTCCGTGGGACACCTAGGTCAATGCCTCATAGGATGAGGGTAAGATGGTCATTTCCACCACGTGGGTCCCACCTGTCAGGACGTTAAACGGTACAAAATTAACAGATGTGAGACGGAATGGCATGTGGGACAATATAGTTTGAGCTAATGGCACACAGGTGTGAACGAATTTTTCAGTGGCATACAGGTCACGAGCAACTTTTTCAGTGGCATACGGGTAAAAGTCTCTAAAATATGTGGCACCTCGTGGATCCAAGTCTAGTCGGAAGTCATGCCGGGGCCGCGTGCATGAGGAGGAGACGGAGGGGTGCTGCCGCCATGCGCAGCGACGGAAGGGTCGGTGCCGACGACGCGCGGCGAGGAAAGAGGGCCGCAAGGTGGGACTCGCCGGGGAGGAGGGATGTGGAGGTGGCAGGGGTGGGAGATGGGTTAGGGTTCCTCTCCTCGACCGACAATCCTTTTACACCGTCGGTGTGGGTCATCGAATTGGATCTAGACCGTATTGATTCCTTCCTCTAAAATTTTTCAAAAAAAAACCCCTCTATTTCTATAAATTATAGGTTCGTTTGCCGTAGTTACAATTTTGGCAGGATGGGTCAAACTTTGAGGGGCAAGTGGAGGAATTAGTGTGTCTCTTTGTCTAAATAGGCTTTCTTTTCCTACACACTCTATTTTCTACTCTATTTTATTTTTGTTTTCTCATATATATATATATATATATATATACATAGCATACCCTACATTGTTTTTTTGCAATGCACATAACATACCCTATATACACAAACAAAAGTACCCAAAATGATAAGTACTCAGCTGAATACCTTTGATATAGCAGCGACAAACCAATTACACCCCAAAACATATGCCTAAAAATTTCTAATGCACAAATGACAAAAAACGTTTTAAAACCCACATTAACTAACCAACCACACTCCCCTCAGATCGGGATCCTCGACAGTCTCCCTCGGAACAGTCGACCGAGCAGTCGAGGCATCCACCGTCCAATACAGCTGAAGGCATCCTACGACTCGCAACAATCCTTCAGTCAAACAATTGACTCCTCCTGTGATCCTGTCTTAGGCCCTGTTCGTTTCCTGCCCTCTAAAATTTATCATCTGTCACATCAAAGAGAATCTTATTATTTAGTAGTACTTTTATTAATTTAATAACAAAACCTATGTCACGATCCCCCTCTAATTTGCGAGACGAATCTAATGATCCTAATTAATCTATGTTTTGCTACAGTGATGTTACAGTAAACATCTTCTAATAACACCATAATTACCCTCGTTGGATTCGTCTCGTGAATTAGATAGGGGGTCTGCAATTAGTTTCGAGATTAGACTTTATTTAGTACTCCAAAATGATAAAATTCTCTTTGATTTGACCCTTCTAAAAATTATATACCTGGAAACGAACAGGGCCTTACTCACAAACAAGCCAGCAGCCGCTTTGGAGGAGATCCAACGCCAACAGCAAGTTCCGAATCAATGGATGTTGTTGACCATAAAAATAGAATCTATGGAAGACGTGGAACACAAATACATAATCAATTTTGTTCTGACTCATACTCCTCCATTCGGATAGTGAAGTCGTTTAGGACAAGAGAATTGTGCTGGGCATAGCTCAGTTTTTCATGTCCTAACGACATAAATTTCGGAATTGAGGAGTAGATGATATGGTCAATTTTATGATTTTGTGGCTAGGATTTGAGAAGAGAAAAAAACAGAAATTGAGATAGAATAAATTCGTGAAGCCAAATACACCATCATGTATGAATGAAGATACGTTGCAGCTCTAGGATGAAGTTGCTTCTGGCGCTGGCGAGCGTGAGATTGATCACATGGAGGCAGCTTGGGTGCCCATGGCAGAAGAGCGGACACTGCTTTTTTCTTAAAAAAGGCTAAGAGCGTCCTCAAAGATAGAGACGACACTAACTTTCCACGTCATCTAAGAGTTATCTAAGAGTATCTAAGAGTTCATATCAACTCTAAAATAACAATTAGACCCACATGTCGAGTGTCTCAATAAATGTTAGAGACCGCCTCTTGAACAAGAGCTAGCAATCTTCTCTCTTCTTTTTTTCTAATAAATAATTTTAAAAGTTAGCTAAGAAGCAACCATTAGAAACGCTCTAAGAGCGGACAGAGAACCGATGCAAGCCGTAGGATTCAGTTAAGCAGATCGGACGACCGCCGGTGCGACTGCTCGCGTGACTGCAGAGAGGACTGCCGACGATCCCGATCCACTCCCTCATGAGCCCGGCGTAGTGCACCAGCCTTGCTAGTATATATTACTTGTACTAGAAAAGTATATATTACTTGTACTTGAAATATGAAGAGGTAACGATTTTTCACTGCTGTGAAGCGCCCAAGATAAAATTACATCACATTCGAAGAACCATGCTGTTGCAAACTGGCAAGCGCCTCCAGAGATGATAGCAAAATGCACTACTGCAGTAACAGCAGAAGCAGGCATGACCGACCATGGGAACACCGAAACCGAAGAGGCTACAAGTAACAAATAATCAAAACACTACTCTACGCAAAAGGCTAAATCGAAGCGGTAGTCCGTCCAGGTTCCAGGATCACGCAGTTCTTCGCTCCACTTCAGACCTTGTCGATCGCCGGCTTCCGCACCTCGACGGTAACGTCGACGCAGCCAGACGAGCTCCAATAGGCGTCGGGCACGAACAGGAACGCGTCGGCCGGGTGACGCCCCGCCGCCCACCGCCGGACGCACGCCACGGGCCCCGACGCCGACAACGGCATCGCGGGCACGGCGGCGCTCACCTCCATCCTGTACTCCAGCACCTGGTTCCCGGGGGCCGCGGGCCGAGGCAGACCACGGACAGGGCCCGGCCCATGGGCACCTCGCCGCCGTTGACCAGCAGGAACACGGGCGAGTCCAGCGCGTCCAGGAGGACGCGGAACGGCGCGTCCCGGTGCAGCGCGACCTGCGTGGAGCGCACGAAGGTGACGGCGGAGGAGTCGTCCTCGTGGCCCATGAGGATGTGGTCGTGGAGCTCGGCGCCGGAGTAGGCGCAGCCGTGGACGGGGCACGCGCACGGCGCGTGCGGGCAGAGGAGCGCCTCGTGGGCCCGCTTGTCCGCGAACTTGAGGCGGCGCGTGCATCCGTTGCCGGCGAACGCGCAGCGCAGGGTCATGCCGGCGATGGCGTTCTCGAGCGGCCGGCAGCGGATCTCGCCGATGGGCTCGCCGCAGGACGCGCAGGTCCCTTTCACGCGGGAACAGCATTCCTCGCACGCGGCGTGCCCGTTCTTGCACTGGTTATCACAGAACGATCAAGCATTAACCAGTGCATCAATGCAAGAGGAAGCGTACCTGTAGACGAACTGAGGAAAGAAGAAAAGAGTGGTGCTTGCCTGGAATATCGCTGCGTCAAACGGGTAGAAGCAGAGAGGGCACTCCAGCGTGTCCGGGTCGAGACACGCGCGGACGGCCTTGCCGTCCTCCTCGCCTTCTTCTTGCTTCGGCGGCTTGGTGACCGGGGACTGTTTCCGCAGTGTCCTCGCCTTCTTCGACGCGCTATTCTCCACTGCCTTGGCCCCGGTCTTTCTCTCCATGGCTGGTTTCAGAAGCGAACTGTTGCAACGGTTATGTGGGCAGATCGATGAAGAAGAGTTGTTGTGGAGAATTTATGGAAGGGACAACACGCATGGCCACAATGGATAAAAAAACACGCATGGCCACGGACTAGGGCGGAGAGAGAGGGGCCGATGAAATTTGACAACGGCCGGTGTAATGAATAGGCGTGCCATCGGGCGGTTGAGCGATAGTACTAGCGCCTACTCTGGCAGGGCATCGCTTGCTCCCGATGCGTCGAACGGGCTGCTGGCCAGGTCCAAATCGACGCAGCGACGATGGGCAGCTGATCGGCGGATCTTCAGACTGATTTGCCGGCAAGTTCAGCTAGGAACACCGTTTTGGGAGACAGCGCTGGTAAACGCAGCCAGGCGTCTCACGTCTGTGATGCTTCTACAGTAGTAGTTGTCTCATGGGTCATGGCAAGGCGCGGCCGCGCGGGCCGGCGACCTGCTACGCCGAGTTACAGTAACGCGGAATATATCCATGTAACACTGCTGAACGCTGAATGTACATGGCCACATTATGCTGCTTCATCACGCCAAAACTTGGCAAGGAATTAAACTTTCTCCACGATTTTCTTTCTTGTAGGAGTACCTCATTTGACAAGGAACATATAAAAACAAACTTGGATCTTTCCTCATTTGACAAGGAACATGAATTAAAACAAACTTCGAACATTAATTTGACAAGGAACATCAATTAAAAAAGATAAATAAAAATAAAGAAAACACATGAACAAAAAAAGTGAGAAAATCACAATAATCATAAACAAAGGAATTGGAACTCTTTCCTGTTTGAATTTCAAAAAATTGTAACACAAAAATCATAGATAAATTGTAAAATAAATGTTTTAATATACTAATAGTCATCAACTAGTAACCAAAGAACATATCATTACTCGTGAGTCGTGACCCATCTTCCACTCACAAGTCATGAGCATCATGTTTCGTACTCATCTCATAATCTGGTTGCTCTTCTCCCTTCTCTCTCTTAACCCAAGCACCTCGACTCTAATCCCCAATCAAAGCAGGTCTTTTCTCTCTCTAA